>OU963923.1:2217344-2240348 GCA_902850365.2 Chilo suppressalis | reverse complement strand
GACGAAGACCAACGTAAATTATAAATGATTTTGTGGCGCGATGATCCATCGAAGCCTTTAGGCAAATTTCAATTAAATACCGTTACGTACGGAACCGCCTCTGCCCCCTTTCTCAGCGTGAGGTGTTTAAAACAATTAGGCATTGAATCATCAGATCCTGAGGTTCAATTAGCTATTAAAGAAAACTTTTACGTCGACGATCTATTATTGTCTCATAATGATATGAATGATTTATTACAATTATGTAAAAATATAAAAAATACACTTCAGGCAGGTTGTCTTCCACTTCGCAAGTGGACATTTAATTTTTCATGCGACTTTGATGATAGTTTGTCGAATCATTCGAAGGAAATTAGATCAAACGAAGGTATTAATCCTAAAACGTTGGGTTTAGGATGGAATAATGTTTGCGATCAATTTCATTTCACTACTCAATTAAAAAACGATAACAAACCCATCACTAAACAGTCAATTCTTTCTAACATATCACAAATCTTTGATCCTCTTGGTTTTTTGAGCCCTACGATAATTATCGCAAAGGTATTATTGCAACAATTATGGCTCATTAAAATCGGTTGGGACGACGCAATCCCAGCGACCGTCGCGCAGACGTGGAACCGGTTTGTTGTTTCTTTGCAGGCACTCGGTACGCTGCGAGTGCCTCGCCACGCTGTAGGTTATCTACAGCTATTATCTATCGAACTGCATGTTTTTAGCGATGCGTCGCAGACCGCGTACGGCGCTTGTGTTTATGTTCGAACTGTTAATCAAGATAACACTATAACCGTTAGATTACTTTTCTCTAAAGCAAAGGTCGCGCCTTTAAAACCGACTAGTATACCACGGCTCGAACTATGTGGCGCTTTGCTCGGTGCGAAACTTTTAGATAAAGTACGTAGTTCATTGCATTGTTCATTTAATAATATAGTTTTCTGGACAGATTCAACCATAATGTTAGGGTGGCTGCGCATGGCTCCTAATAAATTGAAAACATTTGTTCAAAATAGAATTTCCGAAATTCATGATTTAACTAATGATGTTGTTTGGCGTCATGTCAGCGGCAAGGAAAACCCTGCGGACCTGGCCTCACGTGGTTCTAGTTTGGGTGGTCTTTCTTCTTCTACTTTATGGTGGGAGGGTCCCGAATTTTTGCGAAGTTCTAATTTTTCACTAAGCGATTGTACTATCACAGATACGTCAGAGGAACTTCCTGAGATGAGGCAGCCTATTTCATCTTTTGTAGTTCATGATTCATCCAACTCAAAGCTGTTCGAATTTAATCGTTTTTCGCAATATAGGCGCATGAGGCGTGCTGTGGCGTTTGTGTTACGTTTTTTACACAATGTTCGCAACAAGAATAATAAGCTGACCGGCGTCATTGGTGTCGATGAGTTGAATGCATCTGAGAAAGTTTTAATAAGGTGGTCTCAGATGGAAAGCTTTCCAAATGAATATTCCTTGTTGCTCAAAGGTTCACAAATAAAGTGCAAAGGTGGCTTAAGTAAACTTAATGTATTTATGGATATAAATGGTATAATGCGTGTAGGTGGCCGTTTAACTAACTCAAGTGAATTTTCTTATAATAAAAGGCACCCTATTTTAATCAGTAGTAAACATTATTTTTCAACATTATTATTTCGTGGTGAGCACCAGAGACTTCTCCATGCTGGACCTCAGGCATTACTTTATAACTTACGCGAGACCTGGTGGCCTTTAGGTGGCAGAGGTCTAGCTAGGCAAATAGTTTGGAGTTGTATTACTTGCAAGCGCCTTAAGGGTACAACATTAACACCCCCTATGGGTAACTTACCAGAGGAAAGGATAACGCCTAGCTTTCCATTCATTCGATGCGGAGTGGATTACTGCGGGCCAGTGCACATACTTAATCGTAAAGGTAGGGGGGCTAAAACTGCTAAAGCATATGTTTGTTTATTAGTGTGTTTCGTAACGCGTGTTGTTCACTTAGAATTGGTCACTGATCTCACTACGGACGCATAATTACTAGCACTCAATAGGTTTATTTCGCGACGCGGTAGGCCAATAGAAATATTTTCCGATAACGGTCGCAATTTTGTAGGTCTAATGAATGACTTCTCAGATTTTTTGCGACGATGCGATTCAAATAGAAAAGAATATGCCGCGAATCAAAGTATTAAATTTTCGTTTATTCCACCTTATTCGCCTCATTTTGGTGGTCTGTGGGAGGCAGGAGTTAAATCTTGCAAATACCATTTGCGTCGGGTTGTAGGTAATTCACATCTCACCTTTGAGGAGTTCAGTACTGTGTTGTCACAAATAGAAGCAGTTTTAAATTCCAGACCGCTCTCTCCACTATCCCCGGATCCCAAAGACCTTTCTCCGCTTACTCCCGCACACTTCTTGGTTGGTCGACCACTAACGTCACCAGTCACTGATGAACTCAGAGATATTCCTACTCATCGTTTGAAACGGCATCAAATGATTGAATATATGCGCCAACATTTTTGGACACGCTGGTCCAAAGAATATGTATCCGAGTTGCAGGTGCGGAGTAAATGGACTGATAATAAGGCGGACCTGAAGATCAACACTCTCGTCCTGCTCAAGGACACTAACATTCCGCCGCTTAAATGGAGCTTGGGACGAGTGTTAAGGACCATCGCAGGGAAGGACGGCATTTCAAGAGTGGCGGACATACAAACGGCTTCAGGTGTTGTTCGGTCGCAAAATATTGTTCCCAACCCCTCTTCCTCGAATTTTGTAACAGATTTATTTTGAATACATTATACGCTATTAGACTTTCAAGGATATCACACCTTTTATTTAAACATCCAAAATCTCAGTCTCAAAACTCCGTAGATAAGCTGCGACGATACGAAAACCAAGTACCGGTGGTCGCTATCCGGCACAAACCGTAATCTTTAGTTTCTTTCAGATATTTTAATATCTTCATTACAGCATTTCAGTGTGAGTCATCATAAGAATGTAAGTATCGACTGACCTGACTAACAGCAAACATTATATCGGGTCTGCTTACAGTAGCCGCATGTATTAGAGATCCGACTGCTTCTCGATATGGATGATCCTTCTTCGGCTTATCAGCATCTGCTTTTTGGAGTTTCACATGAGGATCAGCAGGAATACTGTTGGAATTTGCATTTTGCATGTTAAATTTCTTTAATGATAAGTTGATATAATTTGTTTGATGAATGAAAATACCATTGTCATGTCTTTTAATTTGCATACCAATAAAGTTTGTTAAATGAGGACATACTTTTAGATCAAAATTAGATTGAAGATCGTTGATCACTTCCATAATCACTGATTTATCTCTACAGAGCAATAATCCATCATCAACAGATAGACATAAGTAGCATTTGAGCCCCTTTATTTGTGCAGTATACACACATTGATCTGCATTACTTTTCTCAAATCCAAGCCCTTTTAAGGCTGAATCAAATTTATGATTCCAGCACCTGGGTGCTTGCTTTAATCCATATAGAGATTTAACTAGTTTAAATACCATGTTTGGTTTGCAGTCCAGTCCCTCAGGTGGCGTCATCAATATGTTCTCATTCAGTTGCCCATACAAGAAGGCTGTGGTGACATCAAATTGGATGATCTCCAATTTCTCTTGGGCTGCAACAGATATTAGTAATCGAATAGAGTCATACCTGACGGTTAGGTGAAAAGGTTTCATCATAATCAATCCCTTCCTGTTGTGCATATCCTTTAGCACACAGTCGAGCTTTATATCGGACCTGTTGTGTCATCTTTTATTCGGAATACCCATTTGCTTCCAATTAGTTTGGTATTCGGAGGCTTTTCTATCAATGTCCAAGTCCCATTCTGATGATGAGCTTTAAGTTCTTTTCTTATTGATGTCATTCATTTTTCTGAATCAGGTGATGCAATTGCTTCACTGTAATTGAATGGAATAGTAACATCTTCATTATAACACAAGTAGCTTTGTTCATCATTCGTTTTGCAGCTAATTCTCTATTTCTGGGTCTTAAAGTGATGTTTGATGGAGGCGGTGTCTCAAATGTTTGGTTTGGTGAGTACACACTACTTGATGAGGTATTTATTTCAGAGGAATAATCTGTGTTTGTAGTTTGTGACATTTCATTTAGTTCAGAAGATAAATCATTCATAGAACTGTCTATCGTCAACTCTACCGGAACATAATTTCTCTTTACAGTTGATTCTAGGAACACTGCATCTTTACTTTTTATTACTGTTCTGGAACCTGGTAATAAAAATCTGTAGCCTTTTGTGTGAATACAATATCCTATAAATACAGCATTTTTAGCCTTGGGATCCCATTTTCTCCTCTTTTCTTTGGGAAGATGAATCATAGCTTCGCATCCAAATACTTTCAAATGATGTATATTCGGTTTCTTTCCTGTCCATATTTCTTCTGGAGTCTTATATTTCAGTGATCTTGTTGGTGACCTGTTGGTGAGATAAGCAGCAGTGTGTATGGCCTCCGCCCAGTACATTTTAGGTAAGTTGGCATTAATTAAGAGACACTTTGCTTTCTCTACTAATGTTCGGTTCATGCGTTCTGCCACCCCATTTTGTTGAGGAGTGTATGGAGTAGTGGTTTGATATATTATTCCATTACTTTTAAGAAACTCTCAGAAGCTAGAGTTGACATATTCAAGGCCATTATCCGAGCGTAAATATTTAATGTGACATTCTAACTGTTTTTCCACTTGGTTTTTGAACTCTTTGAATTTTTCTAGAGCTTCTGACTTTTTATGTAAAAAATATACAAATACCTTTTTAGAATAATCATCAATAAACGTCATGAAATAATTTGTACCTCCTAGAGATCTGGTCTCCATTGGACCACAGATATCTGAATGCACTAATTCTAATAATTTTGTAGTTTTAGATTCACTATGTTTAAATGGTAATCGTTTTTGTTTTCCTTCTAAGCATGTTATACAAGTTAATTTATTATCCTTCTTAGATATTTTCACACCATCAGTGTTTTCTACTATTTTAGTCAAATCTTGAAAATTCAAATGGCCCATGCGTTGATGCCATATATAAACATCCTGTTCATCAACATCTGATATGTATGCATGTTCACTTTTTACATTTAACCTGTACATATTGTTGATTAAACTGGCAGAAGCAACAATCATATTGTTTTTATTCATTATAACACAGCCTTTGCTGTTAAATTTTACTTGACCTCCATTCTTGATGATCTGACTAACAGATAGTAGGTTTGTGGCCAGCTCTGGCACATAAAGTACATTTTGGAATAATATTTCATTGTACTGACCTTTATCATTGCATGTGTCTAAAACCAACTGTCCTGAACTGTGAACTGATAATAACTTGTCATTTGCTACCTTTATTGTTTTTATGACAGATGTTTTTTCATTTTTCAGCATGTTGTTGCATTTGGTCATATGCATTGACGCACCAGAGTCAATAAACCATGAGTCACCACCGGAGTTTTCAGAGGCTATGAAAGCAGCAGCATAGCTTGAACTTTGTGGTTTCTTCTGTTTTGTTTTTGACTTGCACTGAGCACCCACATGCCCATATTTATTACAATTAAAGCACCGAGGTCCCTTGTTGAATGGTTTATTATGGTATCCTTTGCTTCTATGATTTACTGAAAATGCATTCGAGTTAATCTCAGTCATTCTGACATCTTGTAAAATTTTGGCTTTAACGGAGTCTGCACTTATTGTCATGCCTGAACTTTCTATGGCAATGATCATAGGTTTATAACTTTCTGGAAAACCGGAGAGGAGTAGTGTGCCTAACCACTCATCGTCTACTTTGAAGCCAATATTACGGAGCTTGTGAGCTGTGGTCATTATTTTGCTTACATATTCTTCTACATTGCTGCATCCATCTAGATTAGTTGTACATAGATCTCGTAGCAGTCCCACGCGACGTGTCAGTCCCGAGTCATCAAAGGCGCTTGCCAATTTGTTTCAAACTTCTTTTGCGGAGCTTGCCTCCTGTATGTGGACGTAGTTCACTGAGTCCACTAATAAAATAATTTTTGACTTTGCTTTCAGGTCGCGTTTTGGATCAACAGAGTCGCTAGTTTCCGATTCGATACAATCCCATAGCTCCTCATGCTCGAGGTAGGTTTTAACTGCGAATCTCCAGGTGTTGTAGTTCTCCCGACCGGTTAGTTTCTCAATCACGGCTAGTGAGTTGTTTGAAGACATTTTCAACGTATATTTTGTTGAACTGAGTCTTATTTTTCAGAAAAGAAAAAATGTTTACGTGCACTTTCAGGTTAGTTTTTGCCGGTTCGTATCACGTTCGTATTACTGACTAGTTGTGTCCACATCAATAACTATAACCACGGACCTCTGTTACCATGATAACTTTTGTGGACAAAAATACTATTCCATGTAATAAACTTATTTATTTAACCCGGCGAGCGTAAGGTTGGAATAAGTAACAAAAAGCGCTAGGTGGGTGTGTTACACCCAGATCGTGATTGTGTGGTTATTATACACTATTATTTTGAATCTCTATTTTCTTGAATATTAAACTGATATTTAGTTATATTTTGAACTTAATTAAAAGAGAAATTACAACAAATAATTTAGTAATGTTATTTATTTAAGAAATTTAAAAAAATAACAATTAGCACTTACCATTATTAGTAATGGCACATGTTTATGACATTTTATGAAAAATATGAAAACAAAAAACACTATTTTATCTGCAAATAGACTCAACATAAGAACAAAATAACACTTAAAATGGATAATAAAACTAATAAAAAAATACTTATTCGTCTTGAGATCTTGTGCAGTTTTCACAGACGAAAATGGCATGTTCCATACATAAATAACGGCTGCACAACAACAAACGTATTTCGTTTTGCTGTCTTTTTTTGTAGGACATATTTCAAATTATCATCATTCATTCTCTATCAATCCTTCATGCTGTTCTTCGTCATCCATTTCCTTGTCACTTTCAAAACTTCTTTCGCTGACATTATCAATATCTTGGTCACTACTAGACTCGTCGGAAGAACTAACTTCAGCTTCTTCGAAAATACGTAATAATTTGTTTTGATTATCTTCGTAAGACATTCTAGATTTTAAGCATGAAAAAAGCCATAAAATAACAAATAAAATAAAATTTGTTTGATCAAATTCGTTACAAGTAGCGTAAGGCGGGTTTCACGCACCCACTGACAGCTTTCAACCTCATCCACACCATACGCCGGCGGCGGTCGACTAAAACAGTAGCAAGGGACGCTTTCGTATCTCCCCCCGCGCAGCTACTTCAGCGCACTAAGCGTATCAACAATTCGTTATTAAAATATTAATCGATTTTTCTAGGTCAGGGTGTACCACACCCAACCTTACGCTCGCCGGGTTAAAAGAAACTGTGTACAACATATGAAAAATATGGTATATGAAAAGACCGATGACCATTGAGCAGTAATTTAAAAGAGGTGGCGCTGTAGTGCACAACCACAGATAATATTATGCATTAAACAAGGCGTGATAAACATACATTTTACTTTAACATACAATATAATCTGTGGTAAGTAATCACCCTTCGTCTCTCGATTCTCCCTTTGTCACGTGTCTATCGTGAAAATCTCGCGATCCACGGTGGATACGTTTGTATCACGGATATGGGCTGCATTGGCAGCCCCGCCCCCAAGAGGGTCGCGACACAAAGTCTAACTTATCCCATTACTACAAAACGCAGCTAACCTATGTTGTCTCTGTTTTATTTTTAGCAAACAAATGACTGCATCAGTTTTAGTCCAGGCTTAATTTGAGTCTGCGTTGTAGTTAGGCCGTAAAGGTTTGGAAAGTTTGAAAATAATAATGTAAGAGTTTCTTTTGCTGATAATTACTGTATATATACGCACCTTAAAACTTATAAATTACCGAATATTAGCGTTCCGTATCTCAAAGGAAAAAACGAACCCTTATAGAATCACTTTGTTATCTGACAAAACACTTTGTCTCGGGAACGCGTAAAGGTATCGAGTTTAAAAAACTATATAATAGAAATACTTTGGTGTTCGTCTGTTTATCAAGATTCTTTATCTCAGGAACTTCGATCTACGATCTCGTGAAGCTGTGTAAAAACAAACTTCAAAGTTAACGTAGAAAGGTATTAATTTGAAATTTCAACCATATACTCAAGTCTATGGCTCCATGAAGCTTTAAAAACTAGACAATAAGTTAATGTGAAACAAAATAAAAACGCTTATGTTGTGTACCTACTAATCTGTACGGAACTCTCGATTGGCGAGTCCAACTTGTCCGATGTTTATTAACTTTTCTTATTTCATTTTAAAGTTTAACTGAAAAAATATCTTAAGTAAATATTTCTTGTTTATAGATATGTTAGTTGTCTTAAGCACCGAACGCTCTTTTTGATAATTAAAACATAATATTTTGTATCGAACCTAGACTGACATCAAGGTTATAACCACTGAACCAACGACAAAATGCAAGTTAATCTTGAAGTCTTAAAATCTGTTTGAAGGGCTCCTTTCTTTTTCGCGGCAAAGGGAAGCATTTGATTATGTTGTTACTCATCGGTTCTATGCTTTACGCACTCCTAGGGCTGAACACCATCAACAAATCGAAAAAAATGAAGTGGGAATTCTAGCTCACAAATTGCGTCCAGCGAGTTTGGCGAGCGTTAAGGATGCAATTTTGTGAGCTAGAATTCCCAATTCATTTACTACTGTTATGATTTCAAAAAACTAGCGAAACTACCCGCCCCCAAAAAAACTATCAGCTGTTTCTATTTGTTGATTTTTATTTCAAGTCACAGCTATTTGTACAACACAAACACTCATTTTATTTTATTTTTTATTATTATTTTGTTTACACTTTTACTTTTTTTTAATTTTGTATATGACTTTTTATTGGGTTTTTTATGCCTGGAATAAACAATTATTATTATTATATTATTATATTATAAAGAATCGAAGGCCCTGGAATAATCTAGCAAAACAAGTAATGTGCACATGCCCTGGTCTTGAGCATGAAGTATATTATCCGTTACATCTAGAAGAGCGGCAGTGGTGCTATAGTGGGGCAGGCCGAAAAACCAACATTTGCACCCACTCCCGGATACGACACTACCCCCGCCCGCTAAGTCCGTCGCCCGCTCGCTGGTCGCTCACTGGGTCTCACCCGGTGGGCGGAATCGACTCCGACCTCCTCGGGCGCACACACTGGCGCGCCTCGCAACAGCTCGCCAACGCATTTTGGAACAGATGGGTACGAGAATACCTGCCGGAACTCCAAAACTGACAAGAGCCCCGTGGAAGGGGACCGGACGTCAAAACAGGCGACGTCGTTCTTATCGCCGACGGAACGCTGCCTCGCAACCTGTGGCCCCGGGGTATCATACACACACGTACCCGGGGCCGGACGGCGTCACACGGGTGGTCGACGTGCGCACTAAAGGAGGCACGCTCCGAAGACCGGTGATGAAGCTCATCGTGCTACCGACGGGAGAGCCTCTACAGAGCATCGTGACGAAATAAGGATGCGACGTCCGGCGAGTGGACGACGCACGGCGGTCGCCGACCTAGTTTTAATTAATCGTTTAATATGTTGTAATTAGTAGTTTTAAATAGATATAAGTGAATTGTAAAATAGTTATGTTGATACATAAACGAGATGCGCTTCAATCGAACTAATCAAATAACGAGTGTTACGTTCCAAGGGTGTGTAAATGAAACGAGACCCTTGGTGTGAACAAAAATTTTTTTTTTGCAAAATAGACAATGCGTTTGACCACAATCACACCTGATGGAAAGCGATGATGAAGCCTGGGATGGTACACGCCTGCCTAGAAGATGCCTGTTCACTCTGGCCTTGAAGATGTCTAGATTATATTGGTCCGGGAAAACAGACCTCGGCAAGGAGTTCCACTCCCTAGCCGTTCGCATAATGAAGGCCGAAGCAAATCGCTTCGTGCGAATGGGAGGAACTTCGACAACATAAGGGTGGAAGCCCTCGCCGCGCCTGGTCGTCCGGTGGTGGAAAGGGGAAGGGGGGATCAAATTATGTAATACCTCCGCACACTCTCCGAAATGTAAGGAGCTGCTCAGATGTAAAATATCGCCTGACCTTAAAAAGTATTCCAAGTTTTCTGGCAGAGTTTTTAGCAATGGACTCGATGTAGCGACCGAAATTGAGGCTGGATGTGATATCCATACCCAAGAGCTCGAGATGGTCTTTAACCGGCACGGATACATTTCGGAAAGTCGAAGTCAGATGGAATGGACTCCGTTTCGTCGAGAAGAGACAGGCCTGTGTTTTAGAAGGATTGAATCCAACCAAGTTGGCTTCACCCCAGAGGGAAACAGCATCCAGGGTTGCATTCACTCCCTCTACCATCGCCTCCCTTAATTATCGGACATCTGCATCAGACTTCACATCAGGCAGATATCTCTCCGAAACTGTGCTGTCATCTGGATATCCAAATCTACCGGGAGTTAGGAGCAGATCATTCATGTGCAGCAAGAATAGAATTGCGGAGAGGACAGATCCCTGGGGGACACCGGCATTAATACCAAGCAAATCCGACGATGTGCCATTAATGACCACTCTTATCAATCTGCCCCTCAGAAAATCTGCAACCCAGTTGCAAAGTCCGACAGCGATTCCATATGAAGGAAGCTTGCCAATGAGACTTGCATGCCAGAAGCCCTGTCAAAAGCCTAAGAAATATCAAGAGAAATGGCGAGAGCTTCGCATTTTCGAAATTTATTTGGGCGTGGTTCGAAGTGCCCGGGGAAAAAACCGTAACAGTATTTGAAAGTTCTTTGCTTTCCTGGCCAGGGTTGGTACTCTCTTGGTAGTTCCGCCGAAGAGAAGTCCGTGCCCAGAGAAGATGGAGATGGTCACGAAGCGGTGGTCGTACTGGTCGCCAGTGAAGTCCCAAAAGGAAGTCGGAAGTCATCGCCAGGCGATGGGGTGACCGTGGCGGGATGGAACGCTGGTCGATGTCACACGATGGGGTACGGTGGACGCCACACAATGGACCCTGTAATATGGTCGCATAGGAAACCAAACTCCGTTGTCTCCTCTGATTGTGGCCATGGCAAGAACTGGAGTAGAAAAGTACCCGGAACGTACGTGTGTGTTGTGTTGTTGTGTCTGCCACAATCAGATTGAAGAAAAAAACAATAAAGTAAGCTAAAACACAGCATAGTAAGCTTAAACAACAATAGAAAAATAACTAATACAAGTTGCAAAAGCATTATAATAAAGTTCAAAATTCAAATTGACGGTTACTATTTTCAAAATTTAAAATTTTCTACAAACTATAAACTTATACAACACTTACCAATACGTGGGTTTATGCACTGAGTGTAACGATTGATGAGACTTAAACAATTATTATATAAAGAAGAATGGCAAGAATGGTATCCATTTTTTTGAAAGCGTAGGATGTTGACATTTTCACATTATATACGTAAGACCATTTAACACATATTTAACCTAATACTGTTATTTTAAGACATGGGTGAAAAAAGAAAAATGAAATCAACCTATTTGATAACGAAACGTTTTAAATAATCAGTAATATCAAAACGCAATTTACTACATTCAATTAGGGCGACTACACATTACTCTCTTTCAATGCGAAAAAACGCACACTGACAAATCATGAGCCCTGACATTTACTTGAACCTGTATATATTCTTATTAAATCGATCCTAATTGTCTCAAACCATGTTATATGTGCCCCAATCATTTTATGTGGTCGATTATTCACTAGATAGATTTTGGCAGTATAGATGTTAAATTCTTTGTCGATTATAAAAAAAACCTTGCAACATTCATGTCAAAAATGACACTTGCCAATGCCAACAAATCATCATTGTGCGCTTACGTCGGCTGCTGTTCGTTACTTCGTCCCGTTGTCTCGTGAGCGTTCCGTGGTGACCGTTGCCCCTTTGTATCCGTGCACTGCAGTGAATAAACCGTCGAGTTGAGAGCATCAGTGCCTCCTCCGGTTTTTCGCCCAAATTGTATTGTGGTACATTATTAGCGAAAGGACGCTTCATTGTTTTGTGTTGTGACCGGCTAGTGTTATCATGACGCTTCGCTGCATCAACTGCGATATTCGAGTATCTCGAATGAGAAGATACCTTCTTACGCATGAGAGTGAATCTCTTAGAGATGTTATTAAACTGTGGACATATCCAAGAGAGGTAAGAATGTATTCTCATTTCTTAGCATTGTGGATGAGTGTTCAATAATACAACTGCATTAAGAGATGGGCCTATTAGAGCATTTTTGCATAGATATTTTAATCATTATAACAACTGCAGATAGATAGAACTAAAATATTTTTACCTTTTACTAGAGGTTGATTATTGAAACTGGCCACTAGTAATAAGTAAGTTGTATGGTTGAAGCTTTATTCAATATAATTCATATAAATGAAAATAAATAAGGGTAAAACTGTACTTCCAGGGCCCAAAAGGTGATACTTTTTTTTTTGTAGAAAAGGTCTTTTTAACAGTTTTTTTTTCTGGCGCTTCGCCGGCCGCTGCCGCGGCACGCTCGCTTTGCTCGCTCGGCTCGCGCGTTATGGTCACAACACTAACCTAACCTAACCTAGTGTGAAGTATCACCACTTGATAAGAAAAGTAAAAATTTTCAATATTTTTTTCTAAAAAAGTACCAGTGCATAAGTGTGACATTTTTTTTTAATAATGTTGTTAACAGAAACCTTTTTAACAACAAAAATGCGAAATTACAACTAACAAAACTGAAGTTTTTACTTTTGGGCCCTGGAAGTACAGTATATCCTAAATAAGGTTTTGAATTGTCCTTTTATAGTATTAAACACAATCATACTGTTAAACCACATATTTTTAATTATGCTTAGGCTTTTAATATTTTTTAGGCCTACTCATTTTGGAACTACATAATTGGCATAAATTCTCTGGAATTTATAATGCTAATAAATCAAAAACTTTAGTAATGTCTGTCATTGCTAGTAAATATTTGGATTTTATTATATTCAATGTTGTAGCTGTTAGACATAAGCTGTAACTTTGCTATTGTTTCAGCTTACAAACACTGACTACATTTGCCAAGCTTGTTGGGAACTTGGAACAGCTCAGGTTTCAGGGGCAAACAATGTTCCTGTTCAAGAAAGGCAAGTTGGACACATCAATGTTTGTGTCGGATGTGGTCGTTCGATTTTACGACGAGATTCTCGTATCATTGTAAGGGAGAATGTTTCCAATGAAGAAAACCAAATTGTAAATGTTATATCACGGTGGATAATCCCAAGACAGGTAATACATTAGAACATTTATTATAGTGTATTGATATAATTTCAAGTTTATATTGATAATATTAAAACAAATTGTTATAATTACCAAATGGTTATTTCAGCTCAATCAACAAATCAGAAATTATGTCTTTCTGTAGTTTCCATAAACAGCAATTTGAATTAATGGTGATGCTTATTTTAGCTTACTCCAACTGATCAAGCTTGTATGCCATGTTGGTTACGGGCTAGGAGAGTCTTGACTCGCCATCAAATTGTAGATGACAATAGAGATGATGAAACTATAAAAACTTGCATTAACTGCAATGAAGAATTGCCACATGGAAGTGGCCATATTTTGGAAGGTGAAGAGGACAGCTTGTTCAATATGATCAAACATTGGACATATCCAAGCCACGTACGTATAAAAATAACTAACTACAAAAATAACACAGTTATAAAACTAATTAGTTGATGCAGATATAAAATAAAACTCTCCCTTTTAGAAGACTAGAGAAATGACACTACTGTTTGGTGGTGTTAGGGTCTCCCACCACAGATTTATGAACCAATAGCATAGTGTTATATATTCATAAAAAGTTGTAACAGCTTACATTCAATAAATGGTTTTGAATTAAATTGAGCTCCATGGAGTAAAGGATGGGCTTATAAACTCTGATGGCTACTCACCATTAGGAAGGTCCTATGCTTGTTTGTCTCTCTTATCACATAAATAGGCATCATTTAATTTTATTAAAGTTTTATTTTTAGCATATTATTTCCAGTCTTTTTATTCAATTGATATATATCATCTGCCTATCAGAAAAAGGTATCATAATCATATTATCATATTTTTTTAGATCAACTCCATGGATTACATTTGCCATGCTTGTTGGCAACTTGCAAATGAGGCAACACGGCAGATTGATGAATCTCCAGATTCTACACTGCAACCTCTTCAAGTAGAAGATTCTTCTAATTCTGAACCACAACAGGCTGATGACCCCCAGGATCCTACAACAGACCCCCCACCCAACAAGCAAAGTAATCCTTTAAGGAAAGATTATAAGTCTGTCACTACTAATAACGTTCTTATAAAGGCCTTGCTGTAGACTCTTAATATACTCAAGAACGTTAGTTTTTATATCTCGGTCTTATAGTTCGCTACAAGACTGAGCTATAAAACATAGGTCAGTCTACTTTTACTAGTAGTAGCATTTCACAAGCGTAGTTATCCTCAAGAGCATTTGATTTTATATCTCAGTCTTATAGTTAGCTACAAGATTATGTTTTAGAACACTTTTAGGAATGAGTAGCCTATAATTGTTTGCAGTAAAAGTAAATAATCCTGGATAATGTTTTGATCGTATAGTAGCATTTTGTAAGAAAACAAGTTATCATAACATACTTAGCTGAGATCACTTTAAGTTCGTGCCGTTTTAAATCTGGCTCGAGCTTCTTATAAATATAATAGTACTTAATAAGAGCGCTATAAGATTTAAAAAGCTTATAAGCTACTAGATCAATCACTTTATTAGTTAACGTCAGCCATTTTGTTAAAATTCGGTTTATCCCCATCGTCTTGAAAAAATAAATTGAACATGAATTTAAACGATTGGAAACGATTTAAAAGAAGTGGTGGTTACAGGAGAAAAGTGACAAATAGGTATAAAGAATTAATGAAGCTAGGTTCTTCAGGTATAAAATTAACAAGATCAGGAAGTAAATCAAGCGCGACAAGTGCAAACGCAGGTGAAGTAAATGAGGGTTCCGCGAAAAATAAATTATTTTCATCCTTAGCCCACCACTCAGAAAATGAAGTTAAAAATTGGGAAAAAGAAAACGATTTAGATATCGAAGATACCACAGGATATGAAAAAAATCATAGTTTACTCAAAGATATTCAAACCTGGGCTATAAAATATAATATAACTCACTTAGCCCTGAATGAACTATCTTCTATTTTGAACAAAAGATTAAGTAATGTTTTACCTAAAGACGCACGGACTTTATTACATACCAACAAAGAAATGGTGCATATTACAATTTCGGATCCAGGACAGTATTGGCACAACGGATTGATCAAATGTTTAAAAAATACGCTACAGGAACTGGATATCAATAGTTTACCAAATATGATTTCATTAAATATAAACATAGATGGGTTGCCAGTATATAAAAGTTCAAGACATCAACTTTGGCCTATTTTGTGTAACATCTTTGAAATCTCCCACATTCCTCCCTTTGTGATTGGTAAATATACACAAATTTAATATCATTGGTGTTCAGTTAGGTTATTTAGATTATTACCTGAAATTTCCTTTTTCAAGGAATTTATGCGGGTGAAGGAAAGCCATCTGATCTGAATGCATTTTTGGGTCCTTTTGTGAAGGAAATGAGGGAACTTGAAGAAGATGGATTAGTTACAATATTGGCGCCAAACGAATCTAGAATCAAAGTCAAAATAAGAGCTTTCATTTGTGATTCGCCAGCAAGGGCCTTGATAAAAGGCAAGTTATTTATTTATATTATATGATAAATATAAATGTTAAAATGTATATATTTGATCCACTTTCACTCGCAACGGCTGAACGGATTTGGATAAAATTTGAATCAGAATCAGAATATTTATTTGTAAAATGTAGGTTAGTATTATAGTAAAGGTGGTTAATTTAATATTATACGTATCTCTACATTTTCACCTTTTTCAAGGTGGGTAAGCTCGCTACATCGCAGATCCTATCTCTGCTCTCGGGCTAGATAGCGGATCAAGAGCTTACCCATTAAGTAATAAAAAATATATATATATATATATATATATATATATATATAATTTGGTAAGTGAATAGATGAGGCACTGGATTGACTTTTGAACTTTTGAGTACACGCTGGCGAAGCTGCTAGCGGAAAGCTGGTTATTAATAAATAAAGCTGGACAGTTCGCACAGTGCCATCTGGTCCCAAATTAAGCAAGACTTGAACATTGCTAACGAAGAATATATAAGAACATTCATTATAGTTATTTAAAATGTGCCAGGACTGTGTTGATAAAAATAATGGTTTGTCTATCACTCCTGTTATTAAATTACGTTTTTTATAGGTGTCATAAATTTTAATGGAAAGCATGGCTGTCTGAAGTGTACGGTGATAGGCGAATACTCACATAAATCAAACACTGTAACGTTCCCTAAGATCGATTGTCCTAAAAGGAATGATGAAGATTTTCGTGCTAAAAAATATGAAGAACACCACAAACATGACTCTCCATTACTGAAACTTAACATAAATATGATAGAGGATTTTCCTGTGGCAGACTCATTGCACCTAATAGACCTTGGCTTGATGAAGCGGTTGTTGATTGGATGGCGTGATGGAAAGTTGGGAAAATACCTCACCAAATGGTGTGCTCGAGATATTGATCTTGTCAACAGTTTTTTAATGAATTGTCAGATGCCCACAGAAATACACAGAACAATGAGATCTGTAGATAGGACGTAACGTCGGAACGTCAAACTGTGCGAACGTTAACCAAAGTATTTTTTCGAAAATAAAATAGTTTCATGTGACTTGTTACTAGTATTTGTGCTTGTTGACTTTACTTATAGTAAGATCGATCTGTATGAGTGTTTGTGTTGTACAAATATCTGTGACTAGAAGTAAAAATCAACAAATAGAAACAGCTGTTTTTTTTTTTTTTGGGGGCGGGTAGTTTCGCTAGTTTTTTGAAATCATAACATCTAAAGAAGTTGTCAATAAAGACTAAATAAAACTTCACATATTTTGGTGATAATTTATATTGGAAAAAAACAAATAATCTTGCGTGCATAAAGTATTGGACTTCGACAAAGATGCTTCATTGTGGTGCGTGTGGGAAATTTTTGTCATCGGTTGGTGCCGTCAGTTGTAGTCTCTGTCCAGTTAAATACCATCGAGCCTGCCTAGCGATTACAGACAAGGCCCATGTCAGTAAGGATTGGGTCTGTCCGGACTGTAAGAAGCTCGTTCGTAAAGGTGATAATACTCAGACACCTGTGAAGGGGATCTGTGATAACACGGAGCCGGAAATAGTGATGCAGCCGCCATCGAGTCGTGTATCACTTCAGGCACCCAACGTCCTGGAGGCAGCGTCGAGGTGGCGAAATCTACAGAGATCGCCAACATCCAGGCTTTCATGCGAGAATTCAGGGAGTGCATGGAGGTGATGCGCAACTTCCGGAAGGAAGTAGTGGAGGAAATGCGTGACTTCCGAAAGGAAATGGTACGGCTTCGCGACTCCATCCCGGCGATGACGGAACGCATGGACGTCTTCGAGCGACGCCTGGAGGCCGTCGAGCGGAGCGGAGGCGACTCCAGAGTTCAGGAACTAGAGAGTACCATCGAGGGTCTCAAACGCGAGCTAAACGATAGAGACCAGGAGGCGCTTCTTTCGGATCTCGAGATAGGACACCTCCCGGAGGAGAAAGGTGAAAACGTCTTTCACGCAGTGGCGGTGCTCGCAACGCGCCTGGGCGTGGCGTTGGACGAGCGCGACGTGATGTTCGCGGAGCGCGTGGGCGCGCCCCCCGCCGAGGCGGACGGGCGGCCGCGCCGCGTGGTGGTGCGCCTGGCGCGCCGACAGCTGTGCGACGACCTGCTCAAGGCCGCGCGCGTGCGCCGCGCGGGCCGCGCGTCCGGGGGCCAGCCGCGCGTCTACATCAACGAGCGCCTCACTCGTAACAACCGACAGCTTTTTCATCGCGTTAGGGAGGAGGCCCGCAGGCTGCAGTGGCGCTACACGTGGACCAGGCGGGGCCGTATATTCGCCCGCCAAGCGGACGGAGCGCAGGTCCACCTCTTCCGGTCGGGTGATGATCTCACTCGAGTGTTTGGCAAACGGTCGCCGGAACCCGAATCAGCGGACCCCAAATCACCTGAGAAATAAACATTTTTTAAAGTGTATAGCGAATATTAAGAATGTTGTGATGGCTAAATCAGTATGTTTCACTATGTTATTCTTACCTCATTTTGATGTTATTACTAATATAATAAGTAAACAGTATCACCTACATAATATGTTATTAGATATGCATTTAATACAGTTTTTGGTGCGTGCCTGTGCTGGGTCCCAAAATAAACTAGTTATGCTCCCCAATATAAAAATTCTATTCTTATTACACGCAATACATTCCAACAATATTATACTATATGTTATATACATAAAAATATATTCTCTTAGTACATTATATATTACGCATTCATATTATTTTCAAAATTATCTATACAAACACGAAAGAGGGAAAAATATAATACACACACAAATAAAATCCTATTGCTATTATTTTACATATTTTCCTATAAATTATACAAGATCCTTCAAGTTAATCCTTTTCAATTTTACTGTTTATAAAAATCACCCTCCTTATACATGTAGGCTTGATATTGTACTCAACTATTACAAATGAACACGTTTAAAAATTTAAAAGTTGGAATTTTCAATGCTGGGTCTCTAACTACAAAACATGAGGATTTCACAGTGGCTGTGGAGGAGATGTCCCCAGATATTCTAGCCATAAACGAAACCTGGCTTAGAGAGAGCTGCGATGACAGAGCACCCAAGTTAGCTGGTTACAGATTGCGCCACATACCAAGACCAAACCACATACGCAGGGGTAGGGGTGGTGGGGTCGGGTTCTATGTTCGTAAGGGTATAAACGCACGTACATGTCCGCACCCGTCTGCAACGGGAGTCGAACAAATGTGGATGAAAGTGCGCTTGCAGAACAAACTCATCGTAGTTGGCACTGCCTATAGGCCACCTTGGTTAGATGTAGATATATTTATTGATGCATTAGTTGACTCCATCACATCTTTTAGCCAGCGAGATGGTATTGTCCTGATGGGTGACTTTAATATAAATCTACTGGATAGCAACACTAATAAGTGTAAACTTTTCATGCAGCTACTACACAGCACAGACTTAAAACAGCTTGTTAAGGAGCCCACACACTTCACAGATCACAGTGGCAGTTTGATTGACGTTGTGTGCTCCGATATGAAGGCTCTCGGGGTCAAGGTGAGGCATTCTCCAGACCTGGGTGGGTACGCAATGGTAGTGGCTGATTTTAAAGTCAAAGGGGTTAAACCATCTCCCCGCTGGGTAACATACAGGCCACTAAAGAATATTGTTGCAGAGATTTTCGACAGCGACATTTCTTCTGTAAACTGGGATAGTTTAAGGAACATAGAGAGTGTTGAATCCCTAGCAAAAATATTCACTCATTATGTCAGAGTGATTTACGATTTACATGCCCCAATACAAACGCGAAAATTTAAACACCCCCCCCCCACCCATGGTTTACAGATACTGTGAGATCAATGATGCGTATCCGAGATCACTACCATAGCAAATACAAGACTCACAAAACGGAAATACTAAAAGAAAACTACAAAAATATGAAATATTTTGTGATTGCTGCAATTGAGAGTGAGAAGAGTTGTTTCTTTAATAAACATATAAATACACATCTAAATAATTCCAAACAACTATGGAGGAACCTTAAATCAAATGTGCTTCCAGACAAAAAAAGTGATCAAGAGCTACCACCATTCTTTGACAATCCTGATGTAATTAATCTGCACTTTTTAAATGTACCAGGCAAGGATAATGTGACTATTTCAAGGCTTTCATACTTGGAGCATCACAGAGGTTGCGACTCAGTTTTCACACTGCACACTGTGGGTGAGGATCAAGTGTTAAAAGCAATAAAGAGGCTTAAATCGAATGCACAAGGAGATGACGGTATATCCCTGGAAATGCTGCAGCTGATGTTACCACAAGCATTGAGCACTATAACTGCCCTAATAAATAAATCAATAGACGAAGGTATTTTCCCAGAAATATGGAAGACAGCTGTCATAAAGCCTCTCCCAAAGAATAGTCAGCCCTCATCAATGTCAGATCTACGTCCTATAAGCCTTCTACCTTGCTTATCCAAGATATTGGAGAGGATAGTCTGCGATCAGCTCACTAAATACCTCGAAGAACACAAAATTCTACCTGAATATCAATCTGGCTTTCGAAAGGGGTTTAGTACGGCAACTGCTCTCAGTGATGTAGTGGACAATTTTCTCACAGCTCACGACCAAGGCATGATCACCGCACTACTGTTGCTGGACTTCTCACGTGCATTCGACTCAATTAACACTAGCCTTATGTTGTCCAAGTTATCTTATTATGGAGTGGATGCTAAAGCTTTGAGATGGTTCGATAGTTACCTTACAAATAGAATGCAGTGTGTAGAACTTACCATGGCTGATGGGTCCAAATCTAGATCAACCCCACTCCCAGTGACAAGGGGTGTAGTGCAGGGATCCATTCTTGGGCCGATTCTCTATATTTTATATGGTGCAGACATTACACATAGTATTGGCCACTGCAAACACCATCTCTACGCTGATGACCTTCAGCTATATTTGTCATTTTCACCAGATCAACATGCCGATGCTGTAACAAAAATTAATGAGGACTTAAAAAAAATATCAAACTGGTGCACATCTAACTGCCTAATGCTGAATCCCACCAAGTCCAAACTCATGCTATTTGGTACAAAGAAGAACCTGCAAAAGTTTACTAATGGTGAAGTACCTTTAAATATAAACATTCAAGGTGAAACCATTGAGCTAGTACACACTGCAAGAAGCCTGGGACTTATTCTTGACAGCCAATTGAAATTTGAAGACCACATTGTTGAGTGTGTCAGAAACTGTTTATATAGAATAAAGGTATTGTACAAAATCAAGCCATACATAAGTGAGACTTTGAGGGTTTGGCTGTGCGAGTCACTTGTTCTCTCCAAACTCAACTATTGCGATGTTGTTTATGGTCCCAGCATTCTGTCAAGGTCTGCTAGAATGATTCAGCGAGTACAGAATGCATGCGCTCGTTATTGTTTTCACGTTCCACCACGTTCACATATATCACCGTTCCTAAACAAAGCAAACTTATTAAAAATGGAATCACGTCGAAAACTTCATCTTGCAGTTATGTTGTTTGGTGTTATAAATACAAAGAAACCAAAATACCTGTATGACAAGCTGGTTTGGTTGCAAGAGCATCTCAAATATCAAAGACGTGTATGCGCACACGTCTTCTTGACGCCCCAGCATCGCACTGTGGCTTTCAAGGGTTCTTTTAAGTTTGCTGCCTCTCGATGCTGGAATGACCTTCCACCACCCATACGTGAGCTAAAAACAAAATATTCATTAAAGAAAAACTTAAAGGCATACCTCATATCGCTGCAAGTGGAAATGCAGTAACGATATGGCAGTATTCCCTTGGCTAAATTGACTCGCGACTTGTAGAAAATAAAACAATCCTATGTTCTTGAAAGAAAACAAAATTAGTTTATTACACATATAAAGCACCACAAAAATATTTTTGGTTAAACACTTACATCGACATTTTCACGCTGCTTTAATGACTCCATACAAGG
Organism: Chilo suppressalis; assembly: GCA_902850365.2. NCBI lineage: Eukaryota > Metazoa > Arthropoda > Insecta > Lepidoptera > Crambidae > Chilo > Chilo suppressalis. The sequence goes on along the minus strand of OU963923.1, from coordinate 2,218,614 downwards.
CACGATGCACCATGGTTTCTCATTATTAGCCCGCCCATAATGAATGGCACGGATTTACTGTTGTTATATAATATCATTGCCACGTACAATATAATAAATCCTGCGCGCGCGGCCATTACGTGGCAGTGAGAAATCAAAGTCCAGGCAGCATGCAGAAAGTGACGGAGTGACAGTCATAGATTAACTAAGGCACAGATTAGGCTGTTACCACAAGAAAAAAAAAGTCGGAAAAGTGTAGTTCTGCCTTAGATTTATCCTATTTTGTTTAATATTTATCTTTATTTATTTTATGAAATGATATTTATTTATTTTATTTATTTTTTTTTTCAATCATAGCATTTTATACAAATATATCGCATTTTGTTTGGCGTTCGGACGTCATAAGGCGCTGGCTGAAAATCAGCGCTGCTGTGGTATTGCGAAAGTACTACCACAGTAGCATAGCTGAGACAGCGACCTGTTGGCCCTGCACAGCAACACCAGCAGATTAGTTTAGTTGTTTTTTTTTTTGTTTTTTTGTTTATTATTATTTGTTTTTTTTTTCTTCTTTGTTGTTATGTTGTATTTATGTTATTTGTTTTCAAATCTGTTTTGTTTTCAATGTATGTATGCTGTGCAACCAATAAATGTTTTTCTTTCTTTCTTTCTTTCTTTCTTAGATGTTTTGGCACACTGGAAAGGTTCCGAGTACCGATCTTTTTTTTATTATCTAAGTGTTATTATTTTAAAACATGTGCTCAAACCCGAACCATATTATCATTTTTTAAATTTGTTTTGTGCCATAACGATTTGTTCAAATGAAAATCATTTACCACTTTTGCGGATTGCTGAAAAAATGTTAGAAGATTTTACAGAAAGTTTTAAGACCTTCTACGGGCGAGACTACGTTACTAGTAACATACATAATTTGATACATATAGTTGACGAAGTGAGAAAATTTGGAATACTGCAAAAGTTCAATGCATATCCTTTTGAAAATAAACTATACGCTATCAAACAGACTATTAGACAAGGAAACAAACCATTACAGCAAGTTGCAAGAAGAATAATTGAAAAACAGTCAATCGAAACAGAACATCTTAATGAAGAAATTGTGCACTATCCATTTATAAAAAAGAATAAGCGAAGCGGATTATTGATATTGCACTTAGAAACATATATTTTATCATCTAAATATGAAGACAAATGGTTTCTTACGGCCGAAAATCATGTAATGGAATTAAAATCAGTCATGTTGAAAAACAATATTATGCAAGAAATAGAAATCACG
>OU963923.1:2186844-2216844 GCA_902850365.2 Chilo suppressalis | reverse complement strand
ATTAAATTAACTTGTGTTTAATCGGTGAAAAGACGAAGTGAACACGGCATATGACTGTATTGCAATTTGAATGAATAAAAACGACGAAGGTGGACTGATAAAATTCTTAGTTATCATCGGTCAGCGTGATATGATTGATCATTTCACCACTTAGATAAGGTTCTCACTGGCGTAGTGGCTTAGTAGATATATCAAAACCCGACAGGCCCGAAGTTCAAATCACCAAGTCTGTTTTTTTTTTTTTTAGTTTGTTTTTATTTTGCATCAGTTTTGGATTCTTTTTTATAGTGGTTCTTATTTTCTTATTTTTTTTTTTCCTTATATTTAAACAACTTTTGAAAAGGGAAAACAAGAAGGACAATTTATTCTCTGACTAGAATAATGGCGGATCAGAACAATACTTGTGCCGGTTGCTTGCAACCAATTAGCGATAGACGTTTCCTACGCTGTGGTACCTGTGGGCAATGTTATGACATATTGTGTGCGAATGTATCAGAGAAACGCTTTTATAATACATTGACCGGTGAGCATAGGCAAAATTGGAAGTGCCCTCTCTGCGCAAATAAACTGCCCAAGAGCGATAATACCAACACTCCGGTGCGGGCTACTACTGATGATGGCGTCACCGTGCGAAGGGGAGCGGGAATTTTAGACAGCCCCTCTGATCAAATGGATATTTCTATACCAGATGCTCATAATACTGCTCTGAGTGAACACTCTCACACTGTGCACGAAGACGCATTAGATAAATTGGATTTAATTGTCATCGAGCTGCGAATGTTACGTGAGGAGATGACTACAACAAGGTGTGAAATGGAGAAGCTAAATAATAACATCTCGCAACTTGCCACCAGGATCGAAACTTGCGAATGTCGGATCGACCAACTGGATGAACGCATAGGAGCTCTGGAGAGACGCATTGAGAGTAAAAATACAGAGGGTGATAAAAGTGACTCGCTTTTGGCAACTATTGAGCAACTCAAACAAGACCTTAACGATCGTGATCAAGAGATGCTTACAAATGACGTCGAAATATCTAGTATTCCAGAGAATAAAGGTGAAAATGCAACACATGTAGTAATGACACTTTCAAAAAAACTAGGTGTCGTCCTCGAGGAGCAGGATATCGTGAGTGCTTTCCGTGTGGGGCGACCGGTGGAGGAAACTGAATCGCTGCCGCCAGCCCGGCCACGGATCTTAATAGTGAGGCTGACCCGTCGAGCGGTACGAGATCAGCTGCTGAAGGCTGCCCGTGTGCGTCGCGACGCTACTACGGAGGGCACTGGCATTGATGGCCCTCCGTGTCGTTTTTATGTCAACGAGCGACTAACCCGTGCAAACAGAATGGTGTTTCGCCGCGCTCGTGAGATGGCAGCGCAGTACAAGTGGCGGTATGTTTGGACCAAGGGCGGGCGAGTGTATGCACGACAGCATCAGAACGACAATGCACCGCGTCATCAATTGCGATCGGAAGCTGATGTACTTCGTGTTTTTGGTCTTGGTGCAGTTGGCTCATCTGAATCTTCGAGTGCATGCAAGTAACAACTCCAACTTGTATGTGCTATGTTATAATAAGATGCATTTCTCCTCTATGGTAACTTGTTATGGTTATACTATATTTATATCTTCTAATTTCAATGAAAATTGTAGTATTGTTTTTTTACTCATTACCTCTTTAAATTTGATTTTGAATATGCCGAATTACTATCTTATGTGGCTAGTATGTGCTATCTATAAAATAATTGTAATTGTTTTTATTTGTTGCAGTGTGATCATTTATTTCATATTGAATGTACATGAGTCTGAATGTTATATTTATTTGTTATTGTATTCGTATTTTGTATTTAACTTAAATGATTTTAATAATATGAACTTTTATTTGTTATTAAATGAGACGTATTGTTGCTGTTTTATGTGTTTAGGAACAATCAATGAAATAAAAGTTGTTTATTGCTGTGCTTATAATTTTGAAAGTATTAATTTAATTTTGAATGTACCACATTGCTATCATATGTGTTTGGTTTGTGCTATTGTAATATTATTAATAATTGCTTATATGCTTTGTCGTTCACTTTTATTTTTCGAGTTAAATGTTAATGTATGGCATTGCTTGTGTATTTATTCGCAATTGTATATGTATTCTATGCTTCAGTTATTCGCTTTTAATATTTATGCTTTTCATTTGATTCCAAATGTGCCGTATTACTCTGGCTTGCATGTATTTCTTTTTTATTTTGTGAGTGCTATTGATACTATAAATTATTGGCCTGAAGTAGTTGTCGGTATCCGATTAAGCATGGATGTGTCGTGCTACTCGTGGGTATGTCTGGCTGCCTTTGTTGTGAAAGTTCTACATCTAGAAATATCAACCTTAATTATTTTTGCATTTCTGTGGTATCTCGCATGCCTTCTATTGCCAATTCGTTCTTATGAATACCGTTGTCACAATGGTAGGCATAAAGAATAAATGTTTGAGATTGGGATTGTTGAATGCGAGATCTTTGAATACAGGTCAAGATGAATTTATTGTAATGTTATTGAAGCATGCACCTGACATTCTGGCGGTTAACGAAACGTGGTTGAAGGAAGGGCAGGAAGCACTTGCACCTAAGGTGCAAAATTATAGATTCATTCACAGGCCAAGAAAGAATAAGCGAGGCGGAGGAGTTGGTTTTTACATAAGAGAAGATCTAAAACTACATACGAAACAACACCCGAAATCCGATTTGGAACAAATTTGGTTGGAAGTTCAACTTCCAGGAACTGCGATGGTGATTGGCACAGCTTATAGACCTGAAACGGTAGAACCACAAGTACTGTATGACGACTTAAGTGAATGTTTAAGTATTTTTTCAGCGTATGATTATGCATTTATTTTGGGAGACTTTAATATCAATATGTGGAATGCTGCGACATCACAGTCTGAGGAATTCAAAGATTTTTGTGACCAGCATGGCCTTGATCAAATAGTGAAGGAACCGACCAGAGTAACTGACAAAACAGAAACTCTTATTGATGTTGTTTTGACGGATGCACCAAAGCGATGTAAAAAGGTAACTGTTGTCCACAATAGGAGTTTGAGTGATCATGCACTGGTGTTGGTAGATTTTAACATCAAGAAACCAAAACCCATAAAAAAAGTTAAAATGTCTAGATCTCTAATGGATATCGATTTGCCATTGTTCAAAGAAGACTTAGAAGCTATTGAATGGGAAAATATTATGGAGATGGAGGATGTAAATGCTATGGTACAAACCTTCAATAAAAATATCTTGGATTTGTTTGACAAACACTCTCCGGTGCAGAAAAAGATCATAAGACCAGAAGTTAAGCCGTGGATTACAAATATGGTCAAATATATGATGGATCTACGAGACAAAGCATTGATGAAGGCTCAAAAGAAAAAGACGACTGGCGCAAAGGAGTACTACAGAAGTCTTAGAAACCTTGTCAGTGCGTCGATAGAAAGAGAAAAAACAGCCTACTATAATTACTTCATCAACAATAATGTGAAGAATTCCAGGAAACTTTGGAACCAAATAAAAAAAGTACTCCAACACTAGAATCCAAGATATGTTCAATCCCAGACTTTTTAAATGACCCCAACAATATTAATAAACATTTCTTGGACCTACCAAATGGTGGAGATGTGGAAAATAAAGTTCTGCGGTATTTTAGAGAGAATTTGCACAGCGGCGTGGGTAAGTTTTTTCTGAAACCTGTAACAGAAAGGGACATAGCAAGGACTTTAAACAGTATTAAAACGAAGGCATTGGGGTGTGATGAAATCAGTATAGACATGATTGATATGACGTCTTACGTAACACTTCCGGTTGTTACGAGGATTGTCAATAAATCGATTGAAACTAATGTTTTCCCTGATTGCTGGAAAAGAGCGTTGGTAAAGCCCTTGCCAAAATCCAGTGCAGTTGAAGGACTCAAAGATCTGCGGCCAATTTCTATACTACCAGTTTTGTCAAAGGTTTTGGAAAGGACTGTTCTCAGTCAGATGAACGAGTATTTGGAGAGTACGAATATAATGCCCAAGTTTCAGTCAGGATTCCGGAAGGGCTTTGGCACGGAAACTGCTTTATTGCATGTGTCTGATGATATCACGGAAGCTTCAGATAGTGGTCAAAGTAGCGTCATGGTGCTTCTTGATTACTCAAGGGCATTTGATTGTTTGCCTCATGATTTGCTTGTTGCTAAATTGCAATATTATGGTTTTTCTGCTGACGCTCTACAGTGGGTCAGGTCTTTTTTAGCCGATAGAGAACAAATGGTACTTGTGGAATCACCAAACGGTGAAAAACTAATGTCTTCTGTTTGTAAAGTACAGCGTGGTGTTCCACAGGGCTCGATTTTAAGTCCGCTATTGTTCTCAATATTTACGGCGGATCTCCCGGCACATATATTATCTTGTAAGTATCATCTTTATGCCGATGACACACAAATTTACCATTCATTCCAAAGGGGAGATACGAATGATGCCATCGAAAGAATCAACAACGATCTGCAACGCATTTGGGAGTGGTCACGACGGAACAACTTATTACTAAATCCAGAGAAGTCTAAAGCAATTGTTTTGGGAACCAAAGATCAGATCAGGCGAGTGTTGGAATGTAATAAAGTTGTTAAACTAAACAATACAGTTATTGAATTTGTTACAAATGCACGTAATCTGGGTATAATACTGGACGGGGAACAAAAATATGTACAACATGTTAATGGCAAAATTAGGGGAGCCTTCTTCAAATTGAAAGCACTTTACAGAATCAGGCGGTACATCACTGAAGAGCTAAGAGTTCTATTAGTCGATTCGTTGGTGTTGTCTCCTTTCAACTACTGCAGCACCGTCTACGGACCACGGCTGAATGTGAACACAGAGAGGGCTATACAACGAGTACAAAATGCCTGTATGCGATTCTGTTTTGATATCCCAAAGCGTGTTCACATTACTCCGTATCTAAATAAAAACCAGATCCTCAACATGAAAGCGCGCCGGGAGCTCCATTACGCATGCTTAATACAAAAAGTACTTTGGCGGAAAGATCCAGTATACCTATTTGAAAAATTGATCTTCTTCGGGGAATCTAATAGGAATCTTCGCTCTGCCACACAAAATCTGCTCAAGGTTGCTGCTCACAAATCTGCACGATATAGGGGATGTTTCAGGTTCAATGCAGCAAGGATTTGGAATGACCTACCTCCACCCCTTCGTTGTAAAATGAATACATCAAAATTCAAAAAATACTACAAAGCAGCTTTACTTCATAAACAACTTGCTGCGGAAAACCTGAAGCATCCTTATCATAGCCACTTGCCGCTCTTTTTTGTTTTGACTAAGGCCTAGCCAGTGACGCATGGAAGGTACGGGTAGGGCGAGTACATCTATAGCAAGTAGGAGAATACGTTTATACGTTTATGCACGAAACATGTTCCAATATTTATTATAATCAAATAATGGATAATTCGAGGCTCTATATACATATTATTAATTTTAAGTAAAATTTGTTAAGGGGTGGCTGAAAAACAGCGTTGGTTCAGGTCTAGGCTTGCCCAACATTGGCTGAGCCATTTCCTATTGTCTTATTTTTAACGAAATTTTATTATTTAAATATCTGTTAACATGTAAAAAAAAGACAATAAATTATTATTATTATTATTATTATTATTATTATTATTATTAAATAACATCATCAATAAATAAAATAGCCATACATCTGCGGGAAATAGGTTTAGAACTGAATTTGGAAAAAACTAAAATAATGCAATTTAGACCGCGCCAGAGATCAGTACTGCACCCCTCAATGTTACATTTGAACGTAATGAAATAGAAGTAGTCGATACATTTGTGACACTAGGCATTACCATGGATTCCACCTTGTCTTGGTAACCTCACGTGAGTACAGTTGTTAGTAAACTTAGCAGTTTCACGTACGCCCTATATGAATTGCGTATATGTACAAATGTTCAGTGCGCGTTGACTGCATACCATTTTTTTTTTAATACGCAGGTAAAAAATCTATTTACAGACGACGGCGCCTTTAAGAGGCACACCGCCGAACGGACCTCACACCTGGCTCCCGCAAGTCTTACGAACCCCCCAGTGGCTGCCCACCAAGGACCTCGCAACTCTTACGGGCGCTTTACGGTATAATATCCGCTAAAAAAGTCCTGCGAATACCCTCTAAGCTGCTTAGCACGGAGCTGCGGGTTCCCCTTTTAGGGATTCTTCCGCGTCTCCGCACCTAGCAGCCTCCCGGTCTAGCCGGGGCTCCACGGCAGGGGTCTCCCGGAGTATCACGGGGACCCCGCAGACGTGCGCGGGTAGGCCCGCGCGTGGGGGCTGAGTACGCGGCCTTGTGCCCACCGTACCGCCCCCCGTCCGCTGCGGCGGGCTACTTGGGCGTGCCCGTGTAGCTCCCTCCGCTGCCCCCCTCTTTGCAGGACAGAACTACAAGGGGGGGGCTGCCATCACGGGGTCCGTCGGTGGCCGGCACGGCCAGCGCCATGCCGGTCAGCGAGGGACCCCCGGGTAGGGTCATGGGACGGGCGCAGCCAGGGCGCGCCGCCGTCCTCTCCTACCCGTCCTCCTTTGGCGGGAGGGAGTGGCCAGAGGATCATCCTCTCGCTCCCTCTCAGCCGCCTCCTACGCCCTGTAGCGCCGCAATGAGCTCGCGGCGCTGGTGTCGCCAGGCCGGGCACACCAATAAGGTGTGCTCGGCCGTGTCGTCCGGGGCACCGCAATGATGACATTGCGGCGTTTCCTCCCGACGTGCGACACGGTGCAGATAGTGACCGAAGCTACCATGCCCGGTCAAGATCTGTACCATGCGGAACGTGAGGCCGCCGCGCCGGCGACCCACCCACTCCTTCAACACCGGACGAATAGCCTCAATCGTCCGGTGGCCGGCGCTCACTTGGGCGAGTGCCTCATCCCATCGCCGCAAGGCCTCTGCCTGCGCGATGGAACGGACCTGCCGCAGCTCTGCTGGGACAGGTCTTTGACCCCGCTCCCTGGCTTCAACCCGACCTCGATGCACGTCTGCCAGGACCTGCGCATCGAGATCCCACGGCGTCGCACCCGCGAGTACGCAGGCGGCGCCGTGGCTGACCGTGCGATACGCTCGCACGGCCCGGGGGGCCAATCGCCTAACGGAAATGCTTTGGGAAACGCTAACGTTTACGATTTTATTTTGTTATTTCTAGCCACCTGAGGTTTTCAAATGCCTCGCGCTCTTTCTTTTTCTTTTGCATTGGTAATAACAATATTAAAAAAAATGAGCGTGAGGTATTCGAAAACCTCAGGCAGCTAGAAATAACAATATAAAATCGTAAGCGTTAGCGTTTCCCAAAGCATTTCCGTTAGGCGATTGGCCCCCGGGTCGCGATGGTCCTCTGCGGTCGTCGCAACAAGGCCACCGTGCGGGGTTTGAGGCACTCAGCCCAAACCGGAGCTTCATAAAGTGCCATCGACCGTATCACCCCGTGATACAGTCGACGGGACGCATCTCCTGGTCCCCTCACGTTTGGGAGGACCCTGCCGAGTGCGGCTGCAGCGGCGCACAGCCGTGGAGCGAGGAGCTTGAAGTGCTCCTCGAAACTCCATCGGGGGTCCACAACCAGGCCGAGGTACTTCAGGCTTCCCTCGACCGGTTTATTGACCCCCTCCACCCGAATATGGAGCCCCGTTTGGGTGCTGCGGCGTGGGCCGTGAAACAGCATGGCCCTCGTTTTGTCGAGGGCCACATCCAGGCCCAGGAGGCGTCGGACGGTTAGCGAGGTGCCGACCGACGCTAGGCGAACCGCCTCCTCCACCGACTTTGCCTTCGCCGCGACCAACGTGTCGTCAGCGAAGCAGACAACCTCCATGTTGGGCAGGAGGCTGCCTCGCAGCACCCAGTTGTACCCCAGGTTCCAGAGCAGTGGACCCAGCACTGACCCCTGGGGTACCCCTGCGGCCATGGCCTGAGAACACACGCTTCCATCGGGCCCCTCGTAGAGGACTGACCTCCCCTGCAGGTAGTCCTCTACGATCGCTCGCAGGTATGGAGGCACCCAGTGGAAACGCAGTGCCTCCATAATGCACTCGTGGGGGAGACTGTTGAAGGCGTTGCGGATGTCCAGCGACACCGCAACAGCAGTCTCTCCCCGCCGAGTGGCCGCCTCGGTCCACCCCTTCAATAGGGCCACCGCTTCCACCGTGGACCGGTTTCGCCGGAACCCGAACTGGTGTTCCGCCAGATTCGGGCTCGGCCCCTCCAGATGCTCGATGATACGCCCCGCCAGGATTCGTTCCAAGAACTTCCCGGCGTCATCGAGCACCACTATGGGCCTGTAGCCGGAGGGGGAGTCCACAGGGCGACCGGCCTTCCTGAGTAGGACCAGCCGCACCTCCTTCCATCTCCTCGGGAAGCGGCCAGTGGCGATACATAGATTGAGCACCGCCCGGAACCGCTCCTTTAGTGGCCCAATCGCCAGGGCCAGGACCTTCGGCGGGACTCCATCGGGCCCTGGTGCCGTCCTTTTGGCCCTGATCCTGTCCCTCACCGCCTCGAACTCAGCGTCAGAAACGGAAGGGGGGGGGCAGGGTCGGCACCTCCGACAGGCCATCGGGGGGCAGCATCCGGGGGGGCTCGAACGGGCCCTGAACGGGAAAGAGAGCCCCCAGCACCCGGGTCAGCAGACTCTCGTTCATTGCCGAGGTGGGAGGGGCGTCACCCGTAAATTTGCCCCTCACCACCTTATACGGCCGCCCCCAGGGATCCTGGTCGAGGAGAGCTATAAAGCTCTCTCAGGACTCCCTTTTGGCCATTACGATGGCCACCCTGACGGCCTTTTTGGCCTCCTTGTACACCCGACGGAATTCGAGTTCCTCGTCGGGTGTACTGGAGGCGCGCCTCCGACATCTGAGGTAGGCGCGCCGGGCCCTCAGGCTGGTGGAGCGGAGGTCGGTAATCTCCTGCATCCACCAGTATACCTGCCCTCTCCTGTGATAGGCCCGCACCCTCGGCATGGCGGCTTGGCAGACGACCTTCATGTCGTCCGCAAATAGGTCCGCCATGCCATCAGCATCCCCGGCGAGGTGGGGGGGCGCCTCTGCCCACGCCCGCACCATCGCCGACTCCGCCACCAGTTCAGGGCAGAGTTGCATGAGCGCATATCTAGTGAATGCGCTCACGGCGGAGCGTCCACTTGTGCGTGCCCCATGGGATGTTGAGGAGACCCTGTACCTGATATACAGGTGGTCCGAAAGGGTCTCCACGTCCTCAACTCGCCAGCCCGATATGCGGCTGGCTAAGGAGGGGGGCGGCGAAGGTTACGTCGACCCGCGACGTACCGTTCCACCGGATACAGGTAGGGGCCGTGCCCACATTGAGGATCTGGAGCCCCAGGGACAGAACCCAAGACTCCAGATCTCCACCCTTTAAATTCGTGGCGGATGACCCCCCACGCCGTGGATTTGGCGTTCAGGTCACCCGCTAACAGGACCGGGAGGGGCGCTGCCCGCCGGACCACTCCCTCCAGTACCGCCAGGAACGATTCAAAGTCCGCCCGGCTCCGGTTGGGGGAGAAGTACGTGGACACGACCACGACTCCCCCCCAAGCGGCCGCGACGTACCCCGGCCCCCTCTCTCTCAGAATCAGAGGGGGTCCGTGCTGCGCGGCAGACGGTAGATGGCGGCGGACTCAATAGAGTCCACCAGCCAATCTGGCGACTGTGGCGGAATAGGATATGGTTCCGCCACAATCACTAGCCCCACGTTCCACTCCGCCGCTGACTGGCGCATTAGATCTTGCACCGCGTTGGAGTGGTTAACGTTTATTTGGAGGAGCTCGATGGTGTTGCTGGGCATTGCGTTGCATCCATGGGCTCCTCCGGCGGTGCGGCTCTTGCGTCCCGTACTGCGTTGGCCCGTTCTGTGCGGGCCTTAGCGGGCGGGGGGTTACAATTCCGGCCCCCCATCCGATGATTCGCTGGCCACTTGGCCTCCGCACAGACGGCGCACTTTAGCGTCGCTGTGCAGCCCGACGCCTGGTGCCCCTCGGAGCCGCAGCGGTAGCACAGCTTGCTGCGGTCGTTTGCGGAGGGGCATCGCTGTATGGGGTGTCCAGTCCCCATACAGCGGAAGCAACGCATGGGCTTTGCCTCCAGGAGATGCACTGTGGCAGAGCTCCAGCCCATCGCTACCTCTTTGGCCTTTTCCAGGCGCTTGGCTGCCTCCACGGGGACCGATGCAAAGGCCGCACCAGTCCCCCGAGCCCCCGTATGTAACTTGCTCACCTTTATCTGGTAGGCAGGGCAACCACCTACTTGCGCCAGCGCCTGACACACCTCGTCGGCGCTTATCGAGTCGTCGATTCCGACGACTCGGACCTCGGCCGTTTTGGTCGGCCGGGTTACCTTGACCGTATCGCCCAGGGCCTCCCCGATCTTGTTGGCCAGCGAGTCGGCCTGTTCCGGGGAGGTTTCCTTCGGGAGCTCTATAATCCGAGCCCCCGTGATGCCCGTGCGGAACTTCGCTAGGCCTATGCCCAGGTCTGCGAAGCTCACCGCGGTTTTGGCCTGGGCGATAGCCTGACCATACGTGAGGCCCTTCTGTATTGCCTAGGGCTTCAGAGCCAGTACGACGGCCAGCGTCTTCGGGGCCCGCAGCGCCTTTTTTTTTCTTAGCAGCCCCCTTTTGAGCTGAGGCCTGCTTGGCCGCCTTCTTGGCCTTCTTCCCCTTCCGGCCTTTGGTGACCAGGACCAATTCATTGTCCTGGTCGGGTCCTCCCGCTTCACCCGAAGTGGAAGGTGCTGGCGCCTCCTTTTTCTTAGGGCCCTTCGCTTTGGGGGCCTGCTGCGACGGGGGCAGCGGAGGCGCCATAGGTGGCCGTACTGGCCTGGTCCTTTTGACCTCCCTGGCCTTTTTAGGGAGGTTGACCGGCGGGGCGAGGGTGGTGTTCCCCGCTGGGGCCTGCCGCTCCTGGCCGCGGCCCGATGCCTTGGAGGAGGCAAGGGGTGGTCTGTGGCTCTTTGCTTCCAACAGCCGCCCATCCACTTCGAGCCCTTCCAGGCGCGCCGACACCATGGTGAGCAATGCCTGCTGGAGGTGCTCAATGACTCGGAAAAACTCCTCACGGGACACAGAGCCCTCTCGCTCTACCTCTAGAGGGCCAGGTGGAGATGCAATCAGCTGACGGTTCGATCCCTAAAACAGCATTTAACGTAGAAAACGGTCACTATGAGTTTCTACGCATGCCCATGGGTCTTAAAAACAGCCCTTCCACTTTCCAGCGCGTCATGAACAATGTCCTTAAGGATTTACAGAATTCCATCTGCCTTGTGTATTTGGATGACATCATAGTCTTCAGTACATCCCTTCAGGAACACATTCTCAACCTTGAAAAGGTATTTCAGAAACTCCGCGAGTCGAACTTCAAAATCCAAATGGACAAGTCCGAATTCTTGAAACTAGAGACACCCTACTTAGGATAATTAGTAAAGACGGTATAAAACCTAACCCGGATAAAATCTCAGCTATCCAAAAATATCCCATTCCAAAAACCACTAAAGAAATTAAAGTTTTCTAGGGCTACTAGGATATTACCGCCGATTCATCCCTGATTTTGCAAAGGTGACAAAACCACTGACAGTTAGACTAAAGAAAGGCGCAAAATTGACTATAACCCCCGAATACGTAAAATGTTTCGAACAGTGCAAAACTCTTTTGACAAACGACCCGATATTACAGTACCCCGACTTTACTAAAGACTTTATACTCACCACAGACGCTTCAAACTTTGCCATTGGGGCTGTCCTTTCCCAAGGCACCATAGGAATAGACAAACCTGTAGCTTACGCATCTAGGACACTGAACGACAGCGAGTGTAATTACTCGACAATAGAGAAGGAACTTCTCGCAATTGTATGGGCGACCAAATATTTCAGGCCCTATCTGTTTGGTCGTAAATTTAAGATCGTCACCGATCACAAACCCTTACAATGGTTAGTTAACATAAAAGAGCCCAATAAGATTAACTCGCTGGCGTCTTAAACTCAGCGAATACGATTTCACCGTTGTTTATAAAAAGGGCAGACACAATCTTAACGCTGACGCATTATCTCGTATTGAAATACACAACGAGGACTGTAGTTCAATGGTAGCTAATCCATCTGAAAGGCCTATCCCCTCAGGGTTCTACCACAGCAACCGCGCACACCAGTCAAGAGAACCCAATCCTCGAAATACCCATTATCGACAAACCACTGAACCGATTTCACCGCCAACTAGTGCTAACAATTGTGGATGACGTCAAACGACGCCCTGCAGTATCAAAACCTTTTGACACGCACACACGCATTGCTGTTCAAATATCACACACTAACTTAGAAAATGACATCATCAATAGCGTCAAAGAATACGTCAACCCCAAAGTACAGACAGGTCTCCTCATAAATCCACCCCTTGCTATGTATCAAATTATACCTATCCTTCAAGATAAATTTCGTAGTGCCGCCATGAAACTTATACTTGTAAAGACTGAGTTAGAAAACGTCAAAGATTATTTGAGGCAACAAGAAATTATACAAAATTACCACGATGGTAAAACCAATCATCGTGGAATCAATGAGAGTTATTTAGCTTTGTTCAAAAGATATTACTGGCCTAAAATGCGTGAACATATTACCAAATTTATAAATAATTGTACAGTGTATGGTCAAGGAAAATACGATCGTAACCCCATAAAACAAAAATTCAATATAGTTCCCCCAGCTACGAAACCCTTAGAGATCGTACATATTGATTTACTTACCATTGATAATGAAAAGTACCTTACAATAATGGACGTGTTTTCTAAATACGGACAGGCTTACCACCTTCGAGATGGCACCGCGGTCAGTGTAATTCAAGGACTCTTACATTATGGTACACACCATGGTTTACCCCTTAACATAATAAGCGACAATGGACCGGAATTTACCAATCAGATGTTTTCCGAATTCCTCTCAGTTCATGATAATAATTAATAATTATATCAATAAATCACCATAAAATACTTCGCACTCTCCCAATGACAACGGAAATGTAGAACGATTTCATAGCACGCTATTAGAACACCTCAGACTATTACGCATCCAACGAAAAGACGAGCCCACTATAAATTTAATACCTTACGCTATAATTGGTTATAATAATTCTGTACATAGTTTCACAAGGTGCAGACCGTACGACATAATGAAAGGTCACTTTGACCCTCGCGATCCCGTATGCATTGACCTAACTAAGCATCTTCTGCAACAATATGTAGAATCCCATAGGAGCCAGATGAAAGAGGTTTATAAAATAATAAATGAATCCTCACTTCATAATCGCACTAACTTGATAGAAAATAGGAATAAGGATAGGGAAGACATACAGGAATATTCACCCGAACAACAGGTTTTCATAAAAAAACCCGTTCGCTTCCCGACAAAAGTTAGCGCCTAGGTACAATCAAGACAAAGTGCTAGCTGACCTTCCCATACACATTTACACGTCCAAAAAACGTGGACCCATAGCCAAGTCGCGTTTAAAGCGGGTACCAAAATCATCCAACTTGTTACAGGGCATGGGTGATAATGACGATCCGGCTAGTGGAGGCGATGCAGCAGATAAGACTTGAAAGCCTTGACGATGGACCAGGACTTCTCCTTTTCAAACTAGGACCGACTAGACTTATTACCCACTATCACACCTTTATACAAACATTACTTTAGATGATATACATAGTAAAATTAACACCATAAAATCGCAGTTAGGCGAATTTAGTAGTAAAGTTCCGAACGATACATATGTATTATACGAGCTACAGGCTACCTATTTATCAGAGAAATTAGATAATATTTTAGAACACTTGAGAAGTTTGGAACCCAGTCGCGCAAAACGAGGGTTAATAGATGGGTTAGGTTCAGTAATAAAAGGGATTATGGGAAACCTCGATCATTCAGACGCAATAAAATATAATAATTGGATAAAAATCTTACAAGATAATCAGGACAAAATTGTTACAGAATTAAACCATCACGTCAGTTTATCTAAAGACTGGATGACGCAACATAGTAGTACAATGTCAAAGTTAGTCGATAACCAAGAAAAGATGAAGTTAGTTTTACAGACACTTTTAGATAAGGAATCATTTAAAAATTACAGTCTTGTTAAATTTGCTAAGTTTGGCCAAATCCTAGCAATAATAGGTGAAAATTTAGAAGATTTCGCAAAAGAATTATCTAGATAAGAAAATATATTAGCTTTTATCCATGCAAACAGCATGCATCATACCATGTTAAGTACAGTCGTGTTAAAAAATATGTTAGGTAAGCTTAGGGTTATTTACGGGAAGGAAAGAATATTAGATATAGAATTACGGGAATATTATAATATAATTAAGCCGGGATCATATTATATGGAAAATAAGTTAGTTATAGTGTTTAAGTTTCCTATAGTAGCGATAGAGCCCTATAACCTATACAAACTATCCTTAGCCCCCAATAAGCATAACCAAGTCCTTTTACCACTCTATCCATACATAGCAACCGAAGGGAAATCAGTCATGTACATGGAGGCTGAATGCCCGAAGGTAGAAAACCAGCATCTTTGCGTAGAAAATAGTAACAACCATCTTTATCATCAAAACGACTGTATTCATAATCTCTTAACAACCCAATCACTAGATAAGGACTGTAACCTAACCAATATCGAATTGAAGAGGCCATGGAGCAGCTAGATGACAGAAACTATCTTCTGTCCTTCCCATACTCAACAAAGGTTCTCCTGAATTGCGAAGGAGAAGAATACGACCAACTTAAGGGTAGCTACCTCATCACCTTACCTGTACATTGTTTTCTCCGTACTAACGATTTTACCATTATCAATGATAGAGACAGGATCGACGGGCAGCCTCTGAAATTGAAAAAGATCAGCTTCGAAAAGTCAATGGAAACTACAGCAAGTACACGACTCCAGATAAACTCTATAGATCTACGAGCACTGCATAGAATCCAGGATAATGTGATGCTGCAGGGTCCAGTCATACCTACGAAGAACGAAGATTTCGGATTGTATCATACCACCATCCCATTTTACTTACTACTGTTGAGTGCAGTCGGTCTTGGAATTATAATTTTCTTAATAAGAAGGAAGATGCAACCCAAAGAAGAAGATAAGAAAATCCAGGATGCGAAGCCCCAATATGAAGATATAGAGAAACCGGGATGCAGGAAACATCCAGCAATATTCTCTAAAAGAATTTAGATAATAGTTGCTGATCTTCAGGAGGGAGGTGTTACGCACACATACTCCACCGAATCTGCTGACACAAGACAGCATTGCACACGGCACTACTGTTAGTATGGCGTGACCGCAAAATTGCACAATTGATGTAAACTGCTGATGTAGCGGCACGTGGAGCATCGCCGGGCGTGAAGCGATGGAGGTCGTCGAGGCGTCACTTTTGCATCAAACTTCGATCGGGTCACTAGATAGATTAGGCTAATATAATTTTATTGTAATTCTTTTATTTCTATTAAATTAGTTCTAAGTAATTTAGTTTTTTTTGCCATCTTCGGTTGCAGCTTCTATAATTAACTGGTATTTATATTTTTATTTCACAACCTTAGATTAAAACAAAAAGGGTAGATTCCGTACGCTCATACTTGCATCAAATAAAAACTGATCCCACGGCAGCGCGAACGGGACGGCGAGATCCGCGTCACTGCATTACCGAGCCGAACGAAACAGCACGTTAAGTTTCAACGGCAGCGCGAACGAGACGGCAAGATCCACGTCACTGCACTACCGACCAATCACGCGACCAGTACTCGGCGTTACTACCGAATAAGATTCAAAACAAACAGCATTTTTTATGAAAAAATATATTTTATAGTACTTACGAATGAAAAGTGATGCCGTGGGTTTTATATTTAGTTCTTGAGCAATTTGAGCACTTTTTAAAAAGCCTAAAGCCTAAGTGTACTTAGGCATTGTTTTATCATATAAACACAAAATATTATCAATATTTTCTTTTTGGCGTTCACATGTACAAACACGGTCACGGCCGCCTGACCAGCTTTAAGGCGATTTTGCCATGCACTCGTTTTGTACGATTCGTTAGTGGGCGGGCTCTCGACTTTTTATGAATGAACAGCAATAGTTCGGTTGTGTTGTGATGAATGTATGCTCATGATATTACATTTTGTTAGGAATTCGTAAATGATTTAGTGAATGTCCTCTTTTCAATTACCTACATAATTAAATCCGGAAACAGTTGTAATCGTTCGTGCTATTTACGAAGTAAGAGTTCTGTAGATTATTTAACAACTTATTTATTTATAAGAATCATAACTCCTGAATACTTCAGTGATATTTTATATGTCACTTCGCGTGTTGTCTTATTTTTGTTTTACCAAGAAATTTTGTTTCTACAAAGAAAGTGACAGCATCAACTTTAATTTAAATTAAAAGTTTAAATATGAAAGTGAAATTTTACACGAAAGTAGGTAATTATTAGGAGTCGTTGCCTAAAAAGGATTTTAGGAAACTTCCTTAAAATGGGGATAAATGTGTATAAATTTAAAATTAATTTTTTTAAGGTTGTTAATATCGGAGTTGGTAATTAATTAGGCTTCTAATTACCTAGAGAAATAGAAAATGGTAGTATTTTCTTATTTATACTCTAAGGGGTTACAATGTATGATCAAAGTTTTGTTCTGCGCGTGCGAAGCCGCTGACGGAAAGCTAGTACCTATTTTTACAAGAGCATAATAAAAATAAAAGAAATAATTATTAAGCTCATACTATTTGAGAGTAAAAAGGCTATAGGTTTACTTTAAAAATATGGCTATACCAGATTCATGAATTTAATATTAAAATCGAAACCAAATGTAAAATTACGCGTTGATTATTGTTGTTGTTTTATTATTTCTTTATTTTCTCTCGCTCGCACTTACGGGCCTTACCCGGCGCATCATCCATAAGTCCAGTTCAGTGCGATCAAGAGTAAATATTATGCGACTGCCACGAGCGTTGGTGTTTACAATAATTATATCTATCTCTTACTTTTGTCTGTTCTCATTTGCCTCAAAAATCACAGGTATTAAATTACAACGAACGAACTCTATCAAACAAAAGAAGGTGATAAGTTGATGATTTTATAAAATAACATTTTTATATTATATCTACATACATAGAATAAATAGGAAATTACTTCTATATTTTATCTTGAATGGAGATTTTCATCTTATGTTTATTTAACTAGTAATTATAATTTCATTCTATGTTTTTTTTTATTAAATAATTGTCTGATTTTATTAAGTTAATAACATGACTAAAAACTCTTTAAATATAACATTACTCGTATGAGCACCCTTTTTTTAATTTTATGTTTATTGATAACTTATATTTTATTTTAATTTTTATTGTTATAGCGGCGGCAATAGAAATACACATTCTGGGAATATTTCCACTCTCCACCTACGTATTACCAAAGAAAATATACACTACGTATTACTGTCCCTACAGTCCGCTGACAGACGGATGGACGGATGGAAAGCGAAGCAGGCGCGGTCCCGAGGGGGGGGGGGGTGTCACAGGGGATATGACCCCCCCCCCCCCCCTCAAATCTAAGGTCAAATTGAAAAATCTTGTGTCAAAAAGTGTCTTGTGGAATAATGTTTATTTTATTCCAGATACCTATTTTTATTAGTGTAGTGAGTGACCTCCTCCAAAATTTCAGGCTGCGACCGCACCTGAAGCGAAGGCTTAGTAATAGGGTTCCTTTCACCCATTGGTCACACTTTGGTCGCGATCCCAAAAAAAAAATTAAAAAAATTAGAACGTAATCATCACTACTACAGAAACAGGGAGCGATAATAATTTTTACCAGCAAAATAGTCTATGTCTATACACTACACTTGCTTTAAATCTTTATTAATTTTAAGTATTTGAGGAGTAAAGCGTTTTGAATAAAAAACAATTTTAATAAAAAAAAAAAAATTTAATAACAATAATAATAAAACGGTAAACTTAGTAAAATCAATAAAAAAAAACTTACACTAAATGATAATGATCACCGTAATAAGGAAGATCTAAGGACGTGACAAAATATGAATTACCTAAATTAATAATATTGTCATGATGATTTGTCATTTTTCTATATTTAATTTTATATGTCAATTTATTTTAAAAGCCCTCTAACAATTTGCTGTATCCGAAAAGGGCGACTAAGTTAAGCAAGCACTTATAATGTAATTTTCCATTTAATGTATCTGTCGCAGTAAGATAGATATATCTATACTTAGTTTGCAATAAACGATTGACTATTGACATGTATTGTATATTCGTAAGTAGCTACTTATATATAAAAAATCTCTCTTATTACATCAGTCAACACGAATTTTGAGTCTGAGTTCTGTGTACTGGATTTCTTTTTTATTCCTTATATTAATGTAAAACAAATCATACTCGTTTAGAATATAAATAAATAACAGATAATAAAGGAAGCAAAACCTTTTTTTAAATATCATATTATATAATTGATATTTATAATTTACATGACTTTTGGTTAAAATTGATACCCTGATAATACCAATTTAAAGAAATATAAACTCTGAAAACATAAACAGTCTAATACTACGGTACAAGTACTTAATATAATGATGACTTTGCAAATTGGCTGTCAAATATTTTGTTGCTGCACAATTCGTTTTTATGAGGCGCAAAAATATTTGAGGCCATTCATATAAAATCCGTTTAAAACTAGTGAAATATTGCAATCACAGATTTAATAATATATCCCACCAAAAACATAAATATGAAATGATAGCCAAGTTCAATATTATGATATATATCTACCTTGGTTGTTGACTTCAATGACAAAAGAAGTGAGATCTAAATGGATGCCAAGTTCAATTGTCAGTCCTAATATTTTATAACAACTCAAAATAACATTTCTTCTTATAACTTACGATAATTATGTTGAGACCTAAGGTCTGACTTGGCTAGTTCTCTATAAATGAACCCAATTTGACATGTTTATGTGAAATAGTTTTTGAGTTATAAGGGAATCAGTGGCTCCAAATGATTGTATGTAATATTATACACGGTGCTACTCGCCAATTCTGTTAGCTTGAACTTGGCTTGACACGCTACCGCTTGCCTAGATTTCAATTAAATTAGAAGTGTCATTTCTTCTAACATGAACTTTTCCTTAAATTATAATTATTAGTTACTTATTTATAGTTATTATTGTTGTTAAAAATGAGAAAACCTGTTATTGTTCATTTTTTATTAAGCACCTATAAATAAGTTTCATGTACTGTAAGTCTTCCCAAATGAATAAATAAATGAATAAACTCTCAAACTTAGAATAACGCCTATTCTAAGCTCTTAAAACTTACACTTACTTAGATTACAAAATACAGGGTTAATTTTAAACTACCGGTTACCTCGCAGTACTAGATAGCTAACATCATACACAAACACGTTTGTTCTACGAGTTTTAACATAACTCAATACTTTGATCAATACAAATTTACTAAACATTTTATTTTCATACAAAAAAAAATCAACATTTATCTTTGTATGAAAATAAAATGTTACGAATTTTCAAAACTCATAGAACAAACGTTGTTGTGTATGATGTTAGCTATTTAGTACTGAGAGGTTACAGGTAGGTTAAAATTAACCCTGTATATATAACATCATACCTACATACTCTTTACTTAGTTATTATTTACTAGCTGTTGTCCGCTTCTTCCTCTGCGTGAACTTTAGAATTAATAAAATCCCTCGGGAACCTTTAATCGGAATAAAAATTACAAAAAATAAACTATATATGTGCTAAATTTCATCCAAATACGTTTAGCCGTTTTTACGGGATTGAGTAACAAACATCCAAACATAAAAACTCTCACACTTATAATAATATTTACTATCGGCCCTTATTTAATATTTAGTTGCGGCACCATTGGCGTCTATGACGGCATCAAGTCGCGACCTCGTTGAATTGACTAATTTTTCACAAAGGTCAGAACCCCGTATGCTCTCCCAAACTATTACGCAGTGAGTGACGAGTGCCTCTCTCGTCCTTTCATTACGGTTGTCCCATCTTTGGACCATTATACCCCACATATTTTCGATGGGATTTAGATCAGGGGAACGAGAGGGCCATCGCACCGTTCGTATATCGGGCTGTGCCTGGAGCCAATTTTGAACCGCGTGCGCAGTGTGGATCGGACAATTGTCTTGAAGGAAAATCAATTCCGGTACTTCCGATTCCGGATATACCACCCGCGCGGTAGGTATTAATGCCTCTTGTAAGGGCTCCAGGTATGCCTGGAGGACTAACGCCTCCCAGAAATAGCAACAAGCTCCCCCGGACCAGCAGCACTCATCCAACCCCACATGTTGGCACAAATCCTGCCCGATTCGTTATTGGGGTTAACATTACGGGGCTCGTACCGTGTGTTATCCACACGCCACAAATACCGCCGTCCTAATTGACTGGACTTAAAACATTTTTCGTCGGCAAATATGGCGTGTGAGAAATCAAAATCACGGTACTCTCTCGCAAATCGCACCCCACCAATTTTGTTTCTTTCGCTTAAAATTATTTTTTTCGCTGGCCGTCTGTGATGCACTCCCGCACGCTGGAGAGTTCTTACGGTACGGACGGAGCAGTCAAATTCTGGGCCTGTTCCGCTGAAATTGAAAATGGTTGCTGGGGCTGTCTTGATCGGGTGTCGAGTGTCCTTCGTCTCCGAAACGGTTCACCCATAGCCGCACAGTATTTCGCTGCAATAAAAAAATATAAATAATAACAGAAAATAATTCAATAAACACTATTATAAACTAAGATTTTTCAAAATAATACACATATAATTAGGTTTTTTTGTTCATATTTTAACCTGAATGGAATTTTATATTAATATTTGTATTACAGTTTTGGATTTATTGTATATTATTTTTGTTTAGTTTTATTTAAAATTTTGGATAAAAATTAATACTTTAACGTAGGCCCTCAGAAGTAACAACGTTAGAAAGATATTATTTTGTAACAATAAAGTCCAAAATTAACAATTTAATCTTTAACTTCTGAATCTTCAAACTATATTCTAAATTGAATGTAAGAGTTGAAAATAATTAAATACATATAGAGTCATACAAGTCATAAGCGAAATAGTGACTAAATAAAGCAAAATCGATAACTTCGCCATTAATTTTATAATGGATAAAAAAAGTCTCAAATTATAAAAAAAAAACAGTCACGTAATTGATTGCCTTATTATCTTTTAAGTATCATGTGATTATTTGTTTCTTAGGTTTTCACGCACATCACTCATTAAATACCGAGCTACCTTCGAAAGAGAAAGTCTTTCGAAGGTAGCTCGACAATTTTAAATAAAAAATCATTATTCTAACGATGCAGACATGAAAAGGCTGCGAAACGTCAATAAATAATAAAGTTTCGTGCATTAACCCTTAAAAACTAGTTTTATATCATGTGATTTCTAAATAAAAAAAATACATTCAAGAAAGAATATAAAATTATATTTATTATTCTAGTCTTTTCTACATGCATAGGCGTAGATCCATCGATCGGTAGCTTATTTTATAAAATTTGCAACTCCGCAAATGTTTTGTTTCATAGAGCTATCTATCGTTGGACAAGAATCCAACAAACATACTTTTTATTACAAAACCTGACTCGGTAGGCACCAAGGACGTTATATGTCCTTGGTAGGCGCTTGCAATGTTGCCAAGCCGCTAAAAGGAATCTAATAGAAAATGAAAAAGCAAATTCAGCTTTATGACTGATGAGCGAGGACTCGTATTGTTTGTGCGATACTAAAAGAGACAGACAGCGTCAAAACATTACGCGCGACGTTGCTCTTCGCTTCGCTGTGTCGCGCGCGACGCGACGCCAGCAGTGACACTACAACGGTTTGGCAACACTTCGGAGTGTCTGAGATTCAATATCTATCAGGAAGAACAAAATAACAAAACGTAATTTTCGACGTCTACTTAAAAATAGTTATTTGCAACAAGCCGTGAAATAAATCTATCTCAAACAGAATTTATGATTATGCGTTTATTTCTTTCTTCTTTCATTTTAAAATGAGTTTTTAACTATCGATATATATTCGCAATTATCTATAATTTAAAAATATGATGCCATGTTGCCTTTGAGTTACTTGCAATATTACTATGACTCCACTGTCCGTCTGTCTGTCTGTCACCAGGCTGTTTCTCATTAACCGTGATAGCTAGACAGTTGAAATTTTCACAAAAGATGTATTTCTGTTGCCGCTATCACAACAAATACTAAAAATAGAATAAAATAAATTTGCTCTATATTAATAACGGCATCAGATAGACGCTTGAAATATTCACAAAATATTTAGTTGCATATCCACTTTCAAATTAAAATAATATTTAAGGGAGTTCCCATACAACAGACGTGTTTTTGCCATTTTTTGCTCGATATTATAATATAGTGTCTAATGTTGTATAAATAATGGCACGGAACCCTTCTTGCACGAGTCCAAGTGGCACTTGGCCGGTTTTTAAGTTTATCGTTGATTTTAAAACGACAGTTTGTAAAACAAAGTTACTTTTTCGATAGCTGAATATTTCTCAATATCACTCATTATATTATCTATCTATAAAAATATATTTTTATAAATAAAATAATATCAGCAATCTATTAGAAAAATTAACAGTAGTTTATTAATACGTTTTCTTACCGTTAATCCGAGCTCTCTGGAGATTTGGCTAATATTCAGCCTTTCTTCGTGCAAAGCTATTATGCGACTCCTCTCTTGTATAGAGAGGTTTCTTGAAGACATGGTCCAAATTCTCGCCAAGGTCACGTTATGCAAACAAATGTCCTGTTTCTAGCACCATCGTTAAGTAAAAACAGGTATCAGTCCAAAAATAATGCGGGGTCAAACGTAAATCGAACAATCCAAGAAGCGTCAACAATAAGCGAAATGCAAAAACCGACTAAAGTAAACAAATAAACATTGTTGTTGCACCATTCATAACTGCACCCGTGCAGCGCTATTCTAATTGGTTATAGTAAAATACTACGACCACTCAGGATGGGCCCGTAAAATCACCCGTCTAGCGCTTGCACAGGAAAGATTTTTTGAAGTGTACAGGCGGCCGTGACTCCCACTGTACGTCGTTTGCATGTCAAGTTGTGACTAAAGCGATTAGGGTCGTGGACCACAATTCATGCTGATCACTTTTGTGAGGCTAGTGCCTTATCTACCCTTTTTGTTTTAATCTAAGTTCACAACAAGTAATTTACTGGGTGAGATTTTATGAGATCAGGGTTGGGGGGGAGTATTATCATTCGAGAGTATGCAGCTCATACAATTAGAATGAAACTTCACTTAAGGTAAGTTCGTTTAATTCATAATTGTATTTCGCTGCATAGTCTCTTCATGATAATGAAGACATGTAGATGTTTAGAGAGTTGTGAAATAAAATGTCATTTATTAATCAGCATAAAGTATGTAATTTGCAACATAACAGGAAAATATATAACATTAAATATTATAATAATGTATATTATAATATAATATCAAACACAGTAAGTGCACAATTTTAACACAAGGAATAGAAACAAGCTTGCATTGCCACCCTACAGGTTACAGAAGGTTTACCGATCCTTTATGGGTCAAGATATACATTTTTACAATAAAATTCCTGATGCTGTTCTTGAGTTACCCATAAATGAGTTCAAATGTCACATTAAAAGTTGTTTACTTAAGAAAAGCTATTATACTATTAAAGAATACTTGAATGACAAAACTGCATGGCTGTAACTGCAAAATTGTTTTATATTTTTTTGCAGTGTCGTACAGATAAATTACCTTAACTCTAAGTAACTATTTTGCAGTTTGGTATGAGTGGTTATGGGTAGTCATGCTCTCTTAAAAATCTCTTCAGCGGTGTCGTGTGAGGCGGGTCGTTGCGTTCCCTAAAAATGGTTGAGCGAAGCGATGGCTGGTTCATGCGTCATGCTCGTGAACGGGTGCTGCCAGCGGAGATGAGTCTGCTCTATACTACTTTCTTATTGTAATGATAATTATAATTAAATTTAGATTGTATTTTACATTACACAACTTGTATTTATACTGTATGACACAGCAATCAAAATGTAAGTAAACATTTATTATTTCTCTGATAAAGATTTAATGGCGGTGTGGATTCTGGTATGGTTTTCTAGACCTGAACTTGGTTTTGCAGCGGTGTCTCCTTGTCATTCTCTATACAGACTGAAAAGGGGGCCTCCAACTAATGTTGGATTTGGTTTTGGGTTGGGAGAGTAGTGCCAGAATCGACAACAGTGTTTGGGTAATCACATGCATGTGTCCTGCCGTTATGTTTATAGTTTGTTATTAATGATAGATGTAAGTGATTATTAAATAAATAAATAAATAATGTACTCTGGTACTTATCTTTATAATCGTATCATATATATTTATCTGGTACTTATTTAGTATTTATGGTACTTATTTTTTTCCATCTTTGTAGCATAGTATCCATGTGTGGTTATGAGTAGTCATGCTCTCTTAAAAATCTCTTCGGTGGTGTCGTGTGAGGCGGGTCGTTGCGTTCCCTAAAAATGGTTGAGCGAAGCGATGGCTGATTCATGCGTCATGCTCGTGAACGGGTGCTGCCAGCGGAGATGAGTCTGCTCTATACTACTTTCTTATTGTAATGATAATTATAATTAAATTTAGATTGTATTTTACATTACACAACTTGTATTTATACTGTATGACACAGCAATCAAAATGTAAGTAAACATTTATTATTTCTCTGATAAAGATTTAATGGCGGTGTGGATTCTGGTATGGTTTTCTAGACCTGAACTTGGTTTTGCAGCGGTGTCTCCTTGTCATTCTCTATACAGACTGAAAAGGGGTCTCCAACTGATGTTGGATTTGGTTTTGGGTTGGGAGAGTAGTGCCAGAATCGACAACAGTGTTTGGGTAATCACATGCATGTGTCCTGCCGTTATGTTTATAGTTTGTTATTAATGATAGATGTAAGTGATTATTAAATAAATAAATAAATAATGTACTCTGGTACTTATCTTTATAATCGTATCATATATATTTATCTGGTACTTATTTAGTATTTATGGTACTTATTTTTTTCCATCTTTGTAGCATAGTATCCATGTGTGGTTATGAGTAGTCATGCTCTCTTAAAAATCTCTTCGGTGGTGTCGTGTGAGGCGGGTCGTTGCGTTCCCTAAAAATGGTTGAGCGAAGCGATGGCTGGTTCATGCGTCATGCTCGTGAACGGGTGCTGCCAGCGGAGATGAGTCTGCTCTTGCTTCATTGAATACTATTTATCGTTGTACTAAACTTTAATCGTTCATTTTTTTTTGTCTAAACAGCAGGACACGGCATTCCTAAACTTCGTTAAACCAGTTTTTTATATAGTCATAATTTTTATATTATTAGCATTTGTAATGGAAAGTGACTTGATGAGTTACCTCATATTGAAGTCATTTTTCAATTTGACGACGCTGTATATATTACAGGGAGAAAAAAACAGCCCTTGCTGAGTTTCTTGTCGGTTCTTCTCAGTACAAGGTCTCCCGCCGTAGATTTACGAACCGATGGCGTAGCTTTTCGACATTCACAAGTGCTTGTAACAGCCTAGACTGAATAAACGATATTGCATTTTGAATTTTGAATATTATGGTGTGAATATGATCATATTCATAATTAAAAGAGAATACCTTTTAACATAATAATATTAACTAATTTGAGATCAAATGATTAAATGAGAATATAAGATTTCTGTTTTATTCTGTACATATATTTTCTTTATGTACAGAATAAAGCAAACTAATTATTACAAAAATCAAAACCTATATCTATAAGCATCAGCAGTTCAAAACAACAGAATAATTGTCATCGTTAGTAACATCTCTATTATAAAACTGAGCAAAAACTCTGGATGAATTGCTCCATCCAGCAGTTTTTCTAATAGTCTCAACACTGACGCCCAGACGTTTAGCTGCTGACGATGACGCGTGACGCGTGCTGTGAGCTGAAAACATATTAGTGTCAATGCCACTTTTATTAAGTGTTTGTTTAATCCATCGACTAAGTGTCTGAGCTGTCACAGCTTTATGTGGTTTTTTAAAAGCTATAAAAAGATTGCCACTTTCACAAATTTCCTTGGTTTTTTCAATATAGGCTAATAAGGCATTGGCTGGGCATATTTCCGGTTTTTGGTGGTAAAACGGTAAAACTAAGTTAGGTTGAAAAGTTCCTATTCTAGAATTCTTAATTAAATCAGGAATCTTAATACTTATTCTATTGTTACATTGTTGAATGTTACACATTTTTATTAGTGAAAGTGTTTGTACTCTATGTGCAGTGACAATAGCCAGGAGCGTTATTAGCTTTTTTGATAAGTTTTCTAACGTCAATGAATTATTTGGGAATTCTTGTGACAAAAAATTTAAAACAAAAGAAGGATCCCATGTGATATCATATTTAGGAAGTGGAGGCCTTAGTCTGTAAACACCCTTAAGGGATCGGGTGACTCTATCATCAATGCCTATCTTGCATACAAGTAGCAAAGATAATGCAGACCTGGATCCATTTATAGTAGAAAAAGAGGCACCATTATCAAAAATTAAAGTAAAAAAAGATATAACTTGAGGAACTTATGCATTAAAGTAATTAATATTAGATACAAGGCAATATTCATACCACTGCTTCAAGTATGTATTGTATTGCTTGATTGTATTGCATGACAGTGATGCCAACATTACATTCATGGATGGTGTAGAAATGCCTCTTCGTGAAAACGCTTCCCGGATAAGTGTCCTGCAACCAGGGTAAGCTTCTGCTGAAAGTGATAATTGCTGGAATAAGATTTAAACATTTTTGTATTTTTGTTGAACCGGAGGGGTTCAGAACATAATATAACAGAACATAAAAGTTTTTGAAAAATGGGATACCAGGGCTGTGTAGCCCAGTCTGGTACTAACGCAATACCCTCCGACTGTTCAGAGATAATCTTTTTTAGGACTTTTGTTATTAATGTAAAGGGTGGAAAGGCATTAAAAAAAAGGTTTCCATGGGAAGGTGAATACATCAATTTTAAATGCATCTGGGTCACATTTCCATGACACATAACACATACATTTTTTATTGGCACGACTGGCAAATAAGTCTATATTTGGGATGCCATAAACACTAATTATTTCTTCAAAAATATCATCATTCAATTCACATTCAATTTCAGAATGGGATCTACGAGATTCTATATCAGCATTGACATTTTCAAAAGATTTAATGTATGATGCATAAATGTACAGTTTTAGGGACTCACACCACTTCCATATTTCTTTTGTTATAGCAGTCAAATGTGGATATCGAACACCACTCATGCGATTAATATTAGAGACAACGGTAGTGTTATCAATGCGAAGCAGGATTTCACAGTTCATCAATTTACTGGCAAAAGTTTTAAGTGCGATAAAAGAGGCCAAAAGTTCTAAATAACTGATGTGATTTTTTCTTTCTTTTTCATTCCACAACCCTTTTTTTTTTCGATGACGGGGAGAAAAAATGTATTATATCTACAACAATGACCAACGCCAGGTTGGTTTGCTGTTAACAAACCCTCGCGACGCCGGTAATTGCGTGGTGCATTCGGTAAGCGGCGAGCCGCCCGAGGGCCGCTAGTCGGTGCGGGTATACTTTGACGTACACTCACGCAAGCGTGGCATACGTCAAACCACCCCGCCCCCGAACAGCAGCCCGGTCCGCACCCGCTTTAGCCGATCCTGGGCTTCTCCGTTCACAGCGTCGCCTGGCTAGTCTCACGGACTGCAGTCCGAGCGGCTAGCCAGCCGACCAGCTCCCGTACCTACCAGGTAAACCAACTCCCCGATCTACCCCTCACCCTCCAGGCGTATTTGCGGGGTCCAGTTATGAGTCGCCGCTTGTTACGCCTGGGATTCCTACCCCCTCGCGATGGTGCCGCGGAGCACCCCCTCCCTGGCAGTCACAGAAGGTACCACTAGAAGACTAGCAGGCGGACTCGGCGCCGCCGACCAGTCCTCCCCCTCCTGCGTCGAAGAGAGTTCGCGTGGGCTTGTTCCTCGCGAGCTCTCTCCGCCGCCTCCTTCCGTGAGATGACCTCCTCACAGAAGGAGACCACCACCTGCCAGGATCGGTCACTTCCCAGCATATATCTCTTATTATCACAATATGCACCCCATCCTGTCAAAGAAGAATCTGAGAATATTTCTAATTTGAAATCCAAACTTTTGATTATGCTTACTGATGTATCAATGTGGGAGTACCACCATTTAAAATCTGTTTTTAAAGTATTTGATATTGGCATGATCTTTTTGTAATCATGATTGAACTTTCTTAAGAATATAAATTTTTGTCTTTCTAATGATTTTGTGTATAGAAAACCATAATCAATGGCTGGACATGACGATACCAGTAAACCTATCAAATAGGCAAAGTCCCTTATTGCACATTGTTTTAAGGTCATGAACTTTTCAATAGCTAGTTTAATTTTTTGTCTTTTTCTATAGGAAGTGCTATAAGGTATTTTTCAGAATCTAGCACAAAACCTAAGTATTTTACACATTTTTAGATGTCAAAGAACTCTTTTCAGTATTAATAATAAACTCTAATTTTGTAAGTAAATTACAAGACTTTTGTACATTGTTTAAGCATTCCGAATAAGATCTACCATAACACCACAAATCGTCGAGGTAAATAACAGATACAAGTTCCATTGACCTTAAATATTGCATTACTGGTTTAAGCAGTTTGGTGAATACATAAGGAGCAGTATTAAGACCGAAAGGAAGAACTTGAAATCCGTATAGTTAGTTATGTAACAGTTCTTAAATCTTCTAATTTAAAATGTTCAATGTATATAAATTTGTTTAGTTCTTTCAAATTGAGTATAAATCTATTTTTACCATTAGGTTTAGGTACTGCAAAAAGTTTTGACAAAAATTTACCATTAGTGGGTTTACAAGGTAGAATTGCCTGTTTTTCTAATAATTCATTTACTGATTGGTCTGTGGCGGCGACATCTACATGCCCCACATATAATGAACATAGAGGAAATAGTCACTCGCCTCCTTAAGAGATAGCGCTACCTGGCACTGCGATCATAATAGTATGGAAGCCTACATCGCGCAAATGAAATTCGGAGGCTAACTTTTCATATATACGATGCCCGACCAACATCAGTTGGGCCGCGGCCCCCGAGCTACCATCACCCAGCTCGGAGGAAGATGTTCCCCTTTGGCCTTCCTACACTGGTGACCCTCGACTGAGCAACAAGCAGCAGCAAGAAGCAACCTTCAACCATCGCAGCGCAGCCATCAAACCTCATACCCCTTCCTCATCAGGTCCAAGCAACATCAGCAGTCACACAGCAAGCCAGCATCAGCCTCAAGGTTCCATCGCAGCTCTCAACGACGCTTCCTGGACCTTCGGCAGCACCCGACGGCATCATCCCGACCTGGTCTCCGCAGCCCACGACCGGTACCTCACTTGTTGGCCGCAAGCACACCGGCAGCTCGGATCCACCGTCACACTCCATCTGTCTCGACTCACCGTAGACTGGAGCAACTCTGCAGCACTGGCGACGCGCCTTCACCCCACCCGTCTCGACTCACCGCAGACTCGGGCATCTTGCAGCACACTGGCACTTGCAAGCTCTCACGGACTGACTGCTGAAAAACACTGACTATCGACCTCCGCTCTCAGAGGGGAGTGATGTGGCGGCGACATCTACATGCCCCACATATAATGAACATAGGGGATATAGTCACTCGCCTCCTTAAGAGATGGCGCTACCGGCACTGCGATCATAATAGTATGGAAGCCTACATCGCGCAAATGAAATTCGGAGGCTATCTCTTCATATATACGATGCCCGACCAACA
>OU963923.1:2139344-2186344 GCA_902850365.2 Chilo suppressalis | reverse complement strand
GCATCTGCGTTTAAGTTAGATTTGCCTTTTTTATAAGTGATTTTATATTCAAATTCCTCCAATTTTAAGCGCCACCTTATTAATCGAGAATTGGCGTCTTTCATGTTGAACAAATATTGCAATGGTTTGTGATCTGTTATAATGTTAAAGCTTCTGCCGAACAAATAGGGTCTAAAATACTTGGTCGCCCAGACGATGGCCAGTAATTCCTTTTCGATCGTGCTGTAATTTTGCTCGCTATCATTCAAGGTACGCGACGCGTAGGCGATTTTTTCTAGTTATATTTTCTTTAGATTTAAACATCAAGCAGTTACATGCTTTAAAAATAATAAAAATTATAACTATAATTGCTATTTCTTCTTTCAAATGTTTAATACTTGTAAAAGTATTCATTTGACATTGTGGGTTTACCTATAATGCGAAGAGATGGCGCTGCCTTGCAGCTTAAGAATAGCTAGAAAGAATTTCGACGCGGTCCGTGAGGGCCGCGGTAGCATAATTGGTCAGTGCATTCGCCCGGATTGCGAAGGGTGCGGGTTCGAGTCCCGTCTGCTGCCTGGTCCGCGTGGAATTTTTTCTAGTTATATTTTCTTTAGATTTAAACATCAAGCAGTTACATGCTTTAAAAATAATAAAAATTATAACTATAATTGCTATTTCTTCTTTCAAATGTTTAATACTTGTAAAAGTATTCATTTGTCAATGTGGGTTTACCTATAATGCGAAGAGATGGCGCTGCCTTGCAGCTTAAGAATAGCTAGAAAGAATTTCGACGCGGTCCGTGAGGGCCGCGGTAGCATAATTGGTCAGTACATTCGCCCGGATTGCGAAGGGTGCGGGTTCGAGTCCCGTCTGCTGCCTGGTCCGCGTGGAATTTTTTCTAGTTATATTTTCTTTAGATTTAAACATCAAGCAGTTACATGCTTTAAAAATAATAAAAATTATAACTATAATTGCTATTTCTTCTTTCAAATGTTTAATACTTGTAAAAGTATTCATTTGACATTGTGGGTTTACCTATAATGCGAAGAGATGGCGCTGCCTTGCAGCTTAAGAATAGCTAGAAAGAATTTCGATGCGGTCCGTGAGGGCCGCGGTAGCATAATTGGTCAGTGCATTCGCCCGGATTGCGAAGGGTGCGGGTTCGAGTCCCGTCTGCTGCGTGGTCCGCGTGGAATTTTTTCTAGTTATATTTTCTTTAGATTTAAACATCAAGCAGTTACATGCTTTAAAAATAATAAAAATTATAACTATAATTGCTATTTCTTCTTTCAAATGTTTAATACTTGTAAAAGTATTCATTTGACATTGTGGGTTTACCTATAATGCGAAGAGATGGCGCTGCCTTGCAGCTTAAGAATAGCTAGAAAGAATTTCGACGCGGTCCGTGAGGGCCGCGGTAGCATAATTGGTCAGTGCATTCGCCCGGATTGCGAAGGGTGCGGGTTCGAGTCCCGTCTGCTGCCTGGTCCGCGTGGAATTTTTTCTAGTTATATTTTCTTTAGATTTAAACATCAAGCAGTTACATGCTTTAAAAATAATAAAAATTATAACTATAATTGCTATTTCTTCTTTCAAATGTTTAATACTTGTAAAAGTATTCATTTGACATTGTGGGTTTACCTATAATGCGAAGAGATGGCGCTGCCTTGCAGCTTAAGAATAGCTAGAAAGAATTTCGACGCGGTCCGTGAGGGCCGCGGTAGCATAATTGGTCAGTGCATTCGCCCGGATTGCGAAGGGTGCGGGTTCGAGTCCCGTCTGCTGCCTGGTCCGCGTGGAATTTTTTCTAGTTATATTTTCTTTAGATTTAAACATCAAGCAGTTACATGCTTTAAAAATAATAAAAATTATAACAATTTATATATTCCGGATGAGTGATATCAATTTTAGATCCTTTTTTTAAACATCTAGTAAATGGCTTTGTCAAATGCGCAAAATTTGCAATAAATTTTCGGTAGTATCCCAGTAATCCCAGAAACGATTTTATTTCCTTTTGAGTCTGTGGAATCGGGAATTTGAGTATGGCGTCGACCTTTTTTGGGTCGGGTTTGACACCATTTGGCGTAATAATGTGGCCTAAAAACGCGGTTTCCCTAGTAAGAAATTCGGATTTATCTAATTGCAGTTTTAAATTGGCTTCTCTTAGCCTTTGAAATACGGCTTCCAAGTTAGCGATGTGCTCACAGAGCGATACACTGTAAATTATAATATCATCCATGTATACCATGACGTTATCAAGTCCACGCAGTACAGAGTCCATAACACGTTGGAATGTCGACGGAGCGTTCTTTAGTCCGAACGGCATTCGAAGAAATTCATAATGACCGCGATAATCACAGTCCACACTGAATGCTGTTTTTGCGATGTCATCAGAATTTAGCTCAATTTGGTAAAATCCGGAAAATAAGTCTAGCACGCTAAAGTACTGACTGCGGCCTAATTTGTCTAAAATGTCGTTCATGTTAGGTATAGGATATCTGTCACTTATTGTTTTCTCGTTGAGTTTTCTATAGTCGATGACCAGACGCCACTTGGTTTACCTGAGGCGTCGGCCTTTTTGGGGACAATCCAAATTGGGGACGACCATGGACTATCTGACGGCCTAATTATGTTTTGTTTCAGCATTTTTTTTATTTGCTCGGACACTTCATTTTTGTGTATTTCGGGGGTAACGATATTTTTTGGTGAAAACTGGCTCATTGTCGGTGGTTTTAATATTGTGTTTTATTTTATTTGTAAAAGTCAAAGGTGAGTTTTCCGTATAAAATATGTCACTGTAATTTTTACACAAACGAAGGAGGTTTGCCTTTTCTTCGCAGTTTAAGTGGTCGGTCCGTAATGAAGACTCTAGGTCTATATAATGTTCAGGGGTTACACACTCAAAGTTATGAATGGAAAAGTTATTTTTTATTAATTGAGCTTGCACCGGAGACGCTAAGCTGATTATGGTGTCGTTTTTAGTCGGATTTTTAATTTCGACGTGAGCGAAACCCTGCGCTGCTCTTGTGATAACGTCGGGAATGTAACATTGATTTATATATGTTTGAGGTAAAAAGATATCACCATCATTAACGGAGACAGGAATCTTAACTGGTTTGCTACTATTTGCTCGAATTAAAGCCTCGAAAAGGTTTCTCACTACTGACTTTAGCATGTTTATGTCATTGGTAGCGTTCGCTGTTATCAATTGTTTATTGCAGAGATCAACTTTCGCTTGTAATCGCTCTAACATGTCGAGTCCAATAAGTCCATCGAATACATTATGAAATTTATATATATAAAATTTAGAAATCGAATCCTCTCTAAATTCGGGAAATGTTGGAATATCGATTGTGTAATTATTTTGGGTAGTAACATGTAAATTAGTTACGCTAAACGGTTCATAATTTACTCGGAAATGTGGGTAATACCTTTGTATTGATTCGGGTGACAAAAACGATTGATTTGCACCGGTATCAATCAGTAATTTAAGCGGGGGCTCTTTGATTTGAATATAAGGAAGCTCCCGTTTTATGTGAACATTAATTTCCATCATCCGTGGTTCATTTCCTCCGGAGCCTGGTAAAAATTTTCATTGGGAATGTCTTTAACAAAGTTAGACGAGTCGTTCTCGTTTTGATCTAGTTCACATGTTTCGTTTTCCGGGAATTCCGGACATTCCGGATATTCCGGATATTGCGGTTGCGCTTCCGCTGTTTCCTCGGAATGCAATTCTTCAAATAAGAAATTAGGATTCTGACGAACTGGTTGGAAATGATTATAATTCGATGGTCGCAATGGGATATCTCTAGATCTGTAAGATAATCCGCTCATTGGCTGTGGTACGGCGTTGTTACGATTGATATTAGAATTATTTTGGCCGTTATAGTTATTGAAATTGGGCTTATTTTGGGGATTTTGTACCCACTGTGACCTTGGGAAATTAAACGGATTGTTATTGAATGCATTTTGACGATTTTGATCAAAGTTAAATTGATTGTTTCTAGGAAATTGAAATTGGCGATTTTGATTTGAAAACGGGTTGTTTTGCTGGTTTTGATATAAAAAATTATTAACTCGGCGATTTTGGTTCATAAACGGATTATTTTGCGAAAAAACATTTTTACCGAAATTGTTTGGTTTGTTTTGAGGTGGATGTAACTGTTGTTGTTTGTTAAAATTAACGAACGAGTTGTAACTTGAACGATTATTTTGTAGATATATAATATTTTGCTCTTCTTTAATTAATTCAATTGCTGTTGGTAAATCGGCGGGCCTCATGGCTCGGATAGTAGAGCCTAGCGGCTCTCGCAAACCGGCCAAAAATGTTTTAAGGGTTTGCGAAGTGAAAAATTCGCGTTTACACGATTTAACAGTTGGGTCCACTTCATGTAAATTCACATAATTAATGATAGTATGTAAAAGATGCATGCAGCGATCATAAAAATCTTGGGGAGAGCTATTGTCTTGACGAAGGTTTATTAAATCCCTGGTTAATGAATTTTCATCGCGTTGATCGGAAAAATTTTGTAACAAAACACGCTTAATTTGCTGCCAAGTAGAGGCTCCATTGATGGTAACAACCTCCTCGGCCTTGCCTTTCAGTTTTCCTAATAAAGAGTATAGAACCATTTGGTTCTGGAAGACGTTTTCCTGCTGGTCATCATAATATTGCTGTAAAATAGCTTCTGATGTAGTAATAAATTTATGTAGTTGATTTGGACTACCATCGTAATCAGGAACGATGTTAATGGCGGCTCTAAATAAACCAATTTCCATTTTTCACAAATATAGAATTTGTTTCAGTTTAGTGTAAATTAATAAAATCACAAAAAGTAACACTAGAGTCAGAAAAATTCGAACGATTCCGGTCTTTCTGGTCTGGTCTAACACAAAATACACAATAAAATAATTAATAAAATGTGGATGGGATAATGTAAGGAATCTGGCACTTACAGAACTATGAACTGCGGCTGCATTCTCAGCGATATTAGCTCGTAGGTTTCAGACGAAATTCACAACTTTGATGATCGAAAGAAGCGGATTTTTCGTCATCCTACCGACTGCGCCAATTATAACTTTTAAGTTTAAATAGAACTTTTTAAAAACTTTTAATTAATAATAAATGGGTGAGTACCGATTTTGGTGGATGCTCAACGACTTCTGAAGCCTGGGCTGCGAAGCTCCGGTGAGGTGTCTGTTGGTGTCAGCATTTCAGCCTGCGCCGCCCGCTCTCCTTATTATGACGTCACAGGTAGGTCCATACATAACATACGAGTAGTGTTGCCTAAATGAAGTTTTGTATGATGACGGCCATGACAAATCTGACAGCTGCTTTTAGACTGACATTTATTTATAGAATGAGTACGTAAACAATTAAAACACAATTTATTATCAATGACAAACTTTTTACGATCAGCTGGTGTCATTGAGTTGAATTTGTGACAAGTATAAATACCGTGATCACCTCCGCAGCAGTAACATGTATAAGGGAGTTTGACCATAAATGATTTTGATGAATTTGGTTGAGCGCTATTATGGCTGCTAGAGTAGTAGATTATATAGATAGACATAAGAAGTAGATTTGGATCCCATGACAGCTTCCAAAACTTTAAGCTGATTTTCCAAAAATTCAAGTAATTTGTTAAAGGTTGTAATGTCATTAGTTGATTCTCGTTGATGATCCGCCTCAAACTTGCTCCTCAAATCCATAGGAAGCTTACGTAAAATTATGTGCAATAATATAACTCCAAGAGTTTGTTTCAAAATCTAATGCATTTAAAGCTTGAATATTTTCCTTAAGTGCATTAACAAGTTTCCGTAAGTTGCTGTTAAGTTGATTTGTATTTATGTTTATGTTTAAAATAGCTTCTAAGTGTTTATCTGCAATTAATCTTTTATTTTGATATCTAGCTTTTAATAAATTGTACGCAATATAGTAATTACCTTCTGAAAGTTCTAAGTGTTTGATAAGATTCAAAGGTTCCCTATCTAGCACTGACAGTAGATAGTGCATCTTTTGTACACTAGGTAGCTCAACATTATCGTGCACTAAACTATCAAACATTGCTATGAAGTTAGGCCATTCAGTATAAACACCAGAAAATCTAGGTAATGTTATTTTGGGTAAAGAAAAATGTGTTGACTTATGTACCGTATTTGTTTGTGATTCATTTGACGTTTGAGGTTCGTTTCGTGAATTACGTAGGTCACAACCGGAGGATCCAAAAAAAAACCGAAATTTATTTAAAGTATTTTATTAATATAAGAATTACAATTATAATATTATGTGCGAAACCGATCGATGTGAGAATCAGAATGACAAAATATAATTAGAATAAAAATTGAATTTCCGTCGATGGCGTAAACTCGTGGAACGTGGATGCGATGTCAGCAGAAACGGTCACGTAGGCACCATCGAAGTCACGTTGCAATGCACGCCACTGCATGTACAGCGGTTTTCTATGTGCCCGATATTATAACACCTCCCCCCTAAGAGCAGCAATTATTTCTGAATTTTTAAATGAGGAAATATTGCTGTATTGGGATTATGGGTTCCCGAACGTCCTGGTTCCTCATAAGTCTTATCTTTCTGGAGAGATGCTGCGGATGGTTGGTTCCTCTTGTGTCGTCGCCAGATGATGAAGATGCTGACTGCAATCGTACTTAATAGTATTAAGTACAGGGGTATCGTAGTGTGGTACAGATATTCAGTTGATGCGTTATTCAGATGGACGGGAGGCTGCATCTCCAATTTATGTTGAACGTCATATAACCTTCTGAGATCTATGGTGTTAAGATTAACATGTATAGTCTTCTCTGATGGTGTGTCATCTCCGATGGGTAGGCTTGTTATTTTAAGTGGCCGTCCTTCAACGCGATCGTTATTGTTGCTTATAGTGAATTCAGGTGTAGAGATGAGACATCCAACCGGGATGACGTTGAGGGTGGTATAATCTTCCTTGCTACAGATAGTGTGGATCCGTGTAGCGTTGGGGAACGAGATGATGTAATGCTTCTCGTCTAATTCTTCCATAGCTGTCTTCGTTAGGGAAACGGTTACGGTCTCGCAGGACTGTCCACGATGTTGGTCCATGATGAGATTCTGCACGCAGTCAGATCCTTGTTGGAGTTGATGGTCCATTTTTTCGAGGCAAAGATACCAGTTGTTATACTTCGGGCATTCTGCCTCTATGTACACATAACCTTTTCTGTTGGTTGCTATAAAGGGATAAGGAGGGATGAGGGCCTGCTTATATTTATTAGGAGCCATAGACAATTTATAGAAATCGTAACTATTTGGTGAAAATACAGGGAGCTTAAATACGATCACAACTAGATTACTTGAGTAGTAATAACCTGGCTTTATAAGGTCGTAATATTCTCTAAGTTCTAAATTTAAGATTTGATCTTTATTATAAATTTTAATTAACCTATGAATCATGTGTTTTAAAACCTCTATGCTTAACATAGAATGGTGGGGGCTGGATGAGTGTATAAAGGCTAACATATTATTTATTCTAATTAGTTCCTGTAGTACATCATCTATATTTTCTGTTAAAATTACAAGTTGCTGAGCGAATTTTGCATATTTTATAAGATTTGAATCCTTGTAGGCTCCGCGATCTAATATTAGCTGCAGTGTGTCATTTATCCTATCTTGGTTCTGAATTAATTTGGTGATTATACTAGTGTGCTGGACCATCCACTCTTTACTAAGGCTAACGTGGTTATTGAATTCCTGTGTAATAAGTTCACTATTTTCTTTTAGAGTTTTTATGGCATTATCATATCTTACAGCATCTGAATAGTCCAGGTTGCCTGTAACACTTTTGATTAGCGAGCCTAGACCATCTATGAGACCTCTCCTTATACGACCTGGTTTTAATGTATTTATATATTCTAACACCGTTACTAACTTATTATTAAGGTAATCTATCTGTAATTCGTATAGCATATAAGTATCATTACGTAATCGATTTTGATAATCTAATATTTGATTTTGCAATAACCCAATTTTATCACTAATCTCATTAAGATCAATAAACTGTAGAAACGCGTGGTAGTGTGTAATGAGTCTTGTTTCGCTTAGACGAAACGGTAGTATACCCGGGCCTTCTGCTAAGCTCTCAAGTATTATCTCCTGATTCGTCCCTTGAGACGTTATCAAAGGAGCAGTCAGGACCAGTAGCACCCTGTAACAATTGGGCACTTTTAGGGACTCTCTTAAGGCGGTTCTTAGCTACGGGACCTTTCTTACGTGATGTGTATATGTGTATGGGCAGATTAGCGAGAACTGTGTCGTGACTAAATCGAGGGGCTAATTTTTGACGACTGGCAAGGGGGTTACTAATAAAAACTCGTTGGTGGGGTTCATAGTCTACTTCGGGTTCACGATTTTTGTTGCGATTATCTATT
Organism: Chilo suppressalis; assembly: GCA_902850365.2. Classification (NCBI taxonomy): domain Eukaryota; kingdom Metazoa; phylum Arthropoda; class Insecta; order Lepidoptera; family Crambidae; genus Chilo; species Chilo suppressalis. Next base: position 2,177,944 of record OU963923.1, on the reverse strand, counting down.
AAGTTACTGCGAGTCTCGTGACTATTTGCATTGATTGCGTCATATGCTAATTTCATTTTCTCGCGGTGATTTTCTATGTATTGTTGCATGAGATGCTTATTTAGTTCTATGTCAAACGGATCCCGTGGATCGAAATGTCCAGTTATAATATCGTATGGCCTGCACTTAGTGAAGCTGTGTACGGAACTGTTATATGCTAAGATAGCATATGGAATGAGATTAACCACATCTTCATTTTTATGAGTTAATTTTAAGATGCGTAAATGCTCCAACAAAGTAGAATGGAATGTTTCTACGATGCCGTTCTCGTTAGGCGAGTGTGGGAGCCGGCCCGGGGACGTCCCAGTGAAGTGGCGCACGCTAAGGTGCGTCGATCCTGAGACGCCCCCATATGGGCGTAGGAGGGTACCGGGGGGTTTTAGTGGAGTAGGATCAGTGTGGCCTTCCGCACTGGTCCTGCTTGAGTAGGGTCGGCACTGTTTCCCGTGCCGGCGAGTCCCACACACGCCGTGCGCCTAGTCAGCGGCACGGTATGGTGCGTAACTGCATTTCCCCTCGTCACAAAAAAAAAAAAAAAAAAAAAAAAAAAAAAAAAAAAAAAAAAAAAAAAAAAGGCGAGTGTGGGAGAGTTCTATGGTGATTTATTCTATGTAGCTCGACAAATTCATTAAAAAGTTGATTGGTGAATTCCGTACCGTTATCGGAGACTATTGTTAGGGGTAAGCCATGATGTGTGCAAAATTTTAAGAATGCTTGTAAGATGCTAATTGCCGTGCCATCCCGAATGTGGTAAGCCTGGGCGTACTTAGAAAATACGTCTACAATATTTATATATTTTTCGCTCTGAATAGTCAGTAAATCAGTTCGTACAGTTTCAAAGGGTTTTGTGGCCGGTGGGACTAATTTAAATTGTGGCCTTATTGGGTTTCGGTCGTATTTAGCTTGACCGCAGATAGTACAGTTATTTATATATTTAGTAATTTCATCTTTCATTCTAGGCCAATAGTAACGCTGTGTTAAAGACAAGTAACATTCGTTTATGCCACGATGGTTTGTCTTACCTTCGTGGTAGTGTTTTATTATCTCTTGTTGTTTTAGATATTCTTTTACGTTTTCAACTTCAATTTTTGCTAATACTAAATTCATGGCTGAGGACCTAAACTTATTCTGGATTATAGGGATTATTTCATACATAGCTAACGGCGGTTCAATAAGTAATGCGGTTTTTATTTTGGGGTTTACATATTCTTTAATAACATTGACTATATCTTCCTCTAAGTTTGACTGAGAAACCTGTACTGCAGTTCTGGTATGGGTATCGAAAGGCTTAGAGACAGTTGGGCGTTTTTTGATATCACCTACTACGGTAATGCATATCTGTCTATGAAACTTATTTAAGGGGTCGGCAACGATGGGAACTTCGAGAATTGGATTTTCATGGCTCGTGTGGGCAGTGGCCGTAGAAGAGCCAGCTTTAGATGGTGCACGCTCGGAGGCGTTTACAACTAGGGAGTCAGTCTCTTCATTATGGATCTCTACTCGCGAAAGTGCGTCAGCGTTGGTATTAGCCTTGCCTTTTTTATACATAACTGTAAAATCGTACTCGGATAATTTTAACTTCCATCTGGTTAGGCGTGAGTTAGGCTCTCTTAGGCTCATAACCCACTGAAGTGGTTTATGATCCGTTATTATCTTAAATTTTCGCCCGAAGAGATAAGGCCTAAAGTATTTGGTTGCCCATACTATCGCGAGGAGCTCTTTTTCGATTGTACTATAGTTCATCTCGCTCTCGTTTAGAGTGCGCGATGCATAGCATACCGGTTTATCTAGACCTACAGTGCCTTGAGATAAAATTGCACCTATAGCGACGTTAGAAGCGTCGGTAGTTAAGATAAAATCTTTTGAAAAATCGGGGTATTGCAGAATCGGGTCATTAGTTAAAAGATGTTTGCATTTCTCGAAACAGTCTGTATATTCTGAATTAATTATTATCTTTTTCCCTTTTTTTAGACACTATGTAAGCGGTTTGGTAATACGCGCGAAGTCGGGTATAAATTTCCTATAATATCCGACAAGGCCAAGGAACTGCTTTATTTCTTTGGGCGTCCGGGGTAATGGATACTTTTGGATAGCCGAGATCTTATCAGGGTTTGGCTTTATACCATCCTTGGTGATCACATGACCAAGATAAGCTGTTTCTAATTTTAAGAATTCCGATTTGTCCATTTGGACTTTAAAATTTGATTCTCTTAATTTGGCAAATACTTTTTCAAGGTTGATCATGTGCTCCTGCAAGGATGTGCTGAAGACGATGATATCATCCAAATAAACCAAGCAGACCACGTTCTGAAGGTCTTTAAGAACGTTATCCATTACTCTTTGGAACGTAGATGGTGAATTTTTCAAGCCCATTGGCATACGCAAGAATTCATAATGCCCGTTTTCGACATTAAATGCTGTCTTTGGGATATCTACCGGATCCATCTCGACCTGGTAGAACCCACTGGCAAGGTCAAGAGTTGAGAAATATTGACAGTTCCCTAGCTTATCCAAGACATCGTTGATATTAGGAATCGGATACTTGTCGTCATAAGTTTTCTCGTTAAGCTTACGAAAATCTACCACGAGCCGCCATTTCGTTCGTCCAGAAGCATCAGCCTTCTTTGGGACTATCCAAATGGGTGAGCTCCAAGCCGACTCTGAAGGTCTGATGATGCCTTGACTTAACATTTTACCTATCTGATCTCTAACCTCATCTCGATGTATATACGGATATCTATAGCTTTTAGTGTACACCGGTATTTCATCAGTAGTCCTAATCTTATGCTTAATCTTATTTGTAAAGGTTAAGGCCTCTCCGTCGAGGTAAAATACGTCGGCATATTTTTCACATAAGGCTTCTAAGTTTGCGCGTTCCTCAGGATTGAGATGATTAGTTCGCAAACGAGATAATACTTATAATTTTTATTATTTTTAAAGCATGTAACTGCTTGATGTTTAAATCTAAAGAAAATATAACTAGAAAAAATTTCACGCGGACCAGGCAGCAGACGGGACTCGAACCCGCACCCTTCGCAATCCGGGCGAATGCACTGACCAATTATGCTACCGCGGCCCTCACGGACCGCGTCGAAATTCTTTCTAGCTATTCTTAAGCTGCAAGGCAGCGCCATCTCTTCGCATTATAGGTAAACCCACAATGTCAAATGAATACTTTTACAAGTATTAAACATTTGAAAGAAGAAATAGCAATTATAGTTATAATTTTTATTATTTTTAAAGCATGTAACTGCTTGATGTTTAAATCTAAAGAAAATATAACTAGAAAAAATTTCACGCGGACCAGGCAGCAGACGGGACTCGAACCCGCACCCTCCGCAATCCGGGCGAATGCACTGACCAATTATGCTACCGCGGCCCTCACGGACCGCGTCGAAATTCTTTCTAGCTATTCTTAAGCTGCAAGGCAGCGCCATCTCTTCGCATTATAGGTAAACCCACAATGTCAAATGAATACTTTTACAAGTATTAAACATTTGAAAGAAGAAATAGCAATTATAGTTATAATTTTTATTATTTTTAAAGCATGTAACTGCTTGATGTTTAAATCTAAAGAAAATATAACTAGAAAAAATTTCACGCGGACCAGGCAGCAGACGGGACTCGAACCCGCACCCTTCGCAATCCGGGCGAATGCACTGACCAATTATGCTACCGCGGCCCTCACGGACCGCGTCGAAATTCTTTCTAGCTATTCTTAAGCTGCAAGGCAGCGCCATCTCTTCGCATTATAGGTAAACCCACAATGTCAAATGAATACTTTTACAAGTATTAAACATTTGAAAGAAGAAATAGCAATTATAGTTATAATTTTTATTATTTTTAAAGCATGTAACTGCTTGATGTTTAAATCTAAAGAAAATATAACTAGAAAAAATTTCACGCGGACCAGGCAGCAGACGGGACTCGAACCCGCACCCTCCGCAATCCGGGCGAATGCACTGACCAATTATGCTACCGCGGCCCTCACGGACCGCGTCGAAATTCTTTCTAGCTATTCTTAAGCTGCAAGGCAGCGCCATCTCTTCGCATTATAGGTAAACCCACAATGTCAAATGAATACTTTTACAAGTATTAAACATTTGAAAGAAGAAATAGCAATTATAGTTATAATTTTTATTATTTTTAAAGCATGTAACTGCTTGATGTTTAAATCTAAAGAAAATATAACTAGAAAAAATTTCACGCGGACCAGGCAGCAGACGGGACTCGAACCCGCACCCTTCGCAATCCGGGCGAATGCACTGACCAATTATGCTACCGCGGCCCTCACGGACCGCGTCGAAATTCTTTCTAGCTATTCTTAAGCTGCAAGGCAGCGCCATCTCTTCGCATTATAGGTAAACCCACAATGTCAAATGAATACTTTTACAAGTATTAAACATTTGAAAGAAGAAATAGCAATTATAGTTATAATTTTTATTATTTTTAAAGCATGTAACTGCTTGATGTTTAAATCTAAAGAAAATATAACTAGAAAAAATAACTAGAAAATTTACCTATAATGCGAAGAGATGGCGCTGCCTTGCAGCTTAAGAATAGCTAGAAAGAATTTCGACGCGGTCCGTGAGGGCCGCGGTAGCATAATTGGTCAGTGCATTCGCCCGGATTGCGAAGGGTGCGGGTTCGAGTCCCGTCTGCTGCCTGGTCCGCGTGAAATTTTTTTTTCTAGTTATATTTTCTTTAGATTTAAACATCAAGCAGTTACATGCTTTAAAAATAATAAAAATTATAACTATAATTGCTATTTCTTCTTTCAAATGTTTAATACTTGTAAAAGTATTCATTTGACATTGTGGGTTTACCTATAATGCGAAGAGATGGCGCTGCCTTGCAGCTTAAGAATAGCTAGAAAGAATTTCGACGCGGTCCGTGAGGGCCGCGGTAGCATAATTGGTCAGTGCATTCGCCCGGATTGCGAAGGGTGCGGGTTCGAGTCCCGTCTGCTGCCTGGTCCGCGTGAAATTTTTTCTAGTTATATTTTCTTTAGATTTAAACATCAAGCAGTTACATGCTTTAAAAATAATAAAAATTATAACTATAATTGCTATTTCTTCTTTCAAATGTTTAATACTTGTAAAAGTATTCATTTGACATTGTGGGTTTACCTATAATGCGAAGAGATGGCGCTGCCTTGCAGCTTAAGAATAGCTAGAAAGAATTTCGACGCGGTCCGTGAGGGCCGCGGTAGCATAATTGGTCAGTGCATTCGCCCGGATTGCGAAGGGTGCGGGTTCGAGTCCCGTCTGCTGCCTGGTCCGCGTGAAATTTTTTCTAGTTATATTTTCTTTAGATTTAAACATCAAGCAGTTACATGCTTTAAAAATAATAAAAATTATAACTATAATTGCTATTTCTTCTTTCAAATGTTTAATACTTGTAAAAGTATTCATTTGACATTGTGGGTTTACCTATAATGCGAAGAGATGGCGCTGCCTTGCAGCTTAAGAATAGCTAGAAAGAATTTCGACGCGGTCCGTGAGGGCCGCGGTAGCATAATTGGTCAGTGCATTCGCCCGGATTGCGAAGGGTGCGGGTTCGAGTCCCGTCTGCTGCCTGGTCCGCGTGAAAAAAAAAAAAAAAAAAAAAAATTTTTCTAGTTATATTTTCTTTAGAGATAATACTTCTTGCGCTCGTATGTTACTTTGAATATTACGTGCGCACTCGGTATTATAAGATTCTACATTATATACCTCGGCTTTGACGGCATGGTCCATACAGAAAATTACATCATGAGATGTGGGATTTGTTACTTCTAAATATCCGCGGTTATTTTTAACTATAGTTAGACATTCGTTAATAACACAATTAGATATTACTTGCTCTTCGATAAATGCTTCACTATCATGTAGATTAATAGGTATTCTAAGTAACTTACTAGAATTAGCGGGTATTATGTTTTCGTACAAATTAACATTGCGAGAATTGTACATGTGAATAGGATTTTCAGAGTTACGAGTAGATAATAATTTATGTTTAAGATCAATTTTAGCCTCCCATCTTTCTAAAAGATCCAATCCAATGAGCCCGTCAAAGTAATCATGAAACTTATAGATGAACCATTTTGTGTCCTCTGGCTCCTGGAATTCCGGGAAGCAGGGAATGGTGATAGAATAATTATTACGCGTCGTAGCGTGGACATTGGTCACTTCAAACGGGTCTATATTTAACGGCATGTGTTTGTAAAAACGCTCTATAGCATCGGGGCTTAAAAAAGACTGATTTGCCCCGGTGTCTATTAAAATTTTCAAAGGGGGTTCTGATATTTGTATGAACGGGAGTTGCCTTTGAGAGTGCAAATTTAATTCTATTTTGACTTGTCGTATTTCCCGCGTTTCTGAAAATCCTGGTCACTAGATGAGCTAGTGCAAGGTTCTGGATCGTCTAATGAACCTGTGGGAACTGCGTCATTTGGCTCATATTCGTAATTTTGTTCATTTACTGCATAAAAAGGCTCGAAATTATAATACTCGCTATTTCCTTCATAGTAATAATAATCATCCGGTGCATTATAACTATAATATTCAGGATAGTAAAAATCATTACAGCTCGCGATTTCGTTCATGTTCATCTCCCTACTCTTAAAATAATTGGATGGTGGCGGATTGCCATGCTTGCGCCAATCGTGGCCCACCAACTGTCCAAATTGTGGTCGTTCCAACGACATAATGGCTAACGCCACTCATGGGTTTCGGGCCCTGGCCCTGGGTTTCATTCCTAGAGGGCATTTGGAACTTATTCTGGTAAGGGTTGTAGCCTGGTGGGGGCGCCCTAAACATCTGCTGGGTACGCGAAGGCATACCTGCCGGCCTATGTTGAGTGGGTGCATAAGAATGAACATTAGTTCTCCACATGGGTTGGGCTGGTTGCCAATTATTTCTAGGCGGCGGTTGTACAGGAAAATTGAACGGCTTGAATGCAGGCATAGCAACCGGCGGCGGTGCCATGGAGAATGGCTTAAGTGAATTTTGTGGCTTTTTATCAGCCGCTGGGTCAACGCGATTTTGGAGGTACATAACGTTCAATTCCTCTTGCACAAACTCCAAAGCTTTTTCAACACTATCAGGATGCATACATCGGATTCGAGAGCCTAAGGGCTCCTTTAGGCCACGGACAAAGGCTTGCATCGTCAATTTTTTATAAAGTGAACGTTTTGCTTCTATAGTGGTTTCGATTGTTTCGTGAAGCCTGACGTAAGTCATGATAGTGCTGAATAAATTTACACAACGATCATAAAATTCCTGTGGCGAACTATTCCCCTTTTGTCTCGTCTCTTTGGTCCGAAAAGTTATTTATTAAGGTCGTTTTAATACAATGCCAATTTCCGGGGATGCCATTCGAATTTATTATTCGCGCGGCTGGTCCAGTTATTTTATTTAAAATTCCATTGATAAGGCAAAGCTTACTTAATTCATTACCAGGATTCGAATCTATATATTCTGAGACGATTTGGTCACATATATTAATAAATCTAGGTAAAATATGCGGATTGCCGTCAAAATCAGGCACTAAATGCAAAGCTTTGAAAATTACGTCTACGTCGGTCATCTTACGGGGTTCGGGACTCTCTCATCTCAATGAACCCGGACTGGACCCTAATGTACTATTTAAAAGTTCACTTATTTCTCTATATGCGTCTAAATCTATTCTACGGGCCTCCCTTCTACGAACAGGCCCTCTAGGGGTAGTTTGCCTAGGATAAAAAATGGTTGCGACTTAAAATAGGAACTTAAAAGGAAAAGGAAGCAACACAGAAACGATTTCAGTGTACTTACATAAACTGCATTTCAGTATCTCTGGAATCGATGTCTTGAATTCTCCTCCGGCAGGGAACCTCGGGTTCGTTTTGCAGGATACTCGGACGCGCGATCGCTCGCGACGACGGTAGCGATTTTTCCGGGATTCGATGTGAGAAAACCCTATCGACCTCGAAACGCCTCGAGTATCCTACCGACTGCGCCAAGTACGTAGGTCACAACCGGAGGATCCAAAAAAAACCAAAATTTATTTAAAGTATTTTATTAATATAAGAATTACAATTATAATATTATGTGCGAAACCGATCGATGTAAGAATCAGAATGACAAAATATAATTAGAATAAAAATTGAATTTCCGTCGATGGCGTAAACTCGTGGAACGTGGATGCGATGTCAGCAGAAACGGTCACGTAGGCACCATCGAAGTCACGTTGCAATGCACGCCACTGCATGTACAGCGGTTTTCTATGTGCCCGATATTATAACACGTGGAACTAAATCACTTAATATCTGCACTGAATAATATTTATCATAAAAAGTACCAAACTGCTTTTCCAACTCAGCTTTAAAACTTTCATCTGTTGACATTGCGAATAAAAAGTCGTGAGCGTCCTGGAAATTGTTACGATATACTTCAACGTCACGCAAACGAACCTTAAACGATGCTAATAGTCCAGGGTGTCGTTGAGATTGTGAACTAAGTTGATTTGCTAAGTTATATAAAGAATCCATAAACTTCATGTTTGCATTCAATTTCATAGTAGTAATTGCGCATCTTGATGCATCATCCGACACTACAAGTTTGGATTTTCCTTTCTTATCCGATGCCATTATGTAAATAAATCGATATTCAATAGAATTTAACTATATTAATTTACATTTAAAATTCAAAGGTTGTTTTTTTTTTTTTTGTTCTGTGGCTGTTTCCGTTTGTTTTGAAATATTTTCAACAGTAACAATGACAAACGTCAAAAAAAAAAGTTTTAAAAAAGTAATTTATAGCAATGGATTCAAACTGATTTGCTAGTATCGGTTGGATATTGCGATAGTGATGCGACTGAATGAATCAATATTGACATTCAGTCAAAGAGTAAGGCTGAATGATACAAGTAATCACAGATTGTAAAGATAAAATAAAAATATTATAACTTTGATAATTTTCTACCCACAAAACAAAAATTATTTGAGAATTTGGAAAATGTTTACCCACGAATTATGATGATTGGCAAAATGATAACGCAACTTTTGGAAAGAAAATAGATGATTACTAGGATGATTTATCGGGGAGAAGGACCAAAAAGGATTATGTGCGGGACAGAAAGTGATTTGGACTTACGATTTTTTATTTCCTCCGATAGCCTCTAGAGCAGCGCTGGTCTGCCTGTATTTTCGTAAGATTCCGGATGTTGTAGGAATGTTATCTTGAGCTAGTCCTAACTGTCCTTCACGTAATCTTGGTGATTTGATGATGTTCCTTTGTGCTCGTTGAACAACCGACGCGCTGACTATATGTAATTTGGATCGGGACTTTTCGTAAGTCGTCCGATCGCTGTGGCGTCGTAGTAGTAACAGGCAGCTGACAGATACTGCCTGTCTACCCTCGTATTACAATAAAAAATCGTCCAAGGGATAGGAAAAGGTGGGTAAGCGGATGTAATGTTACGTTATACGCATTCAATATATTTGAAACCGAACAACCCGTTTCAACCGTCCCCCAAGTTTTTTGATTGATTCACATCGAGAATCATTTGTAGTTGATTGTAGTGAAAGTAATTTCGTTTGAAATTGCTTCAAAAAAAAGTTATGGGACGTTGAAAAATCCGTATCATCCCGTTTCAACCATACCCAAATTGTTTGATTGATTCTCATCGAGAATCGTTTGTAGTTGATTGAAGTGCAAGAATTTTTGTTTGTATTTGCTTCGAAAAAAAGTTATGGGACTTTGAAAAATCCGTATCATCCCGTTTCAACCGTACCCAAATTGTTTGATTGATTCTCATCAAGAATCGGTTGTAGTTGATTGTAGTGCAAGAATTTTTGTTTGTATTTGCTTCGAAAAAAAGTAATAGGGCTATGAAAAATCCGTATCATCAAGTTTCAACCGTACTCAAATTGTTTGATTGATTCTCATCAAGAATCTGTTGTTGTTGATTGTAGTGAAAGAATTTTCGTTTGTGTTTGCTTCAAAAAAAAAGTAATGGGGTTTTGAAAAATCCGTATCACCCCGTTTCAACCGTACCCAAATGTTTGATTGATTCTCATCGAGAATCGTTTGTAGTTGATTGTAGTGAAAGAATATTCGTTTGTAGTTGCTTCAAAAAAAAGTTATGGGACGTTGAAAAATCCATATTATCCCGTTTCAACCGTACTCAAATTGTTTGATTGATCCTCATCAAGAATCGTTTGTAGTAAATTGTAGTGAAAGAATTTCAATTTGAAGTTGCTTCGAAAAAAAGTAAGGGGACTTTGAAAAATCTGGTTCACCCCGTTTCAACTGTCCCCCAAGTTTTTTGATTGATTCTCATCGAAAATCGGTTGCAGTTGATTGTAGCGAAAGAATTTTTGTTTGTAGTTGCTTCGAAAAAAAGTTATGGGACGTTGAAAAATCCGTATCATCCCGTTTCAACCGTAGTCAAATTGTTTGATCGATTCTCATCAAGAATCGGTTTTAGTTGATTGTAGTGCAAGAATTTTTGTTTGTAGTTGCTTCAAAAAAAAGTTATGGGACGTTGAAAAATCCATATTATCCCGTTTCAACCGTACTCAAATTGTTTGATTGATCCTCATCAAGAATCGTTTTTAGTTGATTGTATTGAAAGAATTTTCGTTTGTATTTGCTTGGAAAAAAAGTAAGGGGACTTTGGAAAATCCGTATCGTCCTGTTTCAACCGTATCTATTTTTTTTTTGATTCTCATCAAAAATCATTTGTAGTTGATTGTAGTGAAAGAATATTTGTTTGAAATTGCTTCAAAAAAAGTTATGGGACTTTGAAAAATCTGGTTCACCCCGTTTCAACCGTCCCCCAAGTTTTTTGACTGATTCTCATCGAAAATCGGTTGCAGTTGATTGTAGCGAAAGAATTTTTGTTTGTAGTTGCTTCAAAAAAAAGTTATGGGACGTTGAAAAATCCGTATCATCCCGTTTCAACGGTAGTCAAATTGTTTGATGGATTCTCATCAAGAATCGGTTTTAGTTGATTGTAGTGCAAGAATTTTTGTTTGTAGTTGCTTCAAAAAAAAGTTATGGGACGTTGAAAAATCCATATTATCCCGTTTCAACCGTACTCAAATTGTTTGATTGATCCTCATCAAGAATCGTTTGTAGTAAATTGTAGTGAAAGAATTTCAATTTGAAGTTGCTTCAAAAAAAAAGTAATGGGACTTTGAAAAATCCGTATCATCCCGTTTCAACCGTACCCAAATGTTTGATTGATTCTCATCGAGAATCGTTTGTAGTTGATTGAAGTGCAAGAATTTTTGTTTGTATTTGCTTCGAAAAAAAGGAATGGGGCTTTGAAAAATCCGTATCATCCCGTTTCAACCGTACCCAAATTGTTTGATTGATTCTCATCCAGAAGCGTTTGTAGTTGATTGTAGTGAAAGAATATTCGTTTGTAGTTGCTTCAAAAAAAAGTAATGGAACTTTGAAGAATCAGTATCACCCAGTTTCAACCGTACCCCAATTTTTGATTGCTTCTCATCGAGAATCATTTGCAGTTGATTGTAGTGAAAGAATTTTCGTTTGTGTTTATTTTGTCAAATAGTTTGTTTGATTCTCATTCAGAATCGTTTCAAGTTAATTGTAAGGAAAGAATTTTAATTTGAAGTTGCTTCAAAAAAAGGAATGAGACTTTGAAAAATCCGTATCATCCCGTTTCAACCATACCCAAATTCATTAATTGATTCTCATCGAGAAACGTTTTTAGTTGATTGTATTGAAAGAATTTTCGTTTGTATTTGCTTCAAAATAAATTCATGGGACTTTGAAAAATCCGTATCATCCCGATTCAACCGTACCCAAATTTTTTTATTGATTCTCATCGAGAAATGTTTTTAATTGATTGTATTGAAAGAATTTTCGTTTGTATTTGCTTCGAAAAAAGTAAGGGGACTTTGGAAAATCCGTATCGTCCTGTATCAACCGTATCTAATTTTTTTTTTGATTCTCATCAAAAATCATTTGTAGTTGATTGTAGTGAAAGAATATTTGTTTGAAATTGCTTCAAAAAAAAATTATGGGACTTTGAAAAATCTGGTTCACACCGTTTCAACCGTCCCCTAAGTTTTTTGATTGATTCTCATCGAAAATCGGTTGTAGTTGATTATAGCGAAAGAACTTTTGTTTGTAGTTGCTTCAAAAAAAAGTTATGGGACGTTGAAAAATCCGTATCATCCCGTTTCAACTGTATTCAAATAGTTTGTTTGATTCTCATTCAGAATCGTTTCTAGTTAATTGTAGTGAAAGAATTTTAATTTGAAGTTGCTTCAAAAAAAAGGAATGAGACTTTGAAAAATCCGTATCATCCCGTTTCAACCATACCCAAATTCATTAATTGATTCTCATCGAGAATCGTTTTTAGTTGATAGTATTGAAAGAATTTTCGTTTGTATTTGCTTCAAAAAAAATTCATGGGACTTTGAAGAATCCGTATCATCCCGATTCAACCGTACCCAAATTTTTTGATTGATTCTCATCGAGAAATGTTTTTAATTGATTGTATTGAAAGAATTTTCGTTTGTATTTCCTTCGAAAAAAGTAAGGGGACTTTGGAAAATCCGTATCGTCCTGTTTCAACCGTATCTAATTTTTTTGATTGATTCTCATCAAAAATCATCTGTAGTTGATTGTAGTGAAAGAATATTTGTTTGAAATTGCTTCAAAAAAAAGTTATGGGACTTTGAAAAATCTGGTTCACCCCGTTTCAACCGTCCCCCAAGTTTTTTGATTGATTCTCATCGAAAATCGGTTGTAGTTGATTGTAGCGAAAGAATTTTTGTTTGTAGTTGCTTCAAAAAAAAGTTATGGGACGTTGAAAAATCCGTATCATCCCGTTTCAACCGTACTCAAATTGTTTGATGGATTCTCATCAAGAATCGGTTTTAGTTGATTGTAGTGCAAGAATTTTTGTTTGTAGTTGCTTCAAAAAAAAGTTATGGGACGTTGAAAAATCCATATTATCCCGTTTCAACCGTACTCAAATTGTTTGATTGATCCTCATCAAGAATCGTTTGTAGTAAATTGTAGTGAAAGAATTTCAATTTGAAGTTGCTTCGAAAAAAAGTAAGGGGACTTTGGAAAATCCGTATCGTCCTGTTTCAACCGTATCTAATTTTTTTTTGATTCTCATCAAAAATCATTTGTAGTTGATTGTAGTGAAAGAATATTTGTTTGAAATTGCTTCAAAAAAAAGTTATGGGACTTTGAAAAATCTGGTTCACCCCGTTTCAACCGTCCCCCAAGTTTTTTGATTGATTCTCATCGAAAATCGGTTGTAGTTGATTGTAGCGAAAGAATTTTTGTTTGTAGTTGCTTCAAAAAAAAGTTATGGGACGTTGAAAAATCCGTATCATCCCGTTTCAACCGTACTCAAATTGTTTGATGGATTCTCATCAAGAATCGGTTTTAGTTGATTGTAGTGCAAGAATTTTTGTTTGTAGTTGCTTCAAAAAAAAGTTATGGGACGTTGAAAAATCCATATTATCCCGTTTCAACCGTACTCAAATTGTTTGATTGATCCTCATCAAGAATCGTTTGTAGTAAATTGTAGTGAAAGAATTTCAATTTGAAGTTGCTTCAAAAAAAAAGTAATGGGACTTTGAAAAATCCGTATCATCCCGTTTCAACCGTACCCAAATGTTTGATTGATTCTCATCGAGAATCGTTTGTAGTTGATTGAAGTGCAAGAAGTTTTGTTTGTATTTGCTTCGAAAAAAAGGAATGGGGCTTTGAAAAATCCGTCTCATCCCGATTCAACCGTACCCAAATATTTTGATTGATTCTCATCGAGAATCGGTTGTAGTTGATTGTAGTGAAAGAATTTTAGTTTAAAGTTGCTTCAAAAAAAAGTAATGGGACTTTGCAAAATCTGGTTTAACCCGTTTCAACCGTCCCCCAAGTTTTTTGATTGATTCACATCGAGAATCATTTGTAGTTGATTGTAGTGAAAGAATTTTTGTTTGAAATTGCTTCAAAAAAAAGTTATGGGACGTTAAAAAATCCGTATCATCCCGATTCAACCATACCCAAATTGTTTGATTGATTCTCATCGAGAATCGTTTTTAATTGATTGTATTGAAAGAATTTTCGTTTGTATTTGCTTCAAAATAAATTCATGGGACTTTGAAAAATCCGTATCATCCCGATTCAACCGTACCCAAATTTTTTGATTGATTCTCATCGAGAAATGTTTTTAATTAATTGTATTGAAAGAATTTTCGTTTGTATTTGCTTCGAAAAAAAGTAAGGGGACTTTGGAAAATCCGTATCGTCCTGTTTCAACCGTATCTAATTTTTTTGATTGATTCCTCCAATCCATTTATCGTTGTGTTTGAATCGTTTGTAGTTGATTGAAGTGCAAGAATTTTTGTTTGTATTTGCTTCGAAAAAAAAGGAAAAAAAGGATCCGCTTTCTCTTTTGCAGTATGGGCCATCGATTCGTCATTCGGCCATTGTGCAGGGGTGGAAGGGATGGCTTACAAAAATTTCCTTCAACAGCCTTGGCAAGAGACCAAAACGCGCGTGTTCCAGATGGAAGTTTTATTAATCTCTCGCCAGTGCTGCTAATGTGCTCTGACTTCGCTCTGGCAATTACTCTTTTGCAGGACCTGGAGGCCAAGTTATACTTCTTTTTGAGATCGCTAGTGTTGTTATCCCCGACCGCCGCTGCATTTGCCCAGGCCTGATAACACATCTGTTTTTGGCGAGACGCCAGTTTACAGTAGTGACCAAACCAAGGCTGGGATTTGCCACCAATGGGAACCACAGAGGAAGGAACAAAAAGTTCCATACACGGAAGGACAACATCGGCGACAGAATCGGCAGCGACGTTGGGATCATTCTGCGAGAAGCAAACCTGGCCCCAAGGGTAGGATGAAAAGAAAGTGCGCATCCCATCCCAGTCTGCTGTCTTATAGTGCCATACACGACGACAGCCAGCAAATTGCGGCCGCGGTGAGTAAGTGAGTGGTACCATACTCCGGATTAGACAATGGTCCGAGGAGCCAAGAGGGGCATCTATGGACACTTTGTAATTATCCGGATGTGAAGTCAGCAGAAGGTCCAACAGTGAAGGTGTATGGTCTTCGACATCTGGGATTCGCGTAGGCGAGGTGACCAGTTGTGTCAGACCAAAGGCCAAGGCGAAGTCGTGAGCAGATCTGCCTGCGTGATCGGTAGTGGGCAATCCAAGCCATTCGGAGTGGTGGGCATTGAAATCGCCAAGGATCACAATTTCAGATGATGGGATCTGCTGAAGCACGGAGTCTGTAGCCACCTGGACGTGATCATAGAGTCGGTCAGTTTCGGCATTTCCTCTATGGGACCTGTAGAGGCAGGCGTAGACGCGGGGATGGTTATCGACGTCTACACGCAACCATAAGATGGAGAGGTCCCTACCTTCAAAGTTGCTGAGGCGACGGAAACTGATACCCTCTTTAACGTACACACATACCCCAGCCCGTGGTACAAAGGAATGTTCCAAAGTATACCCAGGGTACTGGAGGTAGGGGGTGTCGGCTGGAGAGGATATCTGTGTCTCAGTAAAAAAAATAAGGCCGGCTGCACTGTCTGAAGGTGGTAGTGAACAGCATTAAGGTTGGAGTGTAAGCCCCTGATGTTGCAGAAATCCACGTTAAACATGGCAGGGGGTGACGTATGACGCTTGCTCTGGCCTCGAGCAGGTTCAGTAATGAGCGCTGTTTTGCCCTCCCCAGAATACAAAGGGCAGCCTCGACGTCCATGTCCAGAAGGAGACAGTTCTGGGCATGGACGTCCAGAGGGGGATTCTCCAGCGTGAAAATAGCTGGTACCTCCCTGAGGTATTATCCTATTTAACTGCGCCATCATAAGGAAGGGGGGGGGGGGGTTGGGCCTCCGGTAGCCTCAATCACTCGGCGAAACACAGTACAAAGTACTGCTTCACGCCGGTATTCTGTGAGGTCGTGGTATTCCTCCGGTCGAGCCGGCCCATTCCTGCAGTAGCCTAAGCTACTGCGTGGCTCTTCCACGATGTTGATGATGAAGTCGGTGGCAACTCTGAAGAAAAGGTGATGGAGGGATAAGCGAGAATAGCTCCTCAGAACACTCGCCGTGGTATAGTCGGTAGAATGCGCTTAATGATGCCATATCACGGCGTAATAGTAGGGACTCGAGTTTCTTAGTTACCTCTTCATCGCCAATGATGCGGGCAGCGCGTCGCTGCAACCTATCCAAGGCATCGAGTAAGCACTTAGCGGAGCCATCCCAGAGGTGCGAGCAATATTCCACGCAGGACCGCACTTGCGTTTTGTACAACAAGCACAGTTGATCGAGCGTGAAAAAACGCCGCACCTTGTCCAGGACTCCGAGTTTGCGTGAAGCTGTTTTGATCAAGGTTTCGATGTAGTCCTTTGGATTCAGGTCTGAGCGAACTTCCGTACCGAGCATGGTAATATTGCTCTGTAGCGCCAGTTTTGTGCCCTGAAGAGAGGGAAGGGGAAGGAATGGCGATATTTTTGCCGTGAAAGCGCAAGCCTGAGTTTTCTTGGCATTGAACTCAACCAAGTTCCTGATACCGCATTCGGAAATGTGGTCCAAAGCCCGATTGAGTTCAATGACAAGATTCTCCCGTTTCTCCATGGTTTTTACCTGTCCAGCCGCCGCGTGTCCAAAGTATCTCGCATGCACTGTGCTATCGTCTGCATAGCAATGAATATTCGCAAGTGGAATCAAATCATTGATATGCAGCAGAAAGAGTGTGGGGGATAGAACGGAGCCCTGAGGAATACCGGCATTCACTGACATGCACTGCGAACTACATCCGTCCGTAAGGACGCGAAACGCGCGTCAAGGCTAATAGCCAGAGACTCTCCCCGCTTGTCTATAGCTTCACCCCAGATGTGTGTCACGTACGCTAGAAGGTCACCCGTCGATCGATTCGGCCTAAATCCGTATTGACGATCGTGAATCAGAGAGTAATCTTCTAGGTAGCGGGTCAGATTGTTGTTAAGGACCCTTTCGAAGACTTTACACAACACTGAGGTGACGGCTATCGGCCGACAGTTGGGCGGGTCTGAGCGGTCCCCTTTTTTGGGCACCGGTTGCACATTGGTATCTCTCCAAGCTTCCGGCAGACGCCCCAAAAAGTATGAGAGTTGGTACAGGCGCGTAAGCACGGGAGACAACTCCGCTGCACAATGTTTTAGAACAACTGCTGGGATGCCATCGGGTCCACTAGCTTTCCGGACGTCGAGTGATTGCAACTCCGCACGAACATCATGCTGCCTTATTTTAATGTCAGGCATCGTAGTGTCACAATGAGGTAGTGCAGGTGGCAGTGCATTGCAATCACTGATTCAGGAGTTAGCCGCAAAGAGCTTTGCCAACAAATCGGCTTTCTCTTGCGGCACATGAGCTAGTGACCCATCTGGACATCGCAGAGGTGGCAGCGAGAGCTGGCAAAAGTTGTGTTACACGGCCTTAGCCAAACGCCAAAAACTACGGGAGCCTGTAGGGTGCGTTAACAATTCGTGGCCAGTACGTGCTACACGTTGGGCATCCGCTCTGATGTAAGCCTTCTTACAAGACTTGGGAGCACTATTATAGGCAGTGTTCAGTGAGTTAACCCCAGGATCCTTATGAGCGCGGCCTCTGCTCCAAGCGCGATATGCCGCCTGCTTACGAGAAACAGCATCGGCACAGTCGCGATTAAACCAACGGTTACGTGTGCCCTTACTGATGAGATCAGAATGTGGAATGTAATACTCCATTCCCATTATGATCTCCTCAGTAATGGCAACGGCGCTGGATGATAGGTCCTTTTCAATGAAGCAGCGCTGCTTCCAAGGGACGGACGCAAAGTAATCGCGCATATCATCCCAATCTGCCGACCCATAGTGCCACACCCTGCGGTTGACAACCAATGGTCGAGGTGTTTTGGCCTGTGGCACCTTGACAGATATCAGGCAATGGTCTGATGAACCCAGTGGGGCTCGAACCACAACCTGATACTCCTGCGGATGGGTCGTAAGCAGAAGGTCTAGTAAATAAGGCGCTTTATCTGGAATCCTGGTGGGCTGATCAACCAGTTGTGTCAAGTCATACGTGAGAGCGAAAGCATGGGCAGAGATCCCTGCATGGTCAGTTTTGGAAGAGCCAAGCCACGAACCGTGGTGGGCGTTAAAGTCCCCCAAAAACACCAGTTCTGCGTTGGGAAATTGCGCCTGGGCATCATCTGACGGAATTTGACGTCACGGACGTAGATACGAGAAGTCATAGTGTCAGTTGTTTTCTACTAATAGATAGTTTTTGCGCATTATACTTACCGAATTTCAAGTGATAAAGCTTTAGAAGTGTTGAAAACCCTGTGGAAGTGTGGGCAACTCTGCTGTCGTCGTTTTGAGGAAGATATTCGAAACAAAAATATTTTTGATTTGAATTTTATTCTCCGAAAAAGGTAGTTACTATTCTAATTATCTCCATCTGCCTCCTCTTGGTACAACATAAATCATCATCAACGCCATCTATTTGGTGGTAGCGACACTCCAAAAACATCAACGCCATTTATTTGGTAGTGGCGAAACTACAGAAAATCAGCGCCATCTATTTTGCAGAGGTGACACTACAGGAGCATTAACGCCATCTACTTGGTGGTAGCGATCCTGCAAAAATCATCAACGCCATCTATACGATAATAGCAACACCAAAATCAATAATATCCTTCAATATATTGGCTAAGGACATATTATCGGGTGATCAAGGCGTGCTTCAGTTCTTGTGATGCTTCACTGTGGTGCTTGTGGTAAGTTCCTAGCGGCTACAAGTGCTGCTACTTGTAGTGTATGTCCGCTAAAGTATCACAAAGCATGTTTGGCTCTTCCGGACAAAGCTAACATAAGTAAGGACTGGGCCTGTCCGAATTGCAAGCGGAATACCCGGAGAGGTGACAACAGCCAGACCCCTGTGAAAGGTATAAGCGCGTCCCCGCCGCGGACCGAAGAATCGAATCAGCCGTCTTCCCGCGACACACTTGAAGAAGTGGAGTCCAGGGAAGCCCGTCGGGACAGAGAACTCACTCAGTTTATGGCGGAAATGAGAGAGTTCCGTAGCGAAATGCTACTACTGCGCGATTCAGTGTCAGCCCGGTTGGACACTATTGAGCAGCGATTGGACGTATTGGAACAGCGTGAAGCGGGTGCGACGGGGGAGGGGGCGGCGGAGCTAGAGCGCACAATAGCTGAGCTCAAGCAGGAGCTGAACGACCGCGACCAGGAGGCTCTTCTCTCCGATTTGGAGATCGGGCAGCTCCCGGAGGAGAAAGGGGTGAGCGTCACCCAAGCGGTCACTGTGCTGGCTGCGCGGCTGGGCGTCACGTTGGAGCCGAGAGACGTAGTGTTCGCGGAGCGCGTGGGCGCGCCGCCGAAGGAGGCGGGCGGGCGGCCGCGCCGCGTGGTGGTGCGCCTGGCGCGCCGGCACTTGCGCGATGAGCTACTCAAAGCCGCGCGTGTGCGCCGCAGCGTCGTGGCGCCTGCGCCCTCACTCGCGCCTGCCGATGGGGACGGCGATGGTGACGGAGACGCGGGCCCCGCGCCCGCACCTGCCGACCGCCGCGTCTACCTCAACGAGCGGCTCACCCGCTATAATCGTCAGCTCTTCTACCAGGTTCGTGGGGAGTGTAAGTGGCGGCAGTGGCGGTACTCTTGGACGAAGAGAGGCCGCTTATTTATTCGTCAGGCGGATGGCGCGCCCGTCTATCAGATCCGCTCCGAATTGGACGTGGAACGGGTTCTGGGGACCCAGCAGAAATGACTCCTGTACACCTACAAGCGTTGTGGTGTGTTACAATGGGTTAATTTTGTCTACAGCTGTATTGGATCTATTTGGAACTTGTTGTTATGTGTGTATGTCATTTTATCATGTTATGTTTGTGATATATGTATCTGTATTTGCCTAACTGTTTATAATTTATTTAAATGTATATTTTTTGCCTATAGGTACACTGGTCACATTGGAGGGAAATTGTTAATAAATAAAAAACTTCTCTTGTTTGGCAATCTTATAGCTATCAGTTTATTTGGTGACAGTTTGGTTATTGTATCAATCTCTTTTATAAATATTAAAAATAAATATATAATTTCATGTCAATGTTGGCAGACCACTACATATAAATATAATACATGTCTAGTACAATCTCTTACTATTTTATTATTAGTTAAGTTAATTAATGTAATGAATGTCCAAATTAAATATAAAGTTGCTCTGCAATGTTCCACATACATATATAAAATATTCAATGTGCAATTTCTGTGTTATTGTATTAATTCAGTAGGTACAAGCAAGTCTGTGTTCTACCAGTCTCCAAGCTGCTTATTATTGACCTCAGTTTCTCACCTTGCTAATTGGAAAACCCTTAATTACAGTACTAAGCTCAAAAAATCTTAAAGTTGGGTTATATAATGCGGGATCACTCGGCACAGGGCATGAAGACTTCATTGTGGCAGTGGAAGGGTTGGACCTCGATGTACTGGCAGTAAATGAGACGTGGCTGAGGGTGACGTGGCTGCTGATGCCTGGTACCTCTTATAAGGATATTTTAGAAAAGGCAAGTAAGCATAGCTACAGCAAATGTCACACCTTGTTATTTTTTGTAGGAAACAGAGGCAATTTGAACAAAAAAATATTATTAAAATATATAACAGATTTAAATACATTAAATGTGGAAAAAATTGTATTGTTCACATTGCCTTACTGCAACAGTCTGCCAAAAGAGGAAAATTTGTTAAGATATAAATTAAATATGCTTTTGTACACAATTTGCAAAAGCAAAAAATACCATTTGATTGACTCTAACAATTATGTTAGAAATTTTTATTTGACAAAAGATAAATATTATCTTTCTAATTATAATAAACGACAGGTAGCTAAGTCGCTATCATATTTCTTTTTTATGTCAGCCAAGAATTTGGCTAAACAACTTGCTCCTATTGAGCAACCTTCTAATGACATGACAATCAGTAATTATTCTACTGAAACCACTCAAAATAATAATAAATATTTAAACTAAGCAATCAGACAAAAGATAATTCGTCTTGCATATTGTTAAATAATAATGTAAATAAAAAATACAATTTTGTTAATATAGATAAAAAAAACCCATCCAAAAACATTGCAAAAAATGTAAGTTTTATCAACCTGGTGCATCTTAATATTCAAGGAATGATGGGTAAGGACTTAGAAATTGAATTATTTATGAATTGTAATAATATAGATATTTTTTGTATTACAGAGCACTGGCTAAAAAGTTATCAAAATATATTTAATTTTAATAATCATCAGGTTGGTAGTTCGTTCAATCGAGAAAATGCAATTCGAGGTGGCTCTTTAATATTATTGAATAAAAAACTAAAATTTAAGGAACGAAGAGATATTGTGAGCCTCTCGGTTGAGCGAACAATAGAAATAGCCTGTGTGGAACTGGACCAGCTTGTTGTATTGAGCGTATACAGGCCTCCATCAGAATTGTATGATTGTTTTGAAGTTATCATGGATGAAGCTCTTAAAAAACATACACTACAGGCAAACGGTTGATTGTCTGTGGTGACTTTAATATTGATTTATTAGAAAAATCTAGTTCATGTACTAAAATAAAAAAAATATTTCAATCATACAATCTGAAAAACTTATTCATTGAGCCTACTAGAATAGCTGCCACTTCGGCCACTTGTATTGATAATATATATACAGATATTATACCACAGAAAAAACAAATTATTAATAAACTAGATAGTGATCATTGTGGCCAGTTGATTACATTTCCGTATCAGCTCAAGCAGTTTCGTCACCTGACGAAAAAACACATCACTGTTATACCAAAAACTGCTAATCGTGTGGAACGTTTTAAAAATCAATTAGATAGAAAATTGTGTTATCTTAAATATAAAGACAGTCCAAATGATTTATATAATGATTTTTTTAATATATATTGCGATGAATTTAATAATGTTTTTGTACCCAAAAAAATATGTGTTAATGATGCGGTAAATTTTAGTAAGTGGGCTACGCCTGGAATTCATAAAAGTAGAAGAACACTTTATGAACTTTATAATGAACGAAACTCTAACACTAGTGAAAAATTTAAAGAGCATGTTCGTAACTATTCCAAATTGTTTAAAAAAGGTATGCCGCTTAGCAAAATCAAATTACTTAAGTTCAAAGATTAAGAACAGTAATGACAAAATCAAAATGACATGGAATATTATAAACAATGAAACTGGAAAATCCAAAACTCGCAAAAATAATTATAACCTAAATATTGATAATAAAAAGGTTACATCAGATATTGAAGTTGCTAAAGTGTTTGAAAATTTCTTTACTGATATTCCAGTTTCAACTACGAAATCTTTGAACTCTTCCCCCATTGCTGCCGAATCAATCTTAAGAGAAAACGTGAAACCTTGTACTAGTTATTTTCATTTTAAACATGTTGACTTTAAAGATGTAATAAAAACGTTTCACCAATTAAATAAAAAGAAAACCGCGGATCTGTGGGGCAATTCCGTTGATGTTTCTAAATCGGTAATTGAGACAATAGCTCCTATTCTAGCTTGCATATTTAATGATTGTGTTGACTGTGGTGTTTTTCCTGACCTCATGAAATACAGTAAAATTACTCCTTTGCATAAAACGGGAAGTACATCAGACCCCACAAACTTTAGACCAATTTCTGTACTACCCACCTTTAGTAAAATTTTTGAAAAAATCATGTTAGATCAAATGCAATCACATTTTAATAAATATAATATACTTCACTGTAAACAATTTGGTTTTACACGGGGTCGTTCAACAACCGATGCCGGTGTTGAACTTATACAACAAATTTTTGACGCCTGGGAGAACTCGCAGGACGCTCTAGGTGTGTTTTGCGACTTGTCCAAGGCTTTTGATTGCGTTTTTCATGAAACATTACTCAGGAAACTCCACCACTATGGATTTAGAGATACTGATCTGGATCTTATTGCATCATACCTGAGGGATAGGATTCAGAGGGTTGACATTAATGGTAATAAGTCTCCGGGTTCGCCGGTTAAGATGGGGGTTCCGCAGGGCTCCATCCTAGGTCCTTTCTTATTTTTAATTTATATTAATGACTTACCTTACTATGTAAGAGATAACCATGAGATAGTATTGTTTGCGGATGATACATCACTTTTATTTAAACTCAAACGCAATGAAAAAGTTATTGACGACGTGAACAATTGTATCTCTAAGGTAGTCCACTGGTTCAATGTTAACAATTTATTACTTAATGAAGGAAAAACGAAATGTATGAAATTTGTATTACCTAATGTAAAACAGGTAAAAACCAGTGTGAATGTGAAGAATAGGAATGTGGCCCTTGTAGACACCACAGTATTCTTAGGGATAACTTTAGATTCTAAGCTTCAATGGGGCCCACATATTGATAAATTGTCAAATAGACTTAGCTCTGCAGCATATGCCGTAATGAAGATACGCCAGTTAACGGATGTAGATACGGCCAGATTAGTGTACTTTAGTTATTTCCATAGTGTAATGTCGTACGGAATTTTATTGTGGGGAAATGCCGCCGACATTCAAACTATTTTTGTGCTGCAGAAGAGAGCTATTCGATCAATTTATAATCTTAAAGTTAAAGAATCATTAAGAGATAAGTTTAAAGAATTTGGAATAATGACGGTCGCATCACAATACATATACGAAAATTTATTACTTGTAAGAAAAAATATTAATTTGTTTCTTAAAAACAGTGATGTTCACACAATTAATACAAGAAACAAAAATAAACTAACTTTACCTGCTACTAGGCTTCACAAAATTAATAATTCATATAAAGGTCTTTGTGTTCGCTTATACAATAAAGTCCCAAGCAATATCCAAGAGTTAGCCATAAATAAATTTAAAGATATTATAAAAAAAACACTTATTAAAAAAGCTTATTACAAAGTGTCTGATTATATTACAGACAAAAATGCTTGGGTTTGAACTGTTCCAATCATTCCAACAGGTTTTCTATATTAAATAAATCATAATTGTATTGACGTTGTAACAACATAATGAATTGTAAATGTTGTTACATTAGATTTTTAATGTTGTGGAGTTTTTTTCGCTCGTTTTTCTCCGCAGCTAAAAAATATGTCCATAACGAGTGGTAGGGAAAAAAATTTTTGGACGATTCAAAAGAGTTGTACTATACATCCAATTTGAATAAAGATATATTGATTTCTGATTTCTGATTTCTGGTTGGGGAGGATGATAGGGCGCCTAAACTGTCAGGCTACAGGCTGCGACATAGTCCCAGGCCTGAATGCGTCCGAGGAGGCCGAGGTGGAGGGGTGGGCTTCTACATCCGCCAAAGTATCAACACGCGAACTTGTCGGTATCCTGACGCCTCAGGGGTTGAGCAAATGTGGCTTCGAGCGAATATTAACAATCAACGGGTCGTCATCGGCACTGCCTACAGACCACCTTGGCAGGATGTAGGTGTTTTCTTGGACGCCATTGCAGATACTATTGCATCTCTAGCAAACTGCGACGTGTTGATATTAATGGGAGATTTTAACATAAATTTATTAGATACCAGCAGCAGTAGGTATAAACTGTTTGTGCAGTTCTTACATAGTATCAACCTTAAGCAAAAAGTTCGCCGAACCCACACACTATACCGAGCACAGTCAAAGCTTAATTGACGTGATCTGTACTGACGCTCAACCCTTAAAAGTGACAGTGAAGCACACACCTGAACTGGGGGGGCATGGAATGCTGAGAGCTGAACTGAAAGTTAAAAAAGACAAATTCTGCCCTCGATGGGTGACATACAGGCCACTGAAGGACATTGATGTGGATCAATTGGACTGTGACCTGGATGCCATCAATTGGGATGAATTCTACAGAATAGATGACACTAACACTCTTGTGGAAGCTTTTACCGCCTGTCTTGTTACATTATTCGACTTGCATGCACCAATTAAGAAACAGAGATTCAGGCATCCGCCGCACCCATGGCTCACTGATACAATTAAGTCAATGATGCGGCTCAGAGATAAGTATCACTCGGATTTTAAGATACATAAATCACACTCTCTAAAAGAGTCCTATAAGATGATGAAGCATTTGGTGGTGGAAGCTGTTATTAGGGAAAAGAAATGTTTTTTTAATATCCACATTAACAAGTATATAAATAATTCTCGGAAACTTTGGAAATTTTTGAAAAATAATGTCATAGATGTGGGTAAGAAAGGAACAGATCTACCACCAAATTTTAAAGACCCCGATGAAATTAATGCTCATTTCTTAAATATTCCGGATGATGCATCTGTGTCCATCTCTCAACTCACATACTTTGAGTACCATAGACACAGCTCCTCAGTGTTCTCATTGTGCACAGTTTCAGAGGACACAGTGCTGAAGACCGTCAGAGGTTTAAAATCAAATGCTCAGGACTCTGAAGGTCTGTCCCTTGAAATGATACTATTGACTCTGCCGCAAACGTTGAAAGCAATTACAGCCATGGTCAATCAGTCTTTAAATGAAGGCACTTATCCTGACAGCTGGAAGCTTGCTATAGTTAGGCCTCTGCCTAAGAACACTAACCCTACAACTATGCATGATCTCCGTCCAATAAGCCTGCTTCCCTGCATATCCAAGGTGTTAGAGCGAATTGTCTGCAAACAGCTGACCGAGTATCTAGACGCAAACAACGTGTTGCCTCATCGTCAGTCCGGATTCCGCAAGGGCCACAGTACGGCGACTGCCCTAACAGATGTTGTGGACGAACTACTATCACATCAGGATGACGGACAACTCAGTATTTTGATACTGCTGGACTTTTCACGGGCGTTTGATTCAATTAATATTAACCTACTGCTGTCAAAGATGGCTTACTATGGAGTAGATGCAAAATCTATAAAGTGGTTCCATAGTTACCTCCAAAATAGACAGCAATATGTGGAGCTGGACAGACCAGATGAATCCAAGCTGCGCTCTGTTGGATTACCTGTCGTCCGTGGGGTGCCTCAGGGTTCAATATCAGGGCCAATCCTCTACAGCCTGTACAGTGCAGACATTGTTAAGGTTATTCAGCACTGCCAGTATCACTTATATGCAGATGATCTACAATTGCATCTCCACTTTGAACCCACTAAATATACAAGTGCTGTAACAAAAGCAAATGAGGATCTTGCTAATATTTCTAATTGGTGTAAATGTAATGGTCTGGTTGTTAATCCTAAAAAATCAATTTTTTTTATTAATTGGCACCAAAAAGAAGACGAGCCAGTTCAAGAATACTAATCTCAATTTAAGAGTTAACGGAGAAACAATTCCACGTGTGTAAAGATCAAGGAACCTAGGTTTGACATTGGACGAGCACTTGAACTTCGAAAGCCATATTGCCGAGTGCTCACGCATTTGTTTTTACAGACTTAAGTTGCTATATAAAATTAGGAATTTTCTAAATGAGGAACTGAGGGTCATGTTATGTGAAGTGTTGGTACTGTCAAAGTTGAATTACTGCGACACTGTGTATGGTCCCTGTCTGATGGTTAAAACGGCTAAGCTTATACAGCGTGTACAAAATGCCTGTGCGCGTTTCTGTTTTCATATACCACCACGTTCACACGTAACTCCTTATCTAAATGCTGCAAATATGATGAAAATGGAATCGCGCAGGAGGCTTGATCTCGCCATACTTCTGTTTGGCATAGTAAATACGAAAGGGCCGTGTTATCTGTACAATAAGTTGGTATGGGCAGGGGACCAGAGCAGGTATCCAAAGAGAAAGATCACTAACGTTTTTATAACCACAAAGCATCGGACTATGGCCTTCCGTGGTTCTTTTAGGTTCGCCGCTTCCAAGTGCTGGAACGATCTTCCACCGCCTATACGTGACCTGCAATCAGTGTACACATTTAGACGTCATCTTAAAAAACATTTTATGAACCTTCAATTAACAGCAAATAACTAAACTCACTTTCGGGATATTCACAAAAAACAATTTTTGTCGGTGAAGATGCTCCAGCATTCTGCGAACGGTTTTTCGGGCCACGGATACAGAATTCCGTTCGTCTTTCTCGGCCCGGTTTATAATGAAAAATGTTATTTTGTGATGCTATGCCACGTAGTAAAATGGTCCGATGACGTGGTTTTATTACGTGTCTCCTGTCTCCATTTTGTTTTAATTCTTGATATATATATTTTTTTTATCTCTCTTCTTTTTTGTGTATCCAAAGGCAAAGAGCTGTTGTTGTAGAGAGCCTTATTGTTGTCTGTTTTACGAATGATTGTTTTTGCATGTTGTTGTTTAGTGTTAATATTAATAGATTAATATCTACTCTTATTTTGTATGTTAGGTGAATGTCTTGTGTCTCCGTCCGTTGATGTCCAAATTAGGTCCCTCCAGAATACCAGCGTTGCAGCGGCAATCCATTTTTGCCGTTGCAACATTATGCTGAGGTGGGGCCTAGTTGACGATGTACCTTTTGTTTTATGTTTGTTGTGTATTTATTGTAATTGTTAATGTATGTCGTCAATAAATGTTGTTCTTTCTTTCTTTCTTTCTTTCTATCTGCTACCCTACTAAGGTGGTCAAACAAACGAGTTGTCTCAGCGTTGCCGGTGTGGGATCTGTAGAGGCACACATAGACTCTGGCCAAAGGACCAGAGTCTACATGTACCGCCAACATGGAAAAGGAGGGGTCTTCCAGGCAGCTCAAACGGCGACAACAAACATCCGCCCGAACATACAGGCATACGCCGGCTTTTGCTTTGAAGGATTCTTCAAGCGCGTAGCCGGGGTATTTAAGGTAGCCTGTGTCAGCGGGCGGAAGTATTTGTGTCTCCGTGAGAAACAATAGTGCTGGTCGTGCTGTCTCAAGATGGTGGTGGACAGCATTGAGGTTAGAGTGGAGTCCGCGTATATTACAGAACTCAACCTCAAACAGCGCGGAAGGCGTGGGGGTGTGCACCGCTGTACAACCAAACTTTATTTTACGGGCTGCTATCATGAAAAAAAAGTTGAGAGACGTGAATCGAGTGGAGTTAGTCGCGACAAAGTCAGGCAAATATGTGGAGACACGTTTTCCCGAGTAACTGCCTAAGAAAGAGATACGCCGACCCAACGGACGGAAGGGCCCCCGCACCCTCCCGGGAGTGGCCGCGCGGGACCCCACGCCCCGGTCACCAACAGGCACAACGGTCCACCCCGAGATTATGCGTGACATGATGGGGCAGCCTCGCGAACTGGTTAAGAACGCTCGGTACTGTGCCACGGGCGGCCAGCGGGACAGCCGTTTCTACGGGTCTCCCTGGCCGGTGGGTCGATGCAGTCCTCCCGGCATGGGTTCGACGGATGCCTCCACTGGACCGAATCTGTCGCGGCAATCTCCACTCGAGCTCTGGTTGTAGGCTGGCTGACCCCGAAACGCGCGTGAAGCACTTCACGGGTTCTTCACCATGCGTACAGTGGTAACATACCAGGCGTGTGTTAGGCACCCTACCACCAGAAGAGCAGATGGAAGCTCTGATATCCCTCAGTCGCTTCTCTTCGGGTGTCGTAACCCGCGGGGGCGGTGAGTGGTATTCTTTCTCCGTCAGCGCACGGATAAAATGATTCCATAGACTGAAAATGAATCGAATACAGCTGTTAAGAGACTGCTCCAATTTACCAAGAAAATCTATATTTAAGTCAGGATAGCACACATTAGCATAATCTATGGATAGTAGGACAAGAGCCTGGATAAAAAAGATTTTTGTGTGAACAGGGAGAATTTTTTTATATCTATAGAGGGCACGGAGCATATTTGTGACCCGCCGACATGTCTCGTTAATGTGAGTGGACCAGCCAAAGGTACTGTCAATGTGCAAACCAAGATTCTTAACACTAGGAGAAAAAGGAATTTGCATGCCATTATGAACAATTGGGCTTACAGCCGCCGCCATTACTCAGGCCGCCACCGCTGTTATTAATAGGAAAGTCAAAAACTACAAGATACGTATATTATCTGATAGTATGGCTGCCCTAAGAGCCCTAGATAGTAACAGCAAAACTTCTGGGCTAGTATACGAATGTCACCTGGCATTGGAGTACATAGCAACGGATAACAAGGTTATCCTCCAATGAACCAAGGGACATAGCGGTTCTGTGGGTGTTTACAACAAATAAAATATTGTAAACGGAACGTATCTGTCAAAATCTTAATTTTTAACCTGTCAGTTATCTGTCATGTTCAACGTCACTTCAAAGAAAATAAAATCAAAAGATGTAGAGCCTAATCACTGCGTTTTAATTAAAAGCCAAAATAATCTAGTTGAATCTTTCATTTGGTCCATCGAAAATGCCGGAAACAGAAGAAAACGACCTTTTGCCAAAATTGCGCGCAGGGCAAAGCAAGACGTCCTTCACTAAATTTGAAGCATACGTCGAGGCTAACAAAGGAAGCATGACGCTGGCAAAATTTGCAACAATGGAAACACGCTTGAAGGCGGTGTTCGAAAGACTTACCGTGTTCCAACAATTACAAATGGAAATAAGTCTAATTTCCGATAAAGATGTCGAAGAAGACTTAGAAGATCGGTATTACAACTTGTGCGAAATGGTGAGCTCCATAACGGTATGTACACCCGAAAGCACACCAAAACTGATGAAAACGAATAAACTTCCAAACATCGAAATATGTACCTTGTTTTTCCGGGGAAGACATTACAAAATATGTACCATTCATCCAACTTTTCGCAGCCGTTGTAGGTAATGACGGATCACTAGCGCCAGTTCAAAAGCTATACTATCTAAGAAGTCACCTCAAAAACGAAGCACTAGC
Source organism: Chilo suppressalis (assembly GCA_902850365.2). NCBI lineage: Eukaryota > Metazoa > Arthropoda > Insecta > Lepidoptera > Crambidae > Chilo > Chilo suppressalis. The sequence continues at coordinate 2,148,078 of OU963923.1, read as the reverse complement.
GCTGATCGAAAGCTTGCCGATCACAGACACGTCATACCAAGAAGTACTGCGATTATTAAAGGATCGTTACGATAACCCATGCGTGCTCATTACGAGCCATGTGAACACGATCGTGGACTATCCTGTCATGCTAAAGGGGACGGCATCTAGCATACACGAGTTTGTTTCAAGCATCAAGCAACAAATGGGAGCACTGAAAAACATGGACCAGCCCGTAGAGTCGTGGGATATGCTGCTGCTACCTATTCTTCTCCGCAAGGTCGACCTTCTAGAGCTTACCACATGGAAAGCCCGTGAAAGAAAAAAGAAAGTAAGTTCCAAGTTTCCTTGCCTCTCAAAGAACCCATGGAATCTTTAAATCTGAGAGATTCATTTTCACATTTCAGTAGCTATTCAAAGATTAAATTTTATCTTTATAAAAAAAATCTAAAAACCAAGCATTGTATTCAGAATATACAAAGTTTATAGAAGAATATGTCAACCTAGGACATGCCAAATTATTTGACATAAATAACATTGGGGTTGCGTTTGAGTTGATGTATTTCTTATCGTATCATGCTGTGATAAGACAAGATAAAAGAACTACAAAATCAAGAGTAGTTTTTGACGGAAGTGCATAGACTAAGTCAAAATTATCATTAAATGATGTTTTATATAATGGAAAAATTCCACAAAGAGATCTGTTTGACATTTTAACAACCTTTCGCACATATAATCATGTTTTTTTAACAGACATAAAAAAACATGTTTAGACAAATTGAAATAAACCCTTCTCACGCGGTGTCTTCATGAGTTGGCGGAGCGCTTCGAGGGTGAGCTGCCCCTTGCTGCTAAGGTGCTGAGGTACAACACATACATGGACGATATTTTGGCTGGCTCTGACCAGTTGACAGAGTGCATCGAGGTAAGAAATCAGACTATTAAGCTCCTGAAAATAGGTGGCTTCGTACTCCACAAATGGTCAGCTAACCATTCAGCTCTGTTAGAAGGTATACCTCCAGAAAACCAGCATTTTTTAGAAAGGGAAATAAATAGCAAGGAAACAGCTTACATCAAAGCTCTGGGTATTTCTTATAATGTGCAAACAGATAAATTTAAAGTTAGTATTTGTCAGCCAGATAATAATGAGATTTCATGGTCAAAAAGTCAAGTTTTAAAATACATTGGTCGCATTTTTGATCCATTAGGTCTGATTGGGCCTAAAATCAAAGCTAAGCTTTTTATGCAAGCATTATGGCAGCTCAAGATAGGCTGGGATGACATTTTGAGTGAAGAATTACATAAAAAATGGTGTGAATTTTATGAAAGTTTATATAACATGCCACCTATATTCATTGATCGAAATGTATATTATTAACCAATGTCACAGATGTATGTACTGTATGTACTGTCGGTTTTTGTGACGCCTCTCAAACAGCATATGGCTACTGTATTTATACTAGAGTCACTCTTGGGAAAACTGTGCATGGTAATTTATTGTGTGCCAAATCTAGAGTTGCTCCCCAAAAGAATAAATTGACTATACCCAAACTAGAGTTGTGTAGTGCCTTATTGTTATCTGAATTGATTTCTAGAGTCACTAACATCTTGAAAATAAATAAAGTTTGTCTTTTTACTGACTCAATGGTGGCTTTAGCATGGATACAGGCACAAAAAATAAATTTGTTAAAAATAGAGTCATTAAAATAAATTTACTTACTTCAACTGCTGACTGGCATCATGTGCCTGGACTGGAGAAACCTGCAGACTGCTTGTCGCGCGGAGTAGAGCCTCAAAGCTTAGAATCGATCACCTTATGGTGGCATGGCCCAGATTTTTTTAATTAAATCAGATTTTTCTTGTCAAAAAAATGATAACATGGCAAAAACCAACAATAATAATTTGTAGCCAGAAAGCACTGTGGTTGGATGTCATGCTCAAGAAAATAAGCTGCCTATTCTAGATAATTTCTAAGGTATTTCAAAAATGTAGCGCGTCACTGCTTACATATACAGATTTTTTAACAATTGCAAAAAGAGTGTAACTGTTAAATCTCAGTCAAAAGCAGTTCCCAGTAATGTCAGTCCTGATACAGTCACTCCAACGGAATTAAAATTTACATTAATAAAAATTATAAATTGCATTCAATCTATTTACTTTCAAAAAGAAATACATTGTTTAAAAAATAATTTACCTATCAAGTCTCACATTTTGTCACTTAGTCCTTTCATTGATGGACATTGTTCCTTAAGAGTAGGTGGCAGAATAAATAATGCCAATGTGCCATACAATCAAGAGCACCCACTGTTGCTTCCAAAATCATGCCACGTGACCAATCTCATTATACACCGTGAGCATTTAAACTTGCTGCATGCAGGACCCAAACTTACATTATTCAGTTTATCACAAAAATACTGGCTGACCAATGGTATACGTGAGGTAAAGAAAAATATTCATAAATGTATTCAATGCTTTAAACTCAAGGCTGACGCGGCTGCACAAATGATGGGGTCTCTCCCCACAAGTAGACTGCAAGCAGGATCTCCATTCCAAACAGTAGACATAGACTATTGTGGTCCATTTGACATAAAGCAAAGTAGGATACGAAGACCTTTAATAACAAAGGGATATGTTGCATTGTTTGTATGCTTTTTAACGAAAGCCATACACATGGAGCTTGTTTCCGATATGAGCACAGAGACCTTCTTAGCCTCGTTAAAACGCTTTATTTCACGAAGAGGCCTGCCAGATCAGATACACTGTGATAATGCCGCAACTTTCAAAGGTGCCTGTAATCAGCTTGAAAGTTTGTATAAATTAAATGAAAACAATGACCATGTTTCTAAAGTAACTAACTATTTTGCCATGCAAGGTGTAAAATTTAATTTCATTCCCAGTTACTCTCCCACTTTCGGTGGATTATGGGAAGCAGGAATGAAAAGTGCGAAACATCTTTTCAAGCGTGTCATGGGAAAATCAGTTTTTACCTATGAAGAGTTAAATACAATGTAACGTGTTAAAAACGTCACATGGAACTCCTTCGCTCGAAGAGCAAGATAGAAGATTTTTTTTGGTTGTCTCTCTGGTCGTTTTTATCTCGCGCCCATTTTCTGTAATCTGTGCACTTTTGAATAATTATGTTGCTAACTTTATCAAGCAGTAGGCTGAATGGACGTTGTTCTCTTTGCCTACCGGCGAGAGAAAACAAATTTGAGAAAAGACTAATGTCACTAATGTCACTACTGTCACTTCACTTCACGACGTAATTTTTAGACCAAAGGATGGTCATTTTGTATTCCATTTTGTTTAATGGATAATCCCTTATATTATTGATTGTTTTTAATGGTAAGTGTTTTTCCAAATTCGAAAAGTGTTTTAATTCATATATTTCAATGATTTAAATTAGGATTCATTTCGTTTTCAGATGAAACATTTTGCATCATTCATACAAAATGGCGATGGCCATACCTCAAACTTAATTTGATTGAAAAAACGGTAAGAACCTTAGAGATTTCCTTAGATTTACATTTTTTCCTTTGTTGTGAGCCATGTGCTAATCTGAGGAATGTTTGTTTTCAGCGAAAAGCGTTTTTTTTATATGGATTTTTATTTGGATATCTTATGCAAATTACGATGTTTCCCGTGATGTGGAGGTGAACCCACGGGATGTAAAAACGGCCATCCCTTAAACATTTGCAACACCAGACATAAACACTTCCCAGATCAGATGCAGCAAAGTCGGTAATGTCCAAATTCATTGTCGTACCCGAACCCTAATATAAGGTAAATTTTCATTTTATTTTTGGTAGCATCTTAGTCTTAGTTTCAAAATTTAGATTTAACCCTTTTGGACTTAAAATTTCAATAAATTGACAACCCAAAATGAATATGGATTTGCGTTAAACTCCCCTCGCGATTAATGGTTCATTGCTCTCCCGGCTAATCATATGGTACAGTCCAGGCGCCCGAATATTCTTTTTTAATTGATTTCGGCCTGTCCATTTCAAAAACTTATTTTTTAATATTACAACAATCATAACGCAGGTAGAGGGGGTCCTCAATTCAAGGCCGCTAACCCCGGTTACACAGGACACTTGGGACTTCACTTGCTTGACGCCTGGGCACTTTTTAATAGGCAGGCCACTAAATTCATGTCCTGAGATGGACTACACTCAAGTAAACTGTGATAGATTAAAGTTTTGGAAACAGTGTATTCAAAAAGTACTTTTGGAAGGTAGGGCAAAATTGCTAATTGGCTCAATTACAAAGTAGACCAAAATGGAAATTACCCATAAAAAATTTGGAAACTGGTCAATTAGTTCTAATTAAAGAGAAAACAGCTCCTTTATGGTGGCCCCTTGCTCGTATTTCAAATGTCTTCCCTGGCAATACAACAAAGTTAGAGTTGTTGAACTTCTACTTCCCAATAAAAGCACAAAACGTATGGCAGCAAATAAGGTTTGCTTGCTTCCAATTTATGAAAACTAGTTCAGTAGTTCTGTGCCTGTGCACATGCACTTAATACCATCACCATTATAACTCATTGCAGCAAATAAGGTTTGCTTGCATTCAATTTAGAAAAACTAATTTAGTAGTACAGTGTCCGTGCACATGCACTCATTATTATTATCCAAAATGTTGCTCGTAGGACTTCCAAATGCATGTATTCTGTCATGAATAACGCCAAGAGTAATATACTTGTAACATAATTTTAGTATGTAATTTAGGTAATCATACTTCTTTTTCACCTCAGTTAATGCTATGCTATGCTATATAAGGTTGTGTTCTCTCATGAATGATTCCAAGACTATATAACTTAGTTTTAGTTAGTTCTAAGTCATAGTAATTAAGCTATTGCTACTAGCAAAGCATTCTTAATATTGATCTCAAACTTAAAAGAATGACTTCAAACCTTAATGTATAAGATATTGTAACGTCGTATCTACGCCGTCACATACATAAATAAATAATATATAGTTTGACATCCGTCACTTAAGGATTTTCCCTATTTTTAATAAACAAAACACATTTTTAAAATTTGGCTTAATTTTATATAACATTAAAATAATGGGTATGGAATACTATATTCCTCATTCTGATCTCATCAGTAAGGGCACGCGTAACCTCTGGTTCAATCACGACTGTGCTGAAGCTGCTTCGCGTAAGCAAGCGGCATATCGTGCTTGGATCAGAGGGCGCGCTCTCAAGGATCCTGAGGTCGATTTACTCAAAGCAGCCTACAATTTTGCTTCCAAGGCCTGTAAGAAGGCTTACATTAGAGCGGATGCCCAGCGCGTTGCACGTGTTGGCCAGGAACTTATGACGCATCCTACGGGCTCCCGTAGCTACTGGCGTCTGGCCAAGGCCGTGCAAAAAAACTTCTGCGAGCCCTCGCTGCCACCTCTGAGATGCCCAGACGGAACACTAGCCCATAAGCCGCAGGAGAAAGCCGATTTACTGGCAAAACTCTTTGCGGCTAACTCCCGAATCGATGATTGCAATGCACTGCCACCATCATTACCTCACTGTGGCACAACGATGCCTGATATTAAAATCAGGCAGCGCGAGGTTCGTGCCGAATTGCAATCACTCGACGTCCTGAAAGCTAGTGGACCTGATGGCATCCCAGCAGTAGTACTCAAAAAATGTGCAGCGGAGTTGTCTCCCGTGCTCACGCGCTTGTACCAATGCTCGTATTCTTTGGGGCGTGTGCCGGAGACTTGGAGAGATGCCAATGTGCAACCGGTGCCCAAAAAAGGGGATCGCTCAGACCCGGCAAACTACCGGCCAATAGCAGTCACCTCAGTTTTATGTAAAGTTTTAGAAAAGGTCCTTAATAACCATCTGACCCGCTACCTAGAGGATCACTCCTTGATTAATGATCGTCAATATGGTTTTAGACCGAAACGATCGACGGGTGATCTTCTAGCGTACTTGACTCATATCTGGGGTGAGGCTATCGACAAGCGTGGCGAGTCGTTGGCTATCAGCCTTGACATTGCCAAGGCGTTTGACAGGGTCTGGCTCAAAAGCCTTCTCTCCAAGCTTCCGGCATACGGTCTGCCAGCCCAGTTCTGTTCTTGGGTAGCTGACTTCCTGCATGAGCGTAGAATTCGTGTCCTTACGGATGGTAGCAGTTCGCGGTTCATGTCAGTGAATGCCGGCGTTCCCCAGGGCTCCGTCCTATCCCCCACTCTCTTTCTGCTGCATATCAATGACTTAATTCCTCTTGGGAATATTCATTGCTATGCAGACGATAGTACAGTGCATGCGGGGTATCTCGGACAAGCAGCGGCTGGGCTGGCGGTAACCAAGGAGAAACGCGAGAATCTTGTCATTGAACTCAATCAGGCTTTGGACCACATTTCCGAATGGGGTACCAGGAACTTGGTTGAGTTCAATGCCAAAAAAACTCAGGCTTGCGCTTTCACGGCAAAAACATCGTCATTCCTTCCTCTTCCATCTCTTCAGGGCACAACACTACCGCTGCAGAGCAACATTTCCATGCTCGGTATGGAAGTTCGCTCAGACCTGAATCCAAAGAACTACATCGAAACCGTGATCAAAACAGCTTCACGCAAACTCGGAGTCCTGAACAAGGTGCGGCGTTTTTTCACGCCCGATCAACTGTGCTTGTTGTACAAAACGCAAGTGCGGTCCTGCGTGGAATATTGCTCGCACCTCTGGGATGGCTCCGCCAAGTACTTGCTCGATGCTTTGGATAGGTTACAGCGACGCGCGATCCGCATCATAGGCGATGAGGAGGTGACTAAACACCTTGAGCCTCTTCAATTACGCCGTGACGTGGCGTCACTAAGCGCGTTCTATCGTCTGTACCACGGCGAGTGTTCTGAGGAGTTATTCTCTCTTATCCCACCTTCTCCTTTCCTTCAGAGGACCACGCGCGCTGGCCTACGTTGTCATCGTCTAACTGTGGCCACAATCCCAGTCCTTTGGATATTTTTTAATCTCAATTTATATAATAAATCTTATTATTTGTGCTCTTAAACCAATAATATCATTAAATAATGATTAATAACTAAGTGTTAAAATATAAAAACGATTGTAAAGTGAGTAAAATTACTTAAAAACGTACTGTGACATTTACCGGCTTTATTGCGAGTCATTGTCATCTGTTTCCAAGATATTTTCATAATTCCAGTAAGTTATTTTTACAAGTTACCTTGACTATTACTTTATTCTATATCAATAAAGTGTGTAAAGCATCAAATAGTTAAAAACTTTGGCATTTTTTTTTATAAAATACCTACATAACCTTGCTATTGTTGGTTAAATAAGTCCTGTTGTATTTAAAAACATACATTCATTCAAGTTAAACTAATATAATATCGTTAATATATAAATATGATGACTCGTAAGGCTCTGTCTCGTCAGGATGAGTCTAAACTTCAACTGACTTTGAGAGAACTCAAAGCCTCTAAGGATTTATGCGACCAACTACACAAGGAACGGGATGACAATGAAAGGGAATTAATAGAAATTTTAGATAAAAATCAAAAGTTAAAGAGCGAAATGGCAGAACTGCACAAACAGTGTATTGATACTATTGAAGCTCGGGACAGGCTCCAGTTCATCGTAGATGGCTTTGATCAATGTAGAAGTGAATATGACCAAGCATTACAGCGTATTCACATCTTGGAAAAGCAACTACATGACGCTAAAAACACAATATCACTATTAGAAATGTCAAAACACAATAAAACTGTCTCGTTGAATCGGAGCTTGTTTGATGAGTTGGTAGTCAGTGCGCCAGAGATGGTTTCTGTGCCAACCAATAACCAACCAATTATTTATTCTGCAAAATATAATAACATTAGTTTAAAATATGAAACAGACACTCAAATTTTACAAAGTAAAATAGATAAACTACAAGATTGTCTCTCAAATGTAACCAAAAAATATGAATTAGCACAATGTGAAATGAAGGAACACATGCAGGCCATGAATGAGTTAATTGATTTATGCAATTACAATAATGAAAGATTTCATTCATTAACAAACAATCACACTTGTGATTGCAAACAGTTGGAAACTCAATCATCGCTCAATTTTGACTCCTACACTTTACAACATAAGTCTATATCTATTGATTCCCAACTTCAGCCAATAGGTACACACTTGACACCGGTGAAAGTGACTCACTCAAGAAACACATCTTTAGATAATAAAAATAAAAAGATTATAATGTTTAGTGATGAAATTGGGAAGAATATGGGCCCTCTTTTATCTAAAATGGGACATTCAATAACAAATAACTGTATGCCTGGTACCTCTTATAAGGATATTTTAGAAAAGGCAAGTAAGCATAGCTACAGCAAATGTCACACCTTGTTATTTTTTGTAGGAAACAGAGGCAATTTGAACAAAAAAATATTATTAAAATATATAACAGATTTAAATACATTAAATGTGGAAAAAATTGTATTGTTCACATTGCCTTACTGCAACAGTCTGCCAAAAGAGGAAAATTTGTTAAGATATAAATTAAATATGCTTTTGTACACAATTTGCAAAAGCAAAAAATACCATTTGATTGACTCTAACAATTATGTTAGAAATTTTTATTTGACAAAAGATAAATATTATCTTTCTAATTATAATAAACGACAGGTAGCTAAGTCGCTATCATATTTCTTTTTTATGTCAGCCAAGAATTTGGCTAAACAACTTGCTCCTATTGAGCAACCTTCTAATGACATGACAATCAGTAATTATTCTACTGAAACCACTCAAA
>OU963923.1:2090847-2138844 GCA_902850365.2 Chilo suppressalis | reverse complement strand
GTAGTAGTGATGATTACTTCTAATTTTTTAATCTATTTTTTGGGATCGCGACCAAAGTGTGACCAATGGGTGAAAGGAACCCTATTACTAAGCCTTCGCTTTCCATCCATCCATCCGTCTGTCAGCGGACTGTATGGACAGTAATACGTAGTGTATATTTTCTTTGGTAATACGTAGGTGGAGAGTGGAAATTTTCCCAGAATGTGTATTTCTATTGCCGCCGCTATAACAATAAAAATTAAAATAAAATATAAGTTATAAATAAACATAAAATTAAAAAGAGGGTGCTCTACGAGTAACGTTATATTTAAAGAGTTTTAGTCATGTTATTAATAATATGATCAGACAATTATTTAATAAAAAAATAACATAGAATGAAATTGTAATTACTAGTTAAATAAACATAAGATGAAAATCTCCATTCAAGATAAAATATAGAAGTCATTTCCTATTTATTCTATATGTGTAGATATAACATAAAAAAGGTTATTTTATATAATCATCAACTTATCACCTTCTTTTCTTTGATAGAGTTCGTTCGTTGTAATTTAATACATGTGATTTTTGAGGCAAATGAGAATAGTCAAAAGTAAGAGAGAGATATATTGTAAACACCAACGCTCGTGGCAGTCGCATAATATTTACTCTTGCTCGCACTGAACTGGTCTTATGGATGATGCGCCGGGTAAGGCCCGTAAGTGCGAGCAAGACGAAATATTATGCGCGACGTTGCTCTATGCCGCTACACAGCTCCAGCTAGCGGTTTGGCAACATCTCGGGATTTCTGTGATGCGCGTGCGATATCGGGACCAAATAAAGAAATAATAAAACAACAATATTAAACATACGCGTAATTTTACATTTGGTTTCGATTTTAATATTGGATTCATGAATCTGGTATAGCCATATTTTTAAAGTAAACCTATAACCTTTTTACTCTCAAATAGAATGAGCTTAATAATTATTTCTTTTATTTTTATTATGCTCTTGTAAAAATAGGTACTAGCTTTCCGTCAGCGGCTTCGCACGCGCAGAACAAAACTTTGATCATACATTGTAACCCCTCAGAGTATAAATTAGAAAATACTACCATTTTCTATTTTTCCAGGTAATTAGAAGCCTGATTAATTACCAACTCCGATATTAACAACTTTAAAATTTTTAATTTTAATTTATACATATTTATCCCCATTTTAAGGAAGTTTCCCAAAATCCTTTTTAGTCAACGATTCCTAATAATTAAATGACCTACTTTCGTGTAAAATTTCACCTTCATATTTAAACTTTTAATTTAAATTAAAGTTGATGCTGTCACTTTCTTTATAGAAACAAAATTTCTTGGTAAAACAAAATAAGACAACACGCGACTTAATGAAGCATTACCTGTAATTGACTTCTTTGAGTGCGGCCGTTAGTGACATATAAAATATCACTCTATTATTCAGGAGTTATGATTCTTATAAATAAATAAGTTGTTAAATAATCTACAGAACTCTTACCTCGTGAATAGCACGAACGATTACAACTGTTTCCGGATTTAATTTTGTAGGTAATTGAAAAGAGGACATTCATTAAATCATTTACGAATTACAAAGAAAATGTAATATCATGAGCATATATTCATCACAACACAACCGAACTATTGCTGTTCATTCATAAAAAGTCGAGAGCCCGCCCACTAACGAATCGTACAAAACGAGTGCATGGCAAAATCGCCTTAAAGCTGTTCACGCGGCCGTGACCGTGTTTGTACATTTTCACGGCCACAGCAAAAGGTCCTGTGTGTACTAAATGCAATTTGGAATTTGGAGGGGCTAATCTTTGATGCGGTCTTAATCTACTTGGTCGTTCTTGTTGGGGAAAAAGATGAGTGTGTTTTCTAACAAACATACATAATTCCAAAATGTATATATTCGTAAGGGTTAGAATACCTTCACCTATGAAATATGGTCGGCAACTTGTCCTTTGATCAATATTTACTATAATTCTGAGGCAGCACTTTTGGAGTATAAATAGTTTTGAAATTTCTACGCTATTTCCCCACAAAACAATGCCGTACTGGAGCCACGCATTAGCGAACTATATATGGCGAACATTGCTGCGATAATGGAGACACAGCACGCTCTAGAATCACGACTCTTCAAGAAGATGAACGAGCTGGAAGCACGATGGAAGGCTTCTTCTCCAGAGACTGCGACCTCATTCACAAGTCTGCACGAGAAGTTTCAGGCATTTAAACTGGAAACATTAATGTTTGAGAACATTTAAATGTTCTCCAACTTCTCCGTGACCAGATATATGGACTTTGTCGATCCGTGGATGACATCGAGATGCGGCATCGAAGGAAGTATCTGTTGGTTGGTGGTATTCCGGAGGACTGTGCTGATGGGCTCCCAGGGTTTATTGTGAGCTTATTTAATAGCAAGATGGGACTGGTTATAACAGAAGATAAGCTCTCGGTTTGCCACCGTCTTTGCAATGTCAAAGAAGGAAGATACCGGCCAGTCTTGGTGCGTTTCTCTGATCATTCGCTGAGGACTGCTGTATGGAGCAAAAAAAACGGCTCTCAAAGGAACACCTCACACCATCTCGGAGTTCCTTACTCGTCAGCGACAGACAGTTTTCGTCAATGCGCGTAAACGCTTTGGTATAAGAAGGTGCTGGATAATGGACGGGAATGTCATAGTCAAACTGAAGGATGGCTCCAAGCGGCGGTTGTTCACCGAGGCAGACCTTGCGGCAATTGTCACGGCGGAAAATTAGTCTCATCAAGCTGCGGCGCCGGTATGGACGGCAGTCCCTGCTGCGCCGCTGCAGGCGGCGGCCCCTGCTGTTCCGGTCCAGACGACGGGTTCCGCTGCGCCAGTGCAGGCGACAATAACAGCCACCCCAACTAAATCTAAGCGGCCAGCCAGGGCGAAAAAGTAACTCAACCATACATTATATTGTGTCATGTAGTATTGCTTGATTAGTTTCCTTTTTGTCATACTACATGTAACTAGTTTTCTTTCCAATTTGTTCTCCTACCATCTAGTAATGTTTTTTTAGGTAACTTATCCAGTTTATTGCAATATTTTCCTTTTTAATAATGCACTACCTACTTTATTTACAATAAAGTCCAATGTCAGCTTCACGTCACTCATGTTGTTAAATGTCATTTCACTTGTTCTTGTTTTGTCTGTCTTTTGAAGGCAAGCGATACTAAGTGCATACAGCTTTACTTTTTTTTTGTTGGTACTTTTTTCGGCCTGGATCCCATTGCTGAGTCAAGCGGTAGGTGACTTCCTCCTTCCCGTGGAGCCAAGCTCCGAAGCTCCACCTGCTATCCAAGGTGAGACCAAGGTACTTGATATTTGGCCCCACCTGAACCTCTGCGTCACCTACCCGTATCCGGCAGCTGGGTGGTTCCCGTCGCCTTGGAAGGCCGTGGAACCATAGCGCCTCAGTTTTGTGAGGCGCTATTTCTAGACCCAGCCGGCGGATTGCCCTCACGTCACATGGCACCCCCATCTCGGCAAGCCTAAGAGTTTGACCGAAGTCGGCCCCCGTCGTCACGATGAGAGTGTCGTCGGCGTAACAGACGACACTCGCGTCGCGAGGAAGGCTTGTGCGAAAGACCGCGTCGTATGCGAGGTTCCATAATAGGGGTCCCAAAACTGAACCCTGTGGAACGCCGCACTCGACCCCCCTCGTCGTTTCCGTCCCGTTCCTTCCCACCACTCGGATTGTCCTGTCGCGCAAGTAGTCCCCAGCCACGGCCCGTAGGTAGGGAGGCAACTCGTGGTATTCGAGCGCTTCCCTGATGGCCTGCCAGGGGAGGGTGCCAAAGGCGTTGACGATGTCCAGGGACACCGCCAGAGCCACCCCCCTCGATCGGACTGCGGACTCTGACAGCGACCGGACGCGTTGGATAGCGTCCAGCGTCCATCGCCGCTGCCGGAATCCAAATTGGCAGTCCGACAAGTCAGGACTCACGAGCGACAGGTGCTCGCTGATACGGGCGGAGATAACCCGTTCGAAAAGTTTCCCCGCCTCGTTCAGCAAGCAGATCGGACGGAACGATGACGGAACGTCTTCGGTCCTTCCCTCCTTCCTCAGTAGCACCAACCTGGCCGACTTCCAGTCGATGGGGAACACACCCTCTCTGAGGCAGTTTGTAAAGAGCTGCCTCACTTTGTTTCCCAAGGCCCTTAGCGCCAGCGCCAACACCTTACCCGGGACCCCATCTGGGCCCGGTGCGGTGTTGCGGGCCGAGAGCCGCGACACGGCCCCGGCTAGCTCGCTCTCCGTCACCCCTTGGTCGTCCGACCACGGAGCGGGCGGCGGCGCTTCGGAGGGACTGTCCTGGACCCTCGGGAAGAGCGTATCCACCACTCTTCCCGCGAAATCGGGGTCCAGGGTTTCCGTCAGAGGAGGGACCCACGGTCGGAGTTTGCCCAGAACCATTTTGTACGGGCGCCCCCATGGATTTCTTTCCATTCCCTCCAGGAGCTCATTCCAGGACCCCGCCTTGGCGTCAGCGATGGCGATGCTGATCGCCTTGGCAGCGGCTCCGTATGCCCTTCTGGCACTCAGGACTTCCTCGACAGAGGCTTGCCTTCTTCTGCGGGCCCTGAGGTACTGGCGTCGCGCGGCTATTACTGCAATCCTAAGCCGCGCGATTTCCTCATTCCACCAGTATGCAGAGCTCCGCCGGGGTGGCCTGACTCGGGCCATAGAGACGTCGCAGATCGACGTCATTGTTTCCCCAAGCCAGACCGCTCGCGCTTGCGCCTCGAAATCGGGCAGAATCCGTTCCTCCTCCGACCAGTCCGCGACGTGTGCGGCGGCAAGGGCCATGTCTCGGTCCAGCCGCTTGATGGACCAGCGTCGCGGATGGCTGTCCTCCTGGGGTGAACGGGAAGGGCGGCGGAGGGACACATCGAATACAATGTGACGGTGGTCGGAAAGTGTAGCCGATTCCCCTCACCGGAAAAATCATCGAAAACAATTCATCGAATTACAATTCTTCGAACACAATTCATCGAAAAAATAATTCGTCGAACAACAATTCTTCGAACGGTAATTCCCCGAAAAACAAAAAAGTAAACCATTCTGATCCAGACAACCCATTTATTGCCCCAGACGGTACTCACACGCAGAGGATCGAGTCCCAGTGGAGGGCTGTCAAAAGATATTTCAGAAAAGATAATTATAACCATCCGCACGATTTTGCAGATTCGATTGTAGAATATTTGTGGCGCAGAAACATAATTAAATATAAAAAAGACGCGTTTTTAGAAACAATTAATGCCATAAAACATGAATACAAAATAAATTAATGTGTAGAATTTCATGCTTTTTATATTTCATATTATTAGTGACAGAACCGAAGTGGGGCGGGGGGGCGTAGCCCCCGCAATGAATAAAGTCTAAAGAGTTCATTAGGTTAGGTTAGGTTAGTATGATGACCAAAAACGCGCGAGCCGAGCGAGCGGAGCGAGCGTGCCGCGGCAGCGGCCGGCGAAGCGCCAGAAACGACACTTTTGTACGTGCAACGTTTTTTTTTCATACTTTTTCCCCTTTCCCCACCTCGTTTTAGCCTCCCTCCTGCTAAATTTTCATTTTTTTTTGGAATTACCGTTCGAAGAATTGTTTTTCGACGAATTGTTTTTTCGATGAATTGTGTTCGAAGAATTGTAATTCGATGAATTGTTTTCGATCAATTTTCCGCAAATCCCGATTCCTCCGCGACCCTCCAACCTGACACCATGCGGTACGCAGCGGGAGTGTCCCACGACAGGTCGACGATCGACTCCCCCTGCCACCGCACGCAGGTGCTGACTGAACCTTGGTTTAGAAGTCGAAGGTTCAGTCCCGCCGCACACTCCAGGAGTGTCTCTCCTCTTACGTCGTCCCGTTTGTCACCCCACTCTCTCGAGTGGGCGTTGAAGTCACCCAGTACGAGAACCGGACGGGGGGTGCAACCGCGAACGCAGTTCGCCAGCCCGTCCAGGAATGCTTCGAATGTGGCGAGGCCGCAGTTCGGGGAGATATAACAGCCTATCGTGACCGTGGACCCCCACTCCACGGCCACGAATCCCGGCCCTCTGGCGAGGAGGGTGCAGTGCGGCCTGTCACTCGCCCAATAATTCCTTTTAGGTGGGGAGCACTTTTTACTCCCCATTCTATGATCCGCCGGCCACCCTAGATCTGAACAGACAGGGCAGCGAGGAGCACTCGCGGTGCAGAGTCGGGCAATGTGCCCTGGCTCGCCGCACCTGTAGCAGCGGGTGCTCCTGTCATTCGGGCATTGGCACATTGCCCTGACATGCCCTCTTTCGAGGCACCGGTGGCACTGTAGAGGCCGGGCTGCCAGTGCCTCGACCCTCGCGGAGGTCCATAATCCTATTAGGATCCGCCCAGCCGTCAGTTTCCTGACAGCGCTGAGCGGACACCTTACCCAAGCCGTCCCTAGGCGAGCGCGGCTGACGCGTATTTCCCCGACCTTCACGTCGTTCGGGGAGCATGCGCCAACCGCGGCCACCGCTGCCGCTACGTCTGCTTGGGTGATGAACTCGTCGAGATCCATCACCCGTATGTCAGCCATTTTACACGGGCGCGAAATCCTAGCGCCCGTGTCCGCCAATACCGCTCTCATACGCTCCGCCAGAGCGTCAGCTTTGGCGGAGCTGTCGGGGCCGGGCACTTCGAGCAGGAGAGCCCCGGTTACAGTACTCTTATTCCGCACGCCGCTGGTGATTCCGAGCTCCGTTAATTTGATTTTGGATTTGGTGGACTCCATCACCGCGGTGTACAGTGAGGGTCACCGACGCCTGACCACTTCAAAAAATCTTTCCTGTGCAAGCGCTAGACGGGTGATTTTACGGGCCCATCCTGATTGGTCGTAGTATTTTACTATAACCAATTAGCATAGCTGCGCTGCGCGCTGGGTGCAATGAATGAATGATGCAACAACAATGTTTGTTTATTTGTTTACTTTAGTCGGTTTTTGCATTTCGCTTATTGTTGACGCTTCTTGGATTGTTCGATTTACGTTTGACCCCCGCATTATTTTTTGACTGATACCTGTTTTTACTTAACGATCGTGCTAGAAACTGGACATTTGTTTGCATAACGTGACTTTGGCGAGAATTTGGACCATGTCTTCAAGAAACCTCTCTATACAAGAGAGGAGTCGCATAATAGCTTTGCACGAAGAAGGGCTGAATATTAGCCAAATCTCCAGAGAGCTCAGATTAACGGTAAGAAAACGTATTATTAAACTACTGTTAATTTTTCTAATAGATTGCTGATATTATTTTATTTATATAAATACCTATATTTTTATAGATAAACAATATAATGAGTGATATTGAGAAATATTTAGCTATCGAAAAAGTAACTTTGTTTTACAAACTGTCGTTTTAAATTCGACGATAAACTTAAAAACCGGCCATGTGCTAGTTGGACTCGTGCAAGAAGGGTTCCGTGCCATTATTTATACAACATTAGACTATATTATATATAATATCGACCAAAAAACGGCAAAAACACGTCTGTTGTATGGGAGCCCCCTTAAATATTATTTTAATTTGAAAGTGAATATGCAACTAAATATTTTGTGAATATTTCAAGCGTCTATCTGATGCCGTTATTAATATAGGGCAAATTTATTTTATTCTATTTTTAGTATTTGTTGTGATAGCGGCAACAAAAATACATCTTTTGTGAAAATTTCAACTGTCTAGCTATCACGGTTAATGAGAAACGGCCTGGTGACAGACAGACGGACGGACAGTGGAGTCATAGTAATAGAGTCCCGTTTTTAATATTGCAAGTTAATCAAGGGTAACATGGCATCATATTTTTAAATTATAGATAATGCGAATATATGTATATCGATAGTTAAAAACTCATTTTAAAATGAAAGAAGAAAGAAAGAAATAAACGCAAAATCATAAATTCTGTTTGAGATAGATTTATTTCACGGCTTGTAGCAAATAACTATTTTTAATTAGACGTCGAAAATCGATTGCAAAATTACGTTTTGTTATTTTGTTCTTCCTGATAGATATTGAATCTCAGACACTCCGAAGTGTTGCCAAGCCGCTGTAGTGCCACTGCTGGCGTCGCGTCGCGCGCGACACAGCGAAGCGAAGAGCAACGTCGCGCGTAATGTTTGGACGCCGTCTGTCTCTTTTAGTATCGCACAAACAATACGAGTCCTCGCTCATCAGTCATAAAGCTGAATTTGCTTTTTAATTTTCTATTAGATTCCTTTTAGCGGCTTGGCAACATTGCAAGCGCCTACCAAGGACGTATAACGTCCTTGGTGCCTACCGAGTCAGGTTTTGTAATAAAAAGTATGTTTGTTTGTCCAACGATAGCTTTATGAAACAAAACATTTGCTAAGTTGCAAATTTTATAAAATAAGCTATCGATCGATGTATCTACGCCTATGCATGTAGAAAAGACTAGAATAATAAATATAATTTTATATTATTTCTTGAATGTATTTTTTTTATTTATAAATCACATGATACTTAAAAGATAATATAAGGCAATTAATTACGTAACTGTTTTTTTTTTGATAATTTGAGTCTTTTTTATCCATTATAAAATTAATGGCGAAGTTATCGATTTTGCTTTATTTAGTCACTATTTCGCTTATGACTTGTATGACTCGATATGTATTTAATTATTTTCTACTCTTACTTTCAATTTAAAATATAGTTTGAAGATTCGGAATTTAAAGATTAAATTATTAATTTTGTACTTTATTGTTACAAAATAATATCTTTCTAACGTTGTTACTTCTGAGGGCCTACGTTAAAGTATTTATTTTTATCCAATTAAGTAAATACATTAAATTTTGCTCATTACAGATCATCAAAATAAATAGGTATCACGAAAGATATCTCTTAAAAAACGCTCCTATTCGTTGCTGCCGCGGCTAGCCTATAATATACCTATATTAGTATTACTATATTATATATTATACCTATACCTATATTACTATACCTATATAGGTAGTGCCTCGAGCAAGAGCCGGACTTTACTCTAATCGCCGTAGACTGAAAAGAACAATTTTGTTTTTTTGTTTAGCTCAAATATGTAATGATGTCAATTGACCTGTAATTTATGAATTTTAGTAAGTGTGAAAAATACAGCTTCTGCCGTCTTAAATTATTAGAGTTATTTATTAGTCATTTAGTAGGTAATCTTTAATTTTAAATGAAGTAAAACGAAAATTAAATAAAACTAAACAAAAATAATATATAATAAAACCAAAACTGTAATGCAAATTTTAATCTAAAATTCCATTCAGGTTAAAATATGAACAAAAAAACCTAATTATATGTGTATTATTTTGAAAAAATCTTAGTTTATAATAGTGTTTATTGAATTATTTTCTGTTATTTTTTATATTTTTTTATTACAGCGAAATACTGTGCGGCTATGGGTGAACCGTTTCGGAGACGAAGGACACCTCGACACCCGATCAAGACAGCCCGAGCAACCATTTTCAATTTCAGCGGAACAGGCCCAGCGAATGGTCAACATATATTCGGTTGAACCGTTCACTCCCACACGAAGGTTTGCTGAAGAATTTGACTGCTCCGTCCGTACCGTAAGAAGAACTCTCCATCGTGCGGGCGTGCATCACAGACGGCCAGCGAAAAAAATAATTTTAAGCGAAAGAAACAAAATTGATAGGGTGCGATTTCCGAGAGAGTACCGTGATTTTGATTTCTCACACGCCATATTTGCCGATGAAAAATGTTTTAAGTCCAGACAATTAGGACGGCGGCATTTGTGGCGTGTGGATAACACACGGTACGAGCCCCGTAATGTTAACCCCAATAACGAATCGGGTAGGATTTGTGCCAACATGTGGGGTTGGATGAGTGCCGCTGGTCCGGGGGAGCTTGTTGCTATTTCTGGGAGGACTAACGGGCAGGCATACCTGGAGCTCTTACAAGAGGCATTAATACCTACCGCGCGGGTGGTATAACCGGAATCGGGAGTACCGGAATTGATTTTCCTTCAAGACAATTGTCCGATCCACACTGCGCACGTGGTTCAAAATTGGCTCCAGGCACGGCCCGATATACGAACGGTGCGATGGCCTTCCCGTTCCCCTGATCTAAATCCCATCGAAAATATGTGGGGAATAATGGTCCAAAGATGGGACAACCGTAATGAAAGGACGAGAGACGCACTCGTCACTCACTGTGAAACAGTTTGGGAGAGCATACGGGGTTCTGACCTTTGTGAAAAATTAGTCAATTCAATGAGGTCGCGACTTGACGCTGTCATAGACGCCAATGGTGCCGCAACTAAATATTAAATAAGGGCCGATAATAAATATTATTATAAGTGTGAGAGTTTTTATGGTTGTATGTTTGTTACTCAATCCCGTAAAAACGGTTAAACGGATTTGGATGAAATTTAGCACATATATAGTTTATTTTCTGTAATTTTTTCCGATTAAAGGTTTTCGAGGGATTTTATTAATTCTAAAGTTCACGCAGATGAAGACGCGAAAACAACTAGTAAATAATAACTAAGTAGAGTATATATGATGTGATATATACAGGGTTAATTTTAACCTACCTGTAACCTCGCATTACTAAATAGCTAACATCATACACAACAAATGTTTGTTTTACGAGTTTTGAAAATTCGTAACATTTTATTTTCATACAAAGATAAATATTGAATTTATTTTTGTATGAAAATAAAATGTTTAGAAAATTTGTATTGATCAAAGTATTGAGTTATCTTAAAACTCGTAGAACAAACGTTTTTGTGTATGATGTTATCTATCTAGTACTGCGGGGTAACTGGTTGTTTAAAATTAACCCTGTATTTTATAATCTAAGTAAGTGTAAGTTTTAAGAGCTTAGAATAGGCGTTTAGTTCTAAGTTTGAGAGTTTATTCATTTATTTATACATTTGGGAAAACTTACAGTACATGAAACTTATTTATAGGTGCTTAATAAAAAGTGAACAATAACAGGTTTTCTCATTTAACAACAATAATAACTATAAATAAGTAACTAATATTTATAATTTAAGAAGAGTTCATGTTAGGAGAAATGACACTTCTAATATATTTGAAATCTAGACAAGCGGTAGCGTGTCAAGCCAAGTTCAAGCTAACAGAACTGGCGAGCAGCACCGTGTGTAATATTACACGAATCATTTGGAGCCACTTTTGATTCCCTTATAACTCAAAAACTATTTCACTTAAACATGTCAAATTGGGTTCATTTATAGAGAACTAGCCAAGTCAGACCTTAGGTTTCAACATAATTATCGTAAGTTATAAGAAGAAGTGTTATTTTGATTTGTTATAACATATTAGGACTGACAATTGAACTTGGCATCCATTTAGATCTCACTTCTTTTGTCATCGAAGTCAACAACCAAGGTAGGTATATATCATAATTTTGAACTTGGCTATCATTTCACATTTATGTTTTTGGTGGGATACATTTTTAAATCTGTGATTGCAGTATTTAACTAGTTTTAAACGGATTATATATGAATGGCCTCAAATATTTTTGCGCCTCATAAAAACGAATTGTGCAGCAACAAAATATTTGACAGGCAATTTGCAAAGTCATCATTATATTAATTACTTGTACCGTAGTATTAGACTGTTTATGTTTTCAGAGTTTATATTTATTTAAATTGGTATCAATTATAACCAAAAGTCATGTAA
Organism: Chilo suppressalis; assembly: GCA_902850365.2. NCBI lineage: Eukaryota > Metazoa > Arthropoda > Insecta > Lepidoptera > Crambidae > Chilo > Chilo suppressalis. The sequence goes on along the minus strand of OU963923.1, from coordinate 2,127,131 downwards.
ATTATAAATATCAATTATATAATATGATATTTAAAAAAAGGTTTTGCTTTCTTTATTATCTGTTATTTATTTATATTCTAAACGAGTATGATTTGTTTTACATTAATATAAGGAATAAAAAAGAAATCCAGTACACAGAACTCAGACTCAAAATTCGTGTTGACTGATGTAATAAGAGAGATTTTTTATATATAAGTAGCTACTTACGAATATACAATACATGTCAATAGTCAATTGTTTATTGCAAACTAAGTGTAGATATATCTATCTTACTGCGACAGATACATTAGATGGAAAATTACATTATAAGGCTTTCAGACTTAGTCGCCCTTTTCGGACACAGCAAATTGTTAGAGGGCTTTTAAAATAAATTGACATATAAAATTAAATATAGAAAAATGACAAATCGTCATGTCAATATTATTAATTTAGGTAATTCATATTTTGTCACGTCCTTAGATCTTCCTTATTACGGTGATTATTATCGTTAAGTGTAAGGTTTTTTTTGATTGATTTTACTAAGTTTACCATTTTATTATTATTGTTGTTAAAAAGAAATAAATGTTTTTTTTTTTTAAATTGTATTTTATTGAAAACGCCTTACTACTCAAATACTTAAAATTAATAAAGATTTAAAGCAAGTGTAGTGTATAGACTATTTTGCTGGTAAAAATTATTATCGCTCCCTGTTTCTGTAGTAGTGATTATTACGTTCTAATTGTTTAATCTATTTTTTGGGATCGCGACCAAAGTGTGACCAATGGGTGAAAGGAACCCTATTACTAAGCCTTCGCTTTCCATCCGTCCATCCGTCTGTCAGCGGACTGTATGGACATATTTTCTTTGGTAATACGTAGGTGGAGAGTGGAAATTTTCCCAGAATGTGTATTTCTATTGCCGCCGCTATAACAATAAAAATTAAAATAAAATATAAGTTATAAATAAACATAAAATAAAAAAGAGGGTACTCATACGAGTAATGTTATATTTAAAGAGTTTTTAGTCATGTTATTAACTTAATAAAATCAGACAATTATTTAATAAAAAAAATAACATAGAATGAAATTATAATTACTAGTTAAATAAACATAAGATGAAAATCTCCATTCAAGATAAAATATAGAAGTCATTTTCTATTTATTCTATATGTGTAGATATAATATAAAATGTTATTTTATAAAATCATCAACTTATCACCTTCTTTTGTTTGATAGAGTTCGTTCGTTGTAATTTAATACCTGTGATTTTTGAGGCAAATGAGAATCACGTGAGAATAGTCAAAAGTAAGAGAGAGATTAATTATTGTAAACACCAACGCTCGTGGCAGTCGCATAATATTTACTCTTGATCGCACTGAACTGGTCTTATAGATGATGCGCCGGGTAAGGCCCGTAAGTGCGAGCGAGAGAAAATATTATGCGCGACGTTGCTCTATGCCGCTACACAGCTACCTACAGCCAGCGGTTTGGCAACATCTCGGGATTTCTGTGATGCGCGTGCGATATCGAGACCAAATAAAGAAATAATAAAACAACAACAATAATCATACGCGTAATTTTACATTTGGTTTCGATTTTAATATTGAATTCATGAATCTGGTATAGCCATATTTTTAAAGTAAACCTATAACCCTTTTACTCTCAAATAGAATGAGCTTAATAATTATTTCTTTTATTTTTATTATGCTCTTGTAAAAATAGGTACTAGCTTTCCGTCAGCGGTTTCGCACGCGCAGAACAAAACTTTGATCCTACATTGTAACCCCTCAGAGTATAAATAAGAAAATACTACCATTTTCTATTTCTCTAGGTAATTAGAAGCCTAATTAATTACCAACTCCGATATTAACAACCTTAAAAAAAAAAAAATTTTAATTTATACACATTTATCCCCATTTTAAGGAAGTTTCCTAAAATCCTTTTTAGGCAACGACTCCTAATAATTAATTACTTTCGTGTAAAATTTCATCTTCATATTTAAACTTTTAATTTAAATTAAAGTTGACACTTTCTTTGTAGAAACAAAATTTCTTGGTAAAACAAAATAAGACAACACGCGACTTAATAAAGCATTACCTTTAATTGACGCCTTTGAGTGCGGCCGTTAGTGACATATAAAATATCGCTGAATTATTCAGGAGTTATGATTCTTATAAATAAATAAGTTGTTAAATAATCTACAGAACTCTTACTTCGTGAATAGCACGAACGATTACAACTGTTTCCAGATTTAATTATGTAGGTAATTGAAAAGAGGACATTCATTAAATCATTTACGAATTCCAAACAAAATGTAATATCATGAGCATAGATTCATCACAACACAACCGAACTATTGCTGTTCATTCATAAAAAGTCGAGAGCCCGCCCACTAACGAATCGTACAAAATGAGTGCATGGCAAAATCGCCTTAAAGCTGATCACGCGGATGTGACCGTGTTTGTACATACCATACATACATAATATATACACATAATATAACTATAAGATATATACATATAATACAAATATATGACACATACATACATAGACTGCACATATATAAGTTTAGTCCAGTCAGAAAATAAAATATTAAAAATAAAAATGCAGATACATCGACAAATAATGGTTGTAAACAAGATTTTTGAAAATATAAATAGATTGTGCTCGTCTTATGGTTACTGGAAGAGAATTCCACAGGCGAACAACTTGTACGGCAAAAGAATGACCATAGAAGGTTGTGTCATGAGTAGGAATTTTTAGGGTTAAATTTTCTGATGACCTAAGAGATAACGCGTTTGAGCTATGAAGGTAATTGAAGCATTCCTTGAGATAGCGCGGGGACAAAGGATTGAACAATATATTGTAGAGAAGTGTGAGGATGTGAGTATTCCGGCGAAGTCGAATTGGTAGCCACTCAGAAATCAGAAATCAGAAATCAATATATCTTTATTCAAATTGGATGTATAGTACAACACTTTTGAATCGTCCAAAAATTTTTTTTTTCCCTACCACTCGTTATGGACATATTTTTTAGCTGCGGAGAAAAACGAGCGAAAAAAACTCCACAACATTAAAAGTCTAATGTAACAACATTTACAAATCATTATGTTGTTACAACGTCAATACAATTATGATTTATTTAATATAGAAAACCTGTTGGAATGATTGGAACAGTTCAAACCCAAGCAATTTTGTCTGTAGTATAATCAGACACTTTGTAATAAGCTTTTTTAATAAGTGTTTTTTTTATAATATCTTTAAATTTATTTATGGCTAACTCTTGGATATTGCTTGGGACTATATTGTATAAGCGAACACAAAGACCTTTAAATGAATTATTAATTTTGTGAAGCCTAGTAGCAGGTAAAGTTAGTTTATTTTTGTTTCTTGTATTAATTGTGTGAACATCACTGTTTTTAAGAAACAAATTAATATTTTTTCTTACAAGTAATAAATTTTCGTATATGTATTGTGATGCGACCGTCATTATTCCAAATTCTTTAAACTTATCTCTTAATGATTCTTTAACTTTAAGATTATAAATTGATCGAATAGCTCTCTTCTGCAGCACAAAAATAGTTTAAATGTCGGCGGCATTTCCCCACAATAAAATTCCGTACGACATTACACTATGGAAATAACTAAAGTACACTAATCTGGCCGTATCTACATCCGTTAACTGGCGTATCTTCATTACGGCATATGCTGCAGAGCTAAGTCTATTTGACAATTTATCAATATGTGGGCCCCATTGAAGCTTAGAATCTAAAGTTATCCCTAAGAATACTGTGGTGTCTACAAGGCCTACATTCCTATCCTTTACATTCACACTGGTTTTTACCTGTTTTACATTAGGTAATACAAATTTCATACATTTCGTTTTTCCTTCATTAAGTAATAAATTGTTAACATTGAACCAGTGGACTACCTTAGAGATACAATTGTTCACGTCGTCAATAACTTTTTCCTTGCGTTTAAGTTTAAATAAAAGTGATGTATCATCCGCAAACAATACTATCTCATGGTTATCTCTTACATAGTAAGGTAAGTCATTAATATAAATTAAAAATAAGAAAGGACCTAGGATTGAGCCCTGCGGAACACCCATCTTAACCGGCGAACCCGGAGACTTATTACCATTAATGTCAACCCTCTGAATCCTATCCCTCAGGTATGATGCAATAAGATCCAGATCAGTATCTCTAAATCCATAGTGGTGGAGTTTCCTGAGTAATGTTTCATGAAAAACGCAATCAAAAGCCTTGGACAAGTCGCAAAACACACCTAGAGCATCCTGCGAGTTCTCCCAGGCGTCAAAAATTTGTTGTATAAGTTCAACACCGGCATCGGTTGTTGAACGACCCCGTGTAAAACCAAATTGTTTACAGTGAAGTATATTATATTTATTAAAATGTGATTGCATTTGATCTAACATGATTTTTTCAAAAATTTTACTAAAGGTGGGTAGTACAGAAATTGGTCTAAAGTTTGTGGGGTCTGATGTACTTCCCGTTTTATGCAAAGGAGTAATTTTACTGTATTTCATGAGGTCAGGAAAAACACCACAGTCAACACAATCATTAAATATGCAAGCTAGAATAGGAGCTATTGTCTCAATTACCGATTTAGAAACATCAACGGAATTGCCCCACAGATCCGCGGTTTTCTTTTTATTTAATTGGTGAAACGTTTTTATTACATCTTTAAAGTCAACATGTTTAAAATGAAAATTACTAGTACAAGGTTTCACGTTTTCTCTTAAGATTGATTCGGCAGCAATGAGAGAAGATTTCAAAAGTTTCGTAGTTGAAACTGGAATATCAGTAAAGAAATTTTCAAATGCTTTAGCAACTTCAATATCTGATGTAACCTTTTTATTATCAATATTTATGTTATAATTATTATTGCGAGTTTTGGATTTTCCAGTTTTATTGTTTATAATATTCCATGTCATTTTGATTTTGTCATTACTGTTCTTAATCTTTGAACTTAAGTAATTTGATTTTGCTAAGCGGCATACCTTTTTTAAACAATTTGGAATAGTTACGAACATGCTCTTTAAATTTTTCACTAGTGTTAGAGTTTCGTTCATTATAAAGTTCATAAAGTGTTCTTCTACTTTTATGAATTCCAGGCGTAGCCCACTTACTAAAATTTACCGCATCATTAACACATATTTTTTTGGGTACAAAAACATTATTAAATTCATCGCAATATATATTAAAAAAATCATTATATAAATCATTTGGACTGTCTTTATATTTAAGATAACACAATTTTCTATCTAATTGATTTTTAAAACGTTCCACACGATTAGCAGTTTTTGGTATAACAGTGATGTGTTTTTTCGTCAGGTGACGAAACTGCTTGAGCTGATACGGAAATGTAATCAACTGGCCACAATGATCACTATCTAGTTTATTAATAATTTGTTTTTTCTGTGGTATAATATCTGTATATATATTATCAATACAAGTGGCCGAAGTGGCAGCTATTCTAGTAGGCTCAATGAATAAGTTTTTCAGATTGGATGATTGAAATATTTTTTTTATTTTAGTAAGTACATGAACTAGATTTTTCTAATAAATCAATATTAAAGTCACCACAGTCAATCAACCGTTTGCCTGTAGTGTATGTTTTTTTAAGAGCTTCATCCATGATAACTTTAAACAATCATACAATTCTGATGGAGGCCTGTATACGCTCAATACAACAAGCTGGTCCAGTTCCACACAGGCTATTTCTATTGTTCGCTCAACCGAGAGGCTCACAATATCTCTTCGTTCCTTAAATTTTAGTTTTTTATTCATTAATATTAAAGACCCACCTCGAATTGCATTTTCTCGATTGAACGAACTACCAACCTGATGATTATTAAAATTAAATATATTTTGATAACTTTTTAGCCAGTGCTCTGTAATACAAAAAATATCTATATTATTACAATTCATAAATAATTCAATTTCTAAGTCCTTACCCATCATTCCTTGAATATTAAGATGCACCAGGTTGATAAAACTTACATTTTTTGCAATGTTTTTGGATGGGTTTTTTTTATCTATATTAACAAAATTGTATTTTTTATTTACATTATTATTTAACAATATGCAAGACGAATTATCTTTTGTCTGATTGCTTAATTTAAACATTTATTATTATTTTGAGTGGTTTCAGTAGAATAATTACTGATTGTCATGTCATTAGAAGGTTGCTCAATAGGAGCAAGTTGTTTAGCCAAATTCTTGGCTGACATAAAAAAGAAATATGATAGCGACTTAGCTACCTGTCGTTTATTATAATTAGAAAGATAATATTTATCTTTTGTCAAATAAAAATTTCTAACATAATTGTTAGAGTCAATCAAATGGTATTTTTTGCTTTTGCAAATTGTGTACAAAAGCATATTTAGTTTATATCTTAACAAATTTTCCTCTTTTGGCAGACTGTTGCAGTAAGGCAATGTGAACAATACAATTTTTTCCACATTTAATGTATTTAAATCTGTTATATATTTTAATAATATTTTTTTGTTCAAATTGCCTCTGTTTCCTACAAAAAATAACAAGGTGTGACATTTGCTGTAGCTATGCTTACTTGCCTTTTCTAAAATATCCTTATAAGAGGTACCAGGCATACAGTTATTTGTTATTGAATGTCCCATTTTAGATAAAAGAGGGCCCATATTCTTCCCAATTTCATCACTAAACATTATAATCTTTTTATTTTTATTATCTAAAGATGTGTTTCTTGAGTGAGTCACTTTCACCGGTGTCAAGTGTGTACCTATTGGCTGAAGTTGGGAATCAATAGATATAGACTTATGTTGTAAAGTGTAGGAGTCAAAATTGAGCGATGATTGAGTTCCCAACTGTTTGCAATCACAAGTGTGATTGTTTGTTAATGAATTAAATCTTTCATTATTGTAATTGCACAAATCAATTAACTCATTCATGGTCTGCATGTGTTCCTTCATTTCACATTGTGCTAATTCATATTTTTTGGTTACATTTGAGAGACAATCTTGTAGTTTATCTATTTTACTTTGTAAAATTTGAGTGTCTGTTTCATATTTAAACTAATGTTATTATATTTTGCAGAATAAATGTCCAATTCATCAATTAACTGTAAACTCTGTTGATATTAACATTTTTTATAAATAACTTTTGTTTTTTAATTAACTTTTGAGTTTTTTTAATATATCTATTAATTTTTACATATTTCTTTAATTTGTTCCTGTTACATCCAACAACCCCCAATTTGTTATTTCTACTGTCATTACAAGTAAGATCTATTGTAACAATTGGTTGGTTATTGGTTGGCACAGAAACCATCTCTGGCGCACTGACTACCAACTCATCAAACAAGCTCCGATTCAACGAGACAGTTTTATTGTGTTTTGACATTTCTAATAGTGATATTGTGTTTTTAGCGTCATGTAGTTGCTTTTCCAAGATGTGAATACGCTGTAATGCTTGGTCATATTCACTTCTACATTGATCAAAGCCATCTACGATGAACTGGAGCCTGTCCCGAGCTTCAATAGTATCAATACACTGTTTGTGCAGTTCTGCCATTTCGCTCTTTAACTTTTGATTTTTATCTAAAATTTCTATTAATTCCCTTTCATTGTCATCCCGTTCCTTGTGTAGTTGGTCGCATAAATCCTTAGAGGCTTTGAGTTCTCTCAAAGTCAGTTGAAGTTTAGACTCATCCTGACGAGACAGAGCCTTACGAGTCATCGTATTTATATATTAACGATATTATCTTAGTTAAACTTGAATGAATGTATGTTTTTAAATACAACAGGACTTATTTAACCAACAATAGCAAGGTTATGTAGGTATTTTATAAAAAAAAAATGCCAAAGTTTTTAACTATTTGATGCTTTACACACTTTATTGATATAGAATAAAGTAATAGTCAAGGTAACTTGTAAAAATAACTTACTGGAATTATGAAAATATCTTGGAAACCGATGACAATGACTCGCAATAAAGCCGGTAAATGTCACAGTACGTTTTTAAGTAATTTTACTCACTTTACAATCGTTTTTATATATTAACACTTAGTTATTAATCATTATTTAATGATATTATTGGTTTAAGAGCACAAATAATAAGATTTATTATATAAATTGAGATTAAAAAATATCCAAAGGACTGGGATTGTGGCCACAGTTAGACGATGACAACGTAGGCCAGCGCGCGTGGTCCTCTGAAGGAAAGGAGAAGGTGGGATAAGAGAGAATAACTCCTCAGAACACTCGCCGTGGTACAGACGATAGAACGCGCTTAGTGACGCCACGTCACGGCGTAATTGAAGAGGCTCAAGGTGTTTAGTCACCTCCTCATCGCCTATGATGCGGATCGCGCGTCGCTGTAACCTATCCAAAGCATCGAGCAAGTACTTGGCGGAGCCATCCCAGAGGTGCGAGCAATATTCCACGCAGGACCGCACTTGCGTTTTGTACAACAAGCACAGTTGATCGGGCGTGAAAAAACGCCGCACCTTGTTCAGGACTCCGAGTTTGCGTGAAGCTGTTTTGATCACGGTTTCGATGTAGTTCTTTAGATTCAGGTCTGAGCGAACTTCCATACCGAGCATGGAAATGTTGCTCTGCAGCGGTAGTGTTGTGCCCTGAAGAGATGGAAGGGGAAGGAATGACGATGTTTTTGCCGTGAAAGCGCAAGTGAGTTTTTTTGGCATTGAACTCAACCAAGTTCCTGGTACCCCATTCGGAAATGTGGTCCAAAGCCTGATTGAGTTCAATGACAAGATTCTCGCGTTTCTCCTTGGTTACCGCCAGCCCAGCCGCTGTTTGTCCGAGATACCCCGCATGCACTGTACTATCGTCTGCATAGCAATGAATATTCCCAAGAGGAATTAAGTCATTGATATGCAGCAGAAAGAGAGTGGGGGATAGGACGGAGCCCTGGGGAACGCCGGCATTCACTGACATGAACCGCGAACTGCTACCATCCGTAAGGACACGAATTCTACGCTCATGCAGGAAGTCAGCTACCCAAGAACAGAACTGGGCTGGCAGACCGTATGCCGGAAGCTTGGAGAGAAGGCTTTTGAGCCAGACCCTGTCAAACGCCTTGGCAATGTCAAGGCTGATAGCCAACGACTCGCCACGCTTGTCGATAGCCTCACCCCAGATATGAGTTAAGTACGCTAGAAGATCACCCGTCGATCGTTTCGGTCTAAAACCATATTGACGATCATTAATCAAGGAGTGATCCTCTAGGTAGCGGGTCAGATGGTTATTAAGGACCTTTTCTAAAACTTTACATAAAACTGAGGTGACTGCTATTGGCCGGTAGTTTGCCGGGTCTGAGCGATCCCCTTTTTTGGGCACCGGTTGCACATTGGCATCTCTCCAAGTCTCCGGCACACGCCCCAAAGAATACGAGCATTGGTACAAGCGCGTGAGCACGGGAGACAACTCCGCTGCACATTTTTTGAGTACTACTGCTGGGATGCCATCAGGTCCACTAGCTTTTTTTTTTTTTTTTTCCGGATCTTAGTCCGGATGCAGTTAATCCTCTGACGTAATCAGAGACTTTGTTTATGTTTTCCAATTATTTACTTTATAGTATTTGTTATGTTTATTATGTGTATATATATATAAATGTATGTATAAATTATATTAGATCTTACTGTTTATTACCTATTAGATATTTACGATTTATTTCTTTCAATTGCGGCCTTTACAATTTCGACTATGTATACGAATAAATGTGTTCTATTGTTTTTGTCTAATACTATTGTTTTTAATGTTTCTGTATTAATTTTGTGTTTTATTTTTGTTTGCAGGTTCATTCTGGCGAGTTGGTTCTTCGGGCATTCCGTTATGAGGTGGATAATTGTCTCATCCACATCAGATTTGCATATACAGCTTGGGCTATCTTTTAATTTGAACCTGTGTAGATAATGAGCAAATCCTCCGTGGCCTGTGAATGCTTGGCATAACAAGTGGCTCGGTGCGATTTCCCGAATCGCTTTATATGCAGTACGCACATCGGGAAAATAGAACTTTGTTACCCCTGCTGTGTCGGCTTTATTATACCTGTCCTGCCAAGCATTCAGAGAGCTTTCTCGTAGTACTCTTTTAACGTGGGCGACCGGACACAAATCGTACGCGGGTGCTGTCTTTTTGTGTGCAGCCTCTTTCGCTAGTGTATCTGCCCTTTCGTTGCCCTCTATACCTATGTGGGCACGAATCCATATGAATTTTATAGTTCTCTCGCAATTTTTTATTTGGTTAATGTTATTTTTGATTTGGATTACTAGTGGGTGCAGCATGTTTTTGTTTTCTATTGCTTGGAGCGCAGACCTGGAGTCACTGAGGATTACTGTTTCCATCTCTTTTCTCGCCTTGATCAAAGTTGTTGCCATTAGTATTGCATAGAGTTCGGCTTGAAAAACAGAACAGTAATCCGCCAGTTTATATTTGGCTGTTTTAATCTCCTTTCCGTCTTTCCATAGAGAGACAGCAGCACCAACTTTACCATCTACTTTGCTTCCGTCAGTATACAGTTGTAAGTCCGAGTCCTGTTCTAGTTTTTTCTTGTCAAGTCTTTCTACTAGTTCGTGGCTTATGCTATTGTTTAATGACGGATGTGGAAGGGTGGAATGTGGTAGCCGTATTTCTATTTCTCGTCCCGGTAAATCTTCTATGGATTGTTCCTTCTTGGCTATGTATATTGCTGCTGCCTCTTTGATTCTTAGGTCCAACGGCAGAAGTCCAGTAAGAATTAGAGCAGAGTTCAAGGATGTGGTTCTATAACTTTTGGATATTTTCTGGGCAAATCCCCTCTGTATCGTGTTAAGTTGTTTTTGGGTCATGATTTTGTCTGCTGCTGACACCCATACACTTGAAGCGTATAGTATAGTTGGTTCAACTACAGCCGTATATATTGTTCGAGTTATATCAGGGTTAAGACCCCACGTGGTTTTTGCCATTCGCGAGAGCTGTCCATATATATTAACAGCCTTTTTGCAGATATTACTCACGTGGGAGTTAAAGGTCAATTTTTTGTCGATTGTTAGCCCCAGTAATTTTATTTCATCTGCTGTATTTATGAGTTCGCCTCCCATTTATAGGACTGGGGTGTCATACTTGAGCTTGTTGGTAACTGTTATTGCATGTGTTTTGCTTGGTGCGAATGTCAATTTGTTATTTTTACCCCAATCATACACATGTGAGAGAACACGGTTTGCTTTATTCTCAATATCATTTGCGTTGTTGCCACTGAATAGCAAGACGATGTCATCTGCAAATGCTTGACTATGTATTTTCATGGCTTGTAGGTCATCAAGTAAAGGGTTCAATAGGAGATTCCAAAAAGTGGGTCCTCCTATTGAGCCCTGTACACAGCCTTTCGTATTCTTAAGTTCATGCTTATGGTTCGCGTATGTTAACATGACTCGCCTGTTTTCGAAATAGTCTTCTATTACCCTCTGAATATTACTGGGGCAGCCCTTTTCTGATAGCCTCAATTTGATGATTGGCCACCACGCAGCATCAAAGGCCCCCTCTATATCTAATGAGACAACTGTGACGATTTGTTTATCGGCTAACCTTGTTTTTATTGTTTGTGTTAGATTATACAGGGAGTCTTCGGTGCTGCGCTGCGGAACAAACCCATATTGGTTTTTGTTCATCTTTGGCAAAATATGGTGTCTAATTCGGTTTGTCAGCAATTTTTCATAAATCTTCCCTAGTACTGGGAGTAGACCGATCGGACGGAATGATTTCGGTTGTGTATAATTGGGTTTTCCTGGCTTCCGGATGGTTACAATTGCTGCTTTTTTCCAAGCTGTGGGGAAAATAGACAGGTGAAGACATTTATTTATTATTGCTAGGTAGAGTTCTATATTTAAATTTATCGCTCTGGAACAGATATCAGCGGTGAAGCCATCTAGACCTGGTGCCTTCGTAGGTTTAAGGTAGTTAAAATATCTTTTAATTCGTCGGAAGTGAATGGCGGATCTGGGGTATCAGATCTTTCAACGTGTATTACTTTAGCCTTTCTCCTTATTTCTCTGTGGTATTCTGTATCTACTTCTTCTTTATCTTCGGGAAAAAATGTTTCCGCCATCCACTCTGCCGATTTCTGGGCGCTTAAAACTGTACCGTCTTTTATTAGAAGTTCTTCCTCCTGAAATTTAGCAGATGATTTCATAACTCTATAAATGCAGTCCCACATAGTTTCTTTTTCTTGCTTTGTGCAGAATTGTTTCCAGCTGATTGTTTGTGCTTTGGTCGCTTCTAAAATGTATTTTTCTCTTGCTTCCAGGTATTCTGCTATAACTGCCGACCTCCGCATCTCTGCTGCGCACCTTATGCGTCGTTTCTTCTTGGTCATGTCACGTTTTAAGTCACTAAGTTCGTCGTTCCACCACGGGAGCTGGCCTGGTTTTCGCTTGCCTGTCTTAGGTATGGAAGCCTCGCATGCTATTCTGATGCAATCTGAATATTCTGCTATTTTGATTTCTAATTCTTCTTTTGTATTGATAATTTCTATATTTTCTTTCTGTATGTCTTTCTTTATTATTGCTTTACGAAACTCCACATCGAAATGCTTCCAGTTTGCTTTTGTGGTTTTATAGATTCTCGTACTTTTCCTTTCTATATGATTGCTTTCTTTTCCTATTTCTAGGGTGTATGTGATTGCATTATGGTCTGAGCTGGTAATACCTTTGTCAACTTGCCAGTTTTTTTTTTTTGGAATAAGCTGTTCCGTACATGCGGTCACATCCACCCTGCTCGTACACAACTTTCCATTCCTTACCACTTCGAAAGTTGGTTCGTCTCCTTCATTTAATATGTGTAATTCTTGTTCTTCTAGGTATGCTGCCAACTCTGCACCACGATGGTCCTCGCTTACACTACCCCACCAGGTACTCCATGCGTTAACATCACCACCCAGAAGCACGTCACATCCTACCAGTTCCTTGAGGATAAAGGTGAGTTCATTTAAGTAAGTATCTAAGTCTTGATCTGGTTCAAAATACACCGATACAAGAGCCACTTTCCTATAGTTCTTTTCTTGAATTATTAACGTAGTAATGTTTTCTGATTGTAATTTAGGGTTAACTGTAATGTTTAGATTATTGTCAAATATGATTATTGCCGATTTAATAGGTTTTGTTCTATTTAGTGTTTTTTGTATAACTCTTGTGCCGGTGTATTTTTTTCACCTCTCCGGTAGAGCCCACATATGGCTCTTGTACTAGTGCGATACTGGCTTTCCTATTTACTGCTTCGCTAATTAAATCTTGGGTAGCGATTTTGGCTCTTTGTAAGTTGACCTGTATTATGAGATGTTCTGTGCTTCTTTCTTGAGCGTTATTAGCGTTATTTCTTGCCGAGACAACTTTAGCAATAGGCAATGGTTTCCCTTGCTAATGCATCCCATTTTCTGCGGATGGGGCATGCATTGTCAAAAGCGTTGTGAGACGTCTTTTCAAGTTTGGCATCACAGCAGTTTTTGCAGCTGGGTTTTTGATGTTTCTCCCATTTCGGACAATCGGCCTTCATATGAGCTTCTCCGCAGTGAGAGCATAAGTTCTCTGGCTCTTTGCAAAGTTTACGCCCGTGGCCGTAGCCCAAACACTTCGTGCACTGTACTAACGGCGATTGGTCCTCGACGACACACTTTTGTAGATCTACGAACACCACTCCGCTATTAGTAATTTTTTGCCAGAGTTGGGGAGACACCTTTAATACCATGTGACTTTCGAATGGATTCCTGGCCTTACGGCGGTATCGGACTTCCATTCTGTCTTCTTCGGCAGAGATGCCCGCAAAAATATTTTTGTTTTGCTTCCTCAGGGCGTTAACCACTTCCTCGTCGGTGTGGTACGACAGCACATTCTTTATTACTACGAGAGGGTCTTTGTTTTTGGCGACTTATACTTTTAGGTCTTTACATCCTTTTCCAATCTTTTCAGTAATCTTGTCAATTTCCTCTTTAGTAGAACAGCTCAGTACCACTTTTTGGTTTTTGGCTTTTCGGACCTTTTCCACGTGCAGTCCGCTGTTTTTGGCATCTATGGCTGTGCGAACCTTGCCAAGAACCGCTTCGCTGGTATCCTTCTTATCTTCTGAAGAGATTATTAGGCTTGTTTAGGTGCCTGTAACTGTGGCTCCTTGGAGATAGCCGCTATATCAGCATACGTTTTCCTGTCCTCAAGCAATATCTTTTTTATAGCTTTGACTTCTTGTAGTATTATTCCGTTATTCGGTTCAAGCTCCTCTTTAGATTTTCCTTGCAACAAGTTACCTTGTTTTTCCATTTCTTTTATTATTTTGAACATCCCTTCCAGGCTGTTCACTACTGTTTCTTTTATACTCTTTTTGAGGTTTCCTGACAGTTTCATTTGCTCCATTGCGGCATCTAACATTTCTTTAGCTCTACCAGAATACGTCATTGCTGGTGTGTCCGTAGCTTGCGTGATCGCTTCCGCGAGGTTCCTGCACGCTTTTGGCTTCGGAGAGTTCGCCACGATGCTTACTGGAGTTGTCATTGATGGTGTTGCTCTTGTTTTACTGGTTGGAGTACGAGCTGTCATTTTTACCAGTTTTGGTTAAGTTAGGTTAGGGTTAGGTTTAGAAATTCAAAACAACGTAATTTCTTTATCTTACAACCAAAATTAATGATTCAAACGATAATAAAAACCTTAGAAATCCTAATATTTTTCAGTTTTAGTAATTACTGATTATTCTAAATATTTTAGTTTTAACACTAAAATAAACAAAATTGGTGAAAAAATTTATAACTTTACCATTTAAAAATACTTAAAACTAGAAACTTATAAAATTAATAACTTGAGTAGGTAGTCTTACTTATATTTAATAAATCTAAAAAAGAATTATGAATATCTAACAAAAAATAAAGGAGTTATGAATTTTTAAAAATTTTATATAAAGTCACCCGTACAATTTTAGTGACTAGGTGTTTATCGCTCACTCGGATATCAGATATGTACCCAGACGAGAGCAAACTAATGTGATATTAAAAACTAATTTAAAATGAAAAATTGAAATTTTTATTAAATAATTAAAATTTGAAAAAAATATGTTCTATACAAAAGACATCAACGCGTGCAATGTTTACATAGATTTTACGAAATTTAGTATGAATTGCTACAAAAAGTGAAAAAATTTAATATTTTGAAAACTATTAAAACTAACTCTATTTTTAAAACGGATTAAGGTCAAACAAAAAATCTAGTATGTGCCTACAAATTTTTAGGAGAATCGGGGTATTCTTAGCAAACGAAAAAGGGCTTCGTCCACTAGCTTTCCGGACGTCGAGTGATTGCAATTCGGCACGAACCTCGCGCTGCCTGATTTTAATATCAGGCATCGTTGTGCCACAGTGAGGTAATGATGGTGGCAGTGCATTGCAATCATCGATTCGGGAGTTAGCCGCAAAGAGTTTTGCCAGTAAATCGGCTTTCTCCTGCGGCTTATGGGCTAGTGTTCCGTCTGGGCATCTCAGAGGTGGCAGCGAGGGCTCGCAGAAGTTTTTTTGCACGGCCTTGGCCAGACGCCAGTAGCTACGGGAGCCCGTAGGATGCGTCATAAGTTCCTGGCCAACACGTGCAACGCGCTGGGCATCCGCTCTAATGTAAGCCTTCTTACAGGCCTTGGAAGCAAAATTGTAGGCTGCTTTGAGTAAATCGACCTCGGGATCCTTGAGAGCGCGCCCTCTGATCCAAGCACGATATGCCGCTTGCTTACGCGAAGCAGCTTCAGCACAGTCGTGATTGAACCAGAGGTTACGCGTGCCCTTACTGATGAGATCAGAATGAGGAATATAGTATTCCATACCCATTATTTTAATGTTATATAAAATTAAGCCAAATTTTAAAAATGTGTTTTGTTTATTAAAAATAGGGAAAATCCTTAAGTGACGGATGTCAAACTATATATTATTTATTTATGTATGTGACGGCGTAGATACGACGTTACAATATCTTATACATTAAGGTTTGAAGTCATTCTTTTAAGTTTGAGATCAATATTAAGAATGCTTTGCTAGTAGCAATAGCTTAATTACTATGACTTAGAACTAACTAAAACTAAGTTATATAGTCTTGGAATCATTCATGAGAGAACACAACCTTATATAGCATAGCATAGCATTAACTGAGGTGAAAAAGAAGTATGATTACCTAAATTACATACTAAAATTATGTTACAAGTATATTACTCTTGGCGTTATTCATGACAGAATACATGCATTTGGAAGTCCTACGAGCAACATTTTGGATAATAATAATGAGTGCATGTGCACGGACACTAAACTACACTAAATTAGTTTTTCTAAATTGAATGCAAGCAAACCTTATTTGCTGCAATGAGTTATAATGGTGATGGTATTAAGTGCATGTGCACAGGCACAGAACTACTGAACTAGTTTTCATAAATTGGAAGCAAGCAAACCTTATTTGCTGCCATACGTTTTGTGCTTTTATTGGGAAGTAGAAGTTCAACAACTCTAACTTTGTTGTATTGCCAGGGAAGACATTTGAAATACGAGCAAGGGGCCACCATAAAGGAGCTGTTTTCTCTTTAATTAGAACTAATTGACCAGTTTCCAAATTTTTTATGGGTAATTTCCATTTTGGTCTACTTTGTAATTGAGCCAATTAGCAATTTTGCCCTACCTTCCAAAAGTACTTTTTGAATACACTGTTTCCAAAACTTTAATCTATTACAGTTTACTTGAGTGTAGTCCATCTCAGGACATGAATTTAGTGGCCTGCCTATTAAAAAGTGCCCAGGCGTCAAGCAAGTGAAGTCCCAAGTGTCCTGTGTAACCGGGGTTAGCGGCCTTGAATTGAGGACCCCCTCTACCTGCGTTATGATTGTTGTAATATTAAAAAATAAGTTTTTGAAATGGACAGGCCGAAATCAATTAAAAAGGAATATTCGGGCGCCTGGACTGTACCATATGATTAGCCGGGAGAGCAATGAACCATTAATCGCGAGGGGAGTTTAACGCAAATCCATATTCATTTTGGGTTGTCAATTTATTGAAATTTTAAGTCCAAAAGGGTTAAATCTAAATTTTGAAACTAAGACTAAGATGCTACCAAAAATAAAATGAAAATTTACCTTATATTAGGGTTCGGGTACGACAATGAATTTGGACATTACCGACTTTGCTGCATCTGATCTGGGAAGTGTTTATGTCTGGTGTTGCAAATGTTTAAGGGATGGCCGTTTTTACATCCCGTGGGTTCACCTCCACATCACGGGAAACATCGTAATTTGCATAAGATATCCAAATAAAAATCCATATAAAAAAAACGCTTTTCGCTGAAAACAAACATTCCTCAGATTAGCACATGCCTCACAACAAAGGAAAAAATGTAAATCTAAGGAAATCTCTAAGGTTCTTACCGTTTTTTCAATCAAATTAATTTTGAGGTATGGCCATCGCCATTTTGTATGAATGATGCAAAATGTTTCATCTGAAAACGAAATGAATCCTAATTTAAATCATTGAAATATATGAATTAAAACACTTTTCGAATTTGGAAAAACACTTACCATTAAAAACAATCAATAATATAAGGGATTATCCATTAAACAAAATGGAATACAAAATGACCATCCTTTGGTCTAAAAATTACGTCGTGAAGTGAAGTGACAGTAGTGACATTAGTGACATTAGTCTTTTCTCAAATTTGTTTTCTCTCGCCGGTAGGCAAAGAGAACAACGTCCATTCAGCCTACTGCTTGATAAAGTTAGCAACATAATTATTCAAAAGTGCACAGATTACAGAAAATGGGCGCGAGATAAAAACGACCAGAGAGACAACCAAAAAAAATCTTCTATCTTGCTCTTCGAGCGAAGGAGTTCCATGTGACGTTTTTAACACGTTACATTGTATTTAACTCTTCATAGGTAAAAACTGATTTTCCCATGACACGCTTGAAAAGATGTTTCGCACTTTTCATTCCTGCTTCCCATAATCCACCGAAAGTGGGAGAGTAACTGGGAATGAAATTAAATTTTACACCTTGCATGGCAAAATAGTTAGTTACTTTAGAAACATGGTCATTGTTTTCATTTAATTTATACAAACTTTCAAGCTGATTACAGGCACCTTTGAAAGTTGCGGCATTATCACAGTGTATCTGATCTGGCAGGCCTCTTCGTGAAATAAAGCGTTTTAACGAGGCTAAGAAGGTCTCTGTGCTCGTATCGGAAACAAGCTCCATGTGTATGGCTTTCGTTAAAAAGCATACAAACAATGCAACATATCCCTTTGTTATTAAAGGTCTTCGTATCCTACTTTGCTTTATGTCAAATGGACCACAATAGTCTATGTCTACTGTTTGGAATGGAGATCCTGCTTGCAGGTCTACTTGTGGGGAGAGACCCCATCATTTGTGCAGCCGCGTCAGCCTTGAGTTTAAAGCATTGAATACATTTATGAATATTTTTCTTTACCTCACGTATACCATTGGTCAGCCAGAATTTTTGTGATAAACTGAATAATGTAAGTTTGGGTCCTGCATGCAGCAAGTTTAAATGCTCACGGTGTATAATGAGATTGGTCACGTGGCATGATTTTGGAAGCAACAGTGGGTGCTCTTGATTGTATGGCACATTGGCATTATTTATTCTGCCACCTACTCTTAAGGAACAATGTCCATCAATGAAAGGACTAAGTGACAAAATGTGAGACTTGATAGGTAAATTATTTTTTAAACAATGTATTTCTTTTTGAAAGTAAATAGATTGAATGCAATTTTTAATTTTTATTAATGTAAATTTTAATTCCGTTGGAGTGACTGTATCAGGACTGACATTACTGGGAACTGCTTTTGACTGAGATTTAACAGTTACACTCTTTTTGCAATTGTTAAAAAATCTGTATATGTAAGCAGTGACGCGCTACATTTTTGAAATACCTTAGAAATTATCTAGAATAGGCAGCTTATTTTCTTGAGCATGACATCCAACCACAGTGCTTTCTGGCTACAAATTATTATTGTTGGTTTTTGCCATGTTATCATTTTTTTGACAAGAAAAATCTGATTTAATTAAAAAAATCTGGGCCATGCCACCATAAGGTGATCGATTCTAAGCTTTGAGGCTCTACTCCGCGCGACAAGCAGTCTGCAGGTTTCTCCAGTCCAGGCACATGATGCCAGTCAGCAGTTGAAGTAAGTAAATTTATTTTAATGACTCTATTTTTAACAAATTTATTTTTTGTGCCTGTATCCATGCTAAAGCCACCATTGAGTCAGTAAAAAGACAAACTTTATTTATTTTCAAGATGTTAGTGACTCTAGAAATCAATTCAGATAACAATAAGGCACTACACAACTCTAGTTTGGGTATAGTCAATTTATTCTTTTGGGGAGCAACTCTAGATTTGGCACACAATAAATTACCATGCACAGTTTTCCCAAGAGTGACTCTAGTATAAATACAGTAGCCATATGCTGTTTGAGAGGCGTCACAAAAACCGACAGTACATACAGTACATACATCTGTGACATTGGTTAATAATATACATTTCGATCAATGAATATAGGTGGCATGTTATATAAACTTTCATAAAATTCACACCATTTTTTATGTAATTCTTCACTCAAAATGTCATCCCAGCCTATCTTGAGCTGCCATAATGCTTGCATAAAAAGCTTAGCTTTGATTATAGGCCCAATCAGACCTAATGGATCAAAAATGCGACCAATGTATTTTAAAACTTGACTTTTTGACCATGAAATCTCATTATTATCTGGCTGACAAATACTAACTTTAAATTTATCTGTTTGCACATTATAAGAAATACCCAGAGCTTTGATGTAAGCTGTTTCCTTGCTATTTATTTCCCTTTCTAAAAAATGCTGGTTTTCTGGAGGTATACCTTCTAACAGAGCTGAATGGTTAGCTGACCATTTGTGGAGTACGAAGCCACCTATTTTCAGGAGCTTAATAGTCTGATTTCTTACCTCGATGCACTCTGTCAACTGGTCAGAGCCAGCCAAAATATCGTCCATGTATGTGTTGTACCTCAGCACCTTAGCAGCAAGGGGCAGCTCACCCTCGAAGCGCTCCGCCAACTCATGAAGACACCGCGTGAGAAGGGTTTATTTCAATTTGTCTAAACATGTTTTTTTATGTCTGTTAAAAAAACATGATTATATGTGCGAAAGGTTGTTAAAATGTCAAACAGATCTCTTTGTGGAATTTTTCCATTATATAAAACATCATTTAATGATAATTTTGACTTAGTCTATGCACTTCCGTCGAAAACTACTCTTGATTTTGTAGTTCTTTTATCTTGTCTTATCACAGCATGATACGATAAGAAATACATCAACTCAAACGCAACCCCAGTGTTATTTATGTCAAATAATTTGGCATGTCCTAGGTTGACATATTCTTCTATAAACTTTGTATATTCTGAATACAATGCTTGGTTTTTAGATTTTTTTTATAAAGATAAAATTTAATCTTTGAATAGCTACTGAAATGTGAAAATGAATCTCTCAGATTTAAAGATTCCATGGGTTCTTTGAGAGGCAAGGAAACTTGGAACTTACTTTCTTTTTTCTTTCACGGGCTTTCCATGTGGTAAGCTCTAGAAGGTCGACCTTGCGGAGAAGAATAGGTAGCAGCAGCATATCCCACGACTCCACGGGCTGGTCCATGTTTTTCAGTGCTCCCATCTGTTGCTTGATGCTTGAAACAAACTCGTGTATGCTAGATGCCGTCCCCTTTAGCATGACAGGATAGTCCACGATCGTGTTCACATGGCTCGTAATGAGCACGCATGGGTTATCGTAACGATCCTTTAATAATCGCAGTACTTCTTGGTATGACGTGTCTGTGATCGGCAAGCTTTCGATCAGCGCTAGTGCTTCGTTTTTGAGGTGACTTCTTAGATAGTATAGCTTTTGAACTGGCGCTAGTGATCCGTCATTACCTACAACGGCTGCGAAAAGTTGGATGAATGGTACATATTTTGTAATGTCTTCCCCGGAAAAACAAGGTACATATTTCGATGTTTGGAAGTTTATTCGTTTTCATCAGTTTTGGTGTGCTTTCGGGTGTACATACCGTTATAGAGCTCACCATTTCGCACAAGTTGTAATACCGATCTTCCAAGTCTTCTTCGACATCTTTATCGGAAATTAGACTTATTTCCATTTGTAATTGTTGGAACACGGTAAGTCTTTCGAACACCGCCTTCAAGCGTGTTTCCATTGTTGCAAATTTTGCCAGCGTCATGCTTCCTTTGTTAGCCTCGACGTATGCTTCAAATTTAGTGAAGGACGTCTTGCTTTGCCCTGCGCGCAATTTTGGCAAAAGGTCGTTTTCTTCTGTTTCCGGCATTTTCGATGGACCAAATGAAAGATTCAACTAGATTATTTTGGCTTTTAATTAAAACGCAGTGATTAGGCTCTACATCTTTTGATTTTATTTTCTTTGAAGTGACGTTGAACATGACAGTTAACTGACAGGTTAAAAATTAAGATTTTGACAGATACGTTCCGTTTACAATATTTTATTTGTTGTAAACACCCACAGAACCGCTATGTCCCTTGGTTCATTGGAGGATAACCTTGTTATCCGTTGCTATGTACTCCAATGCCAGGTGACATTCGTATACTAGCCCAGAAGTTTTGCTGTTACTATCTAGGGCTCTTAGGGCAGCCATACTATCAGATAATATACGTATCTTGTAGTTTTTGACTTTCCTATTAATAACAGCGGTGGCGGCCTGAGTAATGGCGGCGGCTGTAAGCCCAATTGTTCATAATGGCATGCAAATTCCTTTTTCTCCTAGTGTTAAGAATCTTGGTTTGCACATTGACAGTACCTTTGGCTGGTCCACTCACATTAACGAGACATGTCGGCGGGTCACAAATATGCTCCGTGCCCTCTATAGATATAAAAAAATTCTCCCTGTTCACACAAAAATCTTTTTATACAGGCTCTTGTCCTACCATCCATAGATTATGCTAATGTGTGCTATCCTGACTTAAATATAGATTTTCTTGGTAAATTGGAGCAGTCTCTTAACAGCTGTATTCGATTCATTTTCAGTCTATGGAATCATTTTATCCGTGCGCTGACGGAGAAAGAATACCACTCACCGCCCCCGCGGGTTACGACACCCGAAGAGAAGCGACTGAGGGATATCAGAGCTTCCATCTGCTCTCCTGGTGGTAGGGTGCCTAACACACGCCTGGTATGTTACCACTGTACGCATGGTGAAAAACCCGTGAAGTGCTTCACGCGCGTTTCGGGGTCAGCCAGCGTACAACCAGAGCTCGAGTGGAGATTGCCGCGACAGATTCGGTCCAGTGGAGGCATCCGTCGAACCGATGCCGGGAGGACTGCATCGACCCACCGGCCAGGGAGACCCGTAGAAACGGCTGTCCCGCTGGCCGCCCGTGGCACAGTACCGAGCGTTCTTAACCAGTTCGCGAGGCTGCCCCATCATGTCACGCATAATCTCGGGGTGGACCGTTGTGCCTGTTGGTGACCGGGGCGTGGGGTCCCGCGCGGCCACTCCCGGGAGGGTGCGGGGGCCCTTCCGTCCGTTGGGTCGGCGTATCTCTTTCTTAGGCAGTTACTCGGGAAAACGTGTCTCCACATATTTGCCTGACTTTGTCGCGACTAACTCCACTCGATTCACGTCTCTCAACTTTTTTTTCATGATGGCAGCCCGTAAAATAAAGTTTGGTTGTACAGCGGTGCACACCCCCACGCCTTCCGCGCTGTTTGAGGTTGAGTTCTGTAATATACGCGGACTCCACTCTAACCTCAATGCTGTCCACCACCATCTTGAGACAGCACGGCCAGCACTATTGTTTCTCACGGAGACACAAATACTTCCGCCCGCTGACACAGGCTACCTTAAATACCCCGGCTACGCGCTTGAAGAATCCTTCAAAGCAAAAGCCGGCGTATGCCTGTATGTTCGGGCGGATGTTTGTTGTCGCCGTTTGAGCTGCCTGGAAGACCCCTCCTTTTCCATGTTGGCGGTACATGTAGACTCTGGTCCTTTGGCCAGAGTCTATGTGTGCCTCTACAGATCCCACACCGGCGACGCTGAGACAACTCGTTTGTTTGACCACCTTAGTAGGGTAGCAGATAGAAAGAAAGAAAGAAAGAAAGAAAAACATTTATTGACGACATACATTAACAATTACAATAAATACACAACAAACATAAAACAAAAGGTACATCGTCAACTAGGCCCCACCTCAGCATAATGTTGCAACGGCAAAAATGGATTGCCGCTGCAACGCTGATATTCTGGAGGGACCTAATTTGGACATCAACGGACGGAGACACAAGACAATCACCTAACATACAAAATAAGAGAAGATATTAATCTATTAATATTAACACTAAACAAAAACAACATGCAAAAACAATCATTCATAAAACAGACAACAATAAGGCTCTCTACAACAACAGCTCTTTGCCTTTGGATACACAAAAAAGAAGAGAGATAAAAAAAATATATATATCAAGAATTAAAACAAAATGGAGACAGGAGACACGTAATAAAACCACGTCATCGGATCAATTTACTACGTGGCATAGCATCACAAAATAACATTTTTCATTATAAACTGGGCCGAGAAAGACGAATGAAATTCTGTATCCGTGGCCCGAAAAACCGTTCGCAGAATGCTGGAGCATCTTCACCGACAAAAATTGTTTTTTGTGAATATCCCGAAAGTGAGTTTAGTTATTTGCTGTTAATTGAAAGTTCATAAAATGTTTTTTAAGATGACGTCTAAATGTGTACACTGATTGCAGGTCACGTATAGGCGGTGGAAGATCGTTCCAGCGCTTGGAAGCGGCGAACCTAAAAGAACCACGGAAGGCCATAGTCCGATGCTTTGTGGTTATAAAAACGTTAGTGATCTTTCTCCTTGGATACCTGCTCTGGTCCCCTGCCCATACCAACTTATTGTACAGATAACACGGCCCTTTCGTATTTACTATGCCAAACAGAAGTATGGCGAGATGAAGCCTCCTGCGCGATTCCATTTTCATCATATTTGCAGCATTTAGATAAGGAGTTACGTGTGAACGTGGTGGTATATGAAAACAGAAACGCGCACAGGCATTTTGTACACGCTGTATAAGCTTAGCCGTTTTAACCATCAGACAGGGACCATACACAGTGTCGCAGTAATTCAACTTTGACAGTACCAACACTTCACATAACATGACCCTCAGTTCCTCATTTAGAAAATTCCTAATTTTATATAGCAATTTAAGTCTGTAAAAACAAATGCATGAGCACTCGGCAATATGGCTTTCAAAGTTCAAGTGCTCGTCCAATGTCAAACCTAGGTTCCTTGATCTTTCCACACGTGGAATTGTTTCTCCGTTAACTCTTAAATTGAGATTAGTATTCTTGAACTGGCTCGTCTTCTTTTTGGTGATTTTTAGGATTAACAACCAGACCATTACATTTACACCAATTAGAAATATTAGCAAGATCCTCATTTGCTTTTGTTACAGCACTTGTATATTTAGTGGGTTCAAAGTGGAGATGCAATTGTAGATCATCTGCGTATAAGTGATACTGGCAGTGCTGAATAACCTTAACAATGTCTGCACTGTACAGGCTGTAGAGGATTGGCCCTGATATTGAACCCTGAGGCACCCCACGGACGACAGGCAATCCAACAGAACGCAGCTTGGATCCATCTGGTCTGTCCAGCTCCACATATTGCTGTCTATTTTGGAGGTAACTATGGAACCACTTTATAGATTTTGCATCTACTCCATAGTAAGCCATCTTTGACAGCAGTAGGTTAATATTAATTGAATCAAACGCCCGTGAAAAGTCCAGCAGTATCAAAATACTGAGTTGTCCGTCATCCTGATGTGCTAGTAGTTCGTCCACAACATCTGTTAGGACAGTCGCCGTACTGTGGCCCTTGCGGAATCCGGACTGACGATGAGGCAAGACATTGTTTGCATCTAGATACTCGGTCAGCTGTTTGCAGACAATTCGCTCTAACACCTTGGATATGCAGGGAAGCAGGCTTATTGGACGGAGGTCATGCATAGTTGTCGGGTTAGTGTTCTTAGGCAGAGGCCTAACTATAGCAAGCTTCCAGCTGTCAGGATAAGTGCCTTCATTTAAAGACTGATTGACCATGGCTGTAATTGCTTTCAACGTTTGCGGCAGAGTCAATAGTATCATTTCAAGGGACAGACCATCAGAGCCCTGAGCATTTGATTTTAAACCTCTGACGGTCTTCAGCACTGTGTCCTCTGAAACTGTGCACAATGAGAACACTGAGGAGCTGTGTCTATGGTACTCAAACTATGTGAGTTGAGAGATGGACACAGATGCATCACCCGGAATATTTAAGAAATGAGCATTAATTTCATCGGGGTCTTTAAAATTTGGTGGTAGATCTGTTCCTATCTTACCCACATCTATGACATTATTTTTCAAAATTTTCCAAAGTTTCCGAGAATTATTGATATACTTGTTAATGTGGATATTAAAAAAACATTTCTTTTCCCTAATAACAGCTTCCACCACCAAATGCTTCATCATCTTATAGGACTCTTTTAGAGAGTGTGATTTATGTATCTTAAAATCCGAGTGATACTTATCTCTGAGCCGCATCATTGACTTAATGTATCAGTGAGCCATGGGTGCGGCGGATGCCTGAATCTCTGTTTCTTAATTGGTGCATGCAAGTCGAATAATGTAACAAGACAGGCGGTAAAAGCTTCCACAAGAGTGTTAGTGTCATCTATTCTGTAGAATTCATCCCAATTGATGGCATCCAGGTCACAGTCCCATTGATCCACATCAATGTCCTTCAGTGGCCTGTATGTCACCCATCGAGGGCAGAATTTGTCTTTTTTAACTTTCAGTTCAGCTCTCAGCATTCCATGCCCCCCCAGTTCAGGTGTGTGCTTCACTGTCACCTTTAAGGGTTGAGCGTCAGTACAGATCACGTCAATTAAGCTTTGACTGTGCTCGGTATAGTGTGTGGGTTCGGCGAACTTTTTGCTTAAGGTTGATACTATGTAAGAACTGCACAAACAGTTTATACCTACTGCTGCTGGTATCTAATAAATTTATGTTAAAATCTCCCATTAATATCAACACGTCGCAGTTTGCTAGAGATGCAATAGTATCTGCAATGGCGTCCAAGAAAACACCTACATCCTGCCAAGGTGGTCTGTAGGCAGTGCCGATGACGACCCGTTGATTGTTAATATTCGCTCGAAGCCACATTTGCTCAACCCCTGAGGCGTCAGGATACCGACAAGTTCGCGTGTTGATACTTTGGCGGATGTAGAAGCCCACCCCGCCACCTCGGCCTCCTCGGACGCATTCAGGCCTGGGACTATGTCGCAGCCTGTAGCCTGACAGTTTAGGCGCCCTATCATCCTCCCCAACCAGAAATCAGAAATCAATATATCTTTATTCAAAATTTTTTTTTCCCTACCACTCGTTATGGACATATTTTTTAGCTGCGGAGAAAAACGAGCGAAAAAAACTCCACAACATTAAAAATCTAATGTAACAACATTTACAATTCATTATGTTGTTACAACGTCAATACAATTATGATTTATTTAATATAGAAAACCTGTTGGAATGATTGGAACAGTTCAAACCCAAGCATTTTTGTCTGTAATATAATCAGACACTTTGTAATAAGCTTTTTTAATAAGTGTTTTTTTTATAATATCTTTAAATTTATTTATGGCTAACTCTTGGATATTGCTTGGGACTTTATTGTATAAGCGAACACAAAGACCTTTATATGAATTATTAATTTTGTGAAGCCTAGTAGCAGGTAAAGTTAGTTTATTTTTGTTTCTTGTATTAATTGTGTGAACATCACTGTTTTTAAGAAACAAATTAATATTTTTTCTTACAAGTAATAAATTTTCGTATATGTATTGTGATGCGACCGTCATTATTCCAAATTCTTTAAACTTATCTCTTAATGATTCTTTAACTTTAAGATTATAAATTGATCGAATAGCTCTCTTCTGCAGCACAAAAATAGTTTGAATGTCGGCGGCATTTCCCCACAATAAAATTCCGTACGACATTACACTATGGAAATAACTAAAGTACACTAATCTGGCCGTATCTACATCCGTTAACTGGCGTATCTTCATTACGGCATATGCTGCAGAGCTAAGTCTATTTGACAATTTATCAATATGTGGGCCCCATTGAAGCTTAGAATCTAAAGTTATCCCTAAGAATACTGTGGTGTCTACAAGGGCCACATTCCTATTCTTTACATTCACACTGGTTTTTACCTGTTTTACATTAGGTAATACAAATTTCATACATTTCGTTTTTCCTTCATTAAGTAATAAATTGTTAACATTGAACCAGTGGACTACCTTAGAGATACAATTGTTCACGTCGTCAATAACTTTTTCCTTGCGTTTGAGTTTAAATAAAAGTGATGTATCATCCGCAAACAATACTATCTCATGGTTATCTCTTACATAGTAAGGTAAGTCATTAATATAAATTAAAAATAAGAAAGGACCTAGGATGGAGCCCTGCGGAACACCCATCTTAACCGGCGAACCCGGAGACTTATTACCATTAATGTCAACCCTCTGAATCCTATCCCTCAGGTATGATGCAATAAGATCCAGATCAGTATCTCTAAATCCATAGTGGTGGAGTTTCCTGAGTAATGTTTCATGAAAAACGCAATCAAAAGCCTTGGACAAGTCGCAAAACACACCTAGAGCGTCCTGCGAGTTCTCCCAGGCGTCAAAAATTTGTTGTATAAGTTCAACACCGGCATCGGTTGTTGAACGACCCCGTGTAAAACCAAATTGTTTACAGTGAAGTATATTATATTTATTAAAATGTGATTGCATTTGATCTAACATGATTTTTTCAAAAATTTTACTAAAGGTGGGTAGTACAGAAATTGGTCTAAAGTTTGTGGGGTCTGATGTACTTCCCGTTTTATGCAAAGGAGTAATTTTACTGTATTTCATGAGGTCAGGAAAAACACCACAGTCAACACAATCATTAAATATGCAAGCTAGAATAAGAGCTATTGTCTCAATTACCGATTTAGAAACATCAACGGAATTGCCCCACAGATCCGCGGTTTTCTTTTTATTTAATTGGTGAAACGTTTTTATTACATCTTTAAAGTCAACATGTTTAAAATGTAATTTGATTTTGCTAAGCAGCATACCTTTTTTAAACAATTTGGAATAGTTACTAACATGCTCTTTAAATT
This sequence comes from Chilo suppressalis, assembly GCA_902850365.2. Taxonomy (NCBI): domain Eukaryota; kingdom Metazoa; phylum Arthropoda; class Insecta; order Lepidoptera; family Crambidae; genus Chilo; species Chilo suppressalis. The sequence continues at coordinate 2,098,859 of OU963923.1, read as the reverse complement.
TTTCACTAGTGTTAGAGTTTCGTTCGTTATAAAGTTCATAAAGTGTTCTTCTACTTTTATGAATTCCAGGCGTAGCCCACTTACTAAAATTTACCGCATCATTAACACATATTTTTTTGGGTACAAAAACATTATTAAATTCATCGCAATATATATTAAATAAATCATTATATAAATCATTTGGACTGTCTTTATATTTAAGATAACACAATTTTCTATCTAATTGATTTTTAAAACGTTCCACACGATTAGCAGTTTTTGGTATAACAGTGATGTGTTTTTTCGTCATCTGCTTGAGCTGATACGGAAAAGTAATCAACTGGCCACAATGATCACTATCTAGTTTATTAATAATTTGTTTTTTCTGTGGTATAATATCTGTATATATATTATCAATACAAGTGGCCGAAGTGGCAGCTATTCTAGTAGGCTCAATGAATAAGTTTTTCAGATTGTATGATTGAAATAAATTTTTTATTTTAGTACATGAACTAGATTTTTCTAATAAATCAATATTAAAGTCACCACGGACAATCAACCGTTTGCCTGTAGTGTATGTTTTTTTAAGAGCTTCATCCATGATAACTTCAAAACAATCATACAATGCTGATGGAGGTCTGTATACGCTCAATACAACAAGCTGGTCCAGTTCCACACAGGCAATTTCTATTGTTCGCTCAACCGAGAGGCTCACAATATCTCTTCGTTCCTTAAATTTTAGTTTTTTATTCAATAATATTAAAGAGCCACCTCGAATTGCATTTTCTCGATTGAACGAACTACCAACCTGATGATTATTAAAATTAAATATATTTTGATAACTTTTTAGCCAGTGCTCTGTAATACAAAAAATATCTATATTATTACAATTCATAAATAATTCAATTTCTAAGTCCTTACCCATCATTCCTTGAATATTAAGATGCACCAGGTTGATAAAACTTACATTTTTTGCAATGTTTTTGGATGGGTTTTTTTTATCTATATTAACAAAATTGTATTTTTTATTTACATTATTATTTAACAATATGCAAGACGAATTATCTTTTGTCTGATTGCTTAATTTAAATATTTATTATTATTTTGAGTGGTTTCAGTAGAATAATTACTGATTGTCATGTCATTAGAAGGTTGCTCAATAGGAGCAAGTTGTTTAGCCAAATTCTTGGCTGACATAAAAAAGAAATATGATAGCGACTTAGCTACCTGTCTTTTATTATAATTAGAAAGATAATATTTATCTTTTGTCAAATAAAAATTTCTAACATAATTGTTAGAGTCAATCAAATGGTATTTTTTGCTTTTACAAATTGTGTACAAAAGCATATTTAATTTATATCTTAACAAATTTTCCTCTTTTGGCAGACTGTTGCAGTAAGGCAATGTGAACAATACAATTTTTTCCACATTTAATGTATTTAAATCTGTTATATATTTTAATAATATTTTTTTGTTCAAATTGCCTCTGTTTCCTACAAAAAATAACAAGGTGTGACATTTGCTGTAGCTATGCTTACTTGCCTTTTCTAAAATATCCTTATAAGAGGTACCAGGCATCAGCAGCCACGTCACCCTCAGCCACGTCTCATTTACTGCCAGTACATCGAGGTCCAACCCTTCCACTGCCACAATGAAGTCTTCATGCCCTGTGCCGAGTGATCCCGCATTATATAACCCAACTTTAAGATTTTTTGAGCTTAGTACTGTAATTAAGGGTTTTCCAATTAGCAAGGTGAGAAACTGAGGTCAATAATAAGCAGCTTGGAGACTGGTAGAACACAGACTTGCTTGTACCTACTGAATTAATACAATAACACAGAAATTGCACATTGAATATTTTATATATGTATGTGGAACATTGCAGAGCAACTTTATATTTAATTTGGACATTCATTACATTAATTAACTTAACTAATAATAAAATAGTAAGAGATTGTACTAGACATGTATTATATTTATATGTAGTGGTCTGCCAACATTGACATGAAATTATATATTTATTTTTAATATTTATAAAAGAGATTGATACAATAACCAAACTGTCACCAAATAAACTGATAGCTATAAGATTGCCAAACAAGAGAAGTTTTTTATTTATTAACAATTTCTCTCCAATGTGACCAGTGTACCTATAGGCAAAAAATATACATTTAAATAAATTATAAACAGTTAGGCAAATACAGATACATATATCACAAACATAACATGATAAAATGACATACACACCTAACAACAAGTTCCAAATAGATCCAATACAGCTGTAGACAAAATTAACCCATTGTAACACACCACAACGCTTGTAGGTCTACAGGAGTCATTTCTGCTGGGTCCCCAGAACCCGTTCCACGTCCAATTCGGAGCGGATCTGATAGACGGGCGCGCCATCCGCCTGACGAATAAATAAGCGGCCTCTCTTCGTCCAAGAGTACCGCCACTGCCGCCACTTACACTCCCCACGAACCTGGTAGAAGAGCTGACGATTATAGCGGGTGAGCCGCTCGTTGAGGTAGACGCGGCGGTCGGCAGGTGCGGGCGCGGGGCCCGCGTCTCCGTCACCATCGCCGTCCCCATCGGCAGGCGCGAGTGAGGGCGCAGGCGCCACGACGCTGCGGCGCACACGCGCGGCTTTGAGTAGCTCATCGCGCAAGTGCCGGCGCGCCAGGCGCACCACCACGCGGCGCGGCCGCCCGCCCGCCTCCTTCGGCGGCGCGCCCACGCGCTCCGCGAACACTACGTCTCTCGGCTCCAACGTGACGCCCAGCCGCGCAGCCAGCACAGTGACCGCTTGGGTGACGCTCACCCCTTTCTCCTCCGGGAGCTGCCCGATCTCCAAATCGGAGAGAAGAGCCTCCTGGTCGCGGTCGTTCAGCTCCTGCTTGAGCTCAGCTATTGTGCGCTCTAGCTCCGCCGCCCCCTCCCCCGTCGCACCCGCTTCACGCTGTTCCAATACGTCCAATCGCTGCTCAATAGTGTCCAACCGGGCTGACACTGAATCGCGCAGTAGTAGCATTTCGCTACGGAACTCTCTCATTTCCGCCATAAACTGAGTGAGTTCTCTGTCCCGACGGGCTTCCCTGGACTCCACTTCTTCAAGTGTGTCGCGGGAAGACGGCTGATTCGATTCTTCGGTCCGCGGCGGGGACGCGCTTATACCTTTCACAGGGGTCTGGCTGTTGTCACCTCTCCGGGTATTCCGCTTGCAATTCGGACAGGCCCAGTCCTTACTTATGTTAGCTTTGTCCGGAAGAGCCAAACATGCTTTGTGATACTTTAGCGGACATACACTACAAGTAGCAGCACTTGTAGCCGCTAGGAACTTACCACAAGCACCACAGTGAAGCATCACAAGAACTGAAGCACGCCTTGATCACCCGATAATATGTCCTTAGCCAATATATTGAAGGATATTATTGATTTTGGTGTTGCTATTATCGTATAGATGGCGTTGATGATTTTTGCAGTATCGCTACCACCAAGTAGATGGCGTTAATGCTCCTGTAGTGTCACCTCTGCAAAATAGATGGCGCTGATTTTCTGTAGTTTCGCCACTACCAAATAGATGGCGTTGATGTTTTTGGAGTGTCGCTACCACCAAATAGATGGCGTTGATGATGATTTATGTTGTACCAAGAGGAGGCAGATGGAGATAATTAGAATTAGGGATGGCGATCTGAGATCGATTAATCGAAGAATCGATTTTTTGAGCCAAAAAGATCGATTTTATTAATCGATATGTAGTACAGAATCGATTCACTGAATCGATATTTCGCCCTTGAAAATCGACATTCGATTTTATTTTATTTGTTTGAGATAAACCAAAAAAGTATTTACAATTATTTGAATATACCCGTTATAAGAGTGCTGTCGGTAACGGGGTTATTTTAAAAAAAATCGCTAATGGCTATATGTTTGGATCTCTTTTTAATAAAAAAAGTTACGTTTGTTTGTAATCTTTGAATAAAAATATTTTTTATCATCAAATCACCTGATTTTACTGATAAGAGATCGTTAAATTGTAATATGTATCTTGTTTTTAATAAAATAGACTTATATTACATTATAAACAAAAACTTAAAACAAGATCGATTTTTCAGAAATCGATCTTATTGGCCCCGATTATTTTGTGGATCGATTCAGTAGGTCACGATTCGAATCGATTTAAAAATCGATCTTTTTTGGAAAGAATCGCCATCCCTAATTAGAATAGTAACTACCTTTTTCGGAGAATAAAATTCAAATCAAAAATATTTTTGTTTCGAATATCTTCCTCAAAACGACGACAGCAGAGTTGCCCACACTTCCACAGGGTTTTCAACACTTCTAAAGCTTTATCACTTGAAATTCGGTAAGTATAATGCGCAAAAACTATCTATTAGTAGAAAACAACTGACACTATGACTTCTCGTATCTACGTCCGTGACGTCAAATTCCGTCAGATGATGCCCAGGCGCAATTTCCCAACGCAGAACTGGTGTTTTTGGGGGACTTTAACGCCCACCACGGTTCGTGGCTTGGCTCTTCCAAAACTGACCATGCAGGGATCTCTGCCCATGCTTTCGCTCTCACGTGTGACTTGACACAACTGGTTGATCAGCCCACCAGGATTCCAGATAAAGCGCCTTATTTACTAGACCTTCTGCTTACGACCCATCCGCAGGAGTATCAGGTTGTGGTTCGAGCCCCACTGCGTTCATCAGACCATTGCCTGATATCTGTCAAGGTGCCACAGGCCAAAACACCTCGACCATTGGTGGTCAACCGCAGGGTGTGGCACTATGGGTCGGCAGATTGGGATGATATGCGCGATTACTTTGCGTCCGTCCCTTGGAAGCAGCGCTGCTTCATTGAAAAGGACCTATCATCCAGCGCCGTTGCCATTACTGAGGAGATCATAATGGGAATGGAGTATTACATTCCACATTCTGATCTCATCAGTAAGGGCACACGTAACCGTTGGTTTAATCGCGACTGTGCCGATGCTGTTTCTCGTAAGCAGGCGGCATATCGCGCTTGGAGCAGAGGCCGCGCTCATAAGGATCCTGGGGTTAACTCACTGAACGCTGCCTATAATAGTGCTCCCAAGTCTTGTAAGAAGGCTTACATCAGAGCGGATGCCCAACGTGTAGCACGTACTGGCCACGAATTGTTAACGCACCCTACAGGCTCCCGTAGTTTTTGGCGTTTGGCTAAGGCCGTGTAACACAACTTTTGCCAGCTCTCGCTGCCACCTCTGCGATGTCCAGATGGGTCACTAGCTCATGTGCCGCAAGAGAAAGCCGATTTGTTGGCAAAGCTCTTTGCGGCTAACTCCTGAATCAGTGATTGCAATGCACTGCCACCTGCACTACCTCATTGTGACACTACGATGCCTGACATTAAAATAAGGCAGCATGATGTTCGTGCGGAGTTGCAATCACTCGACGTCCGGAAAGCTAGTGGACCCGATGGCATCCCAGCAGTTGTTCTAAAACATTGTGCAGCGGAGTTGTCTCCCGTGCTTACGCGCCTGTACCAACTCTGATACTTTTTGGGGCGTCTGCCGGAAGCTTGGAGAGATACCAATGTACAACCGGTGCCCAAAAAAGGGGACCGCTCAGACCCGCCCAACTGTCGGCCGATAGCCGTCACCTCAGTGTTGTGTAAAGTCTTCGAAAGGGTCCTTAACAACAATCTGACCCGCTACCTAGAAGATTACTCTCTGATTCACGATCGTCAATACGGATTTAGGCCGAATCGATCGACGGGTGACCTTCTAGCGTACGTGACACACATCTGGGGTGAAGCTATAGACAAGCGGGGAGAGTCTCTGGCTATTAGCCTTGACGCGCGTTTCGCGTCCTTACGGACGGATGTAGTTCGCAGTGCATGTCAGTGAATGCCGGTATTCCTCAGGGCTCCGTTCTATCCCCCACACTCTTTCTGCTGCATATCAATGATTTGATTCCACTTGCGAATATTCATTGCTATGCAGACGATAGCACAGTGCATGCGAGATACTTTGGACACGCGGCGGCTGGACAGGTAAAAACCATGGAGAAACGGGAGAATCTTGTCATTGAACTCAATCGGGCTTTGGACCACATTTCCGAATGCGGTATCAGGAACTTGGTTGAGTTCAATGCCAAGAAAACTCAGGCTTGCGCTTTCACGGCAAAAATATCGCCATTCCTTCCCCTTCCCTCTCTTCAGGGCACAAAACTGGCGCTACAGAGCAATATTACCATGCTCGGTATGGAAGTTCGCTCAGACCTGAATCCAAAGGACTACATCGAAACCTTGATCAAAACAGCTTCACGCAAACTCGGGAGTCCTGAACAAGGTGCGATCTTTTTTCATGCATGATCAACTGTGCTTCTTGTACAAAACGCAAGCGCAGTCCTGCGTGGAATATTGCTCGCACCTCTGGGTTGGCTCCACTAAGTCCTTACACGATGCCTTAGATAGGTTGCAGCGGCGCTGCCCGCATCATTGGCGATGAAGAGGTAACTAACAAACTCGAGTCTCTACAATTACGCCGCGACCTCGCATCATTAAGCACATCATGCCGACTATACCGCGGCGAGTGTTCTGAGGAGTTATTCTCCCTTATCCCTCCATCACCGTTTCTTCAGAGTTGCCACCGACTTCATCATCAACATCGTGGAAGAGCCACGCAGTAGCTTAGGCTACTGCAGGAATGGGCCGGCTCGACCGGAGGAATACCACGACCTCACAGAATACCGGCGTGAAGCAGTACTTTGTACTGTGTTTCGCCGAGTGATTGAGGCTACCGGAGGCCCAACCCCCCCCCCCTTCCTTATGATGGCGCAGTTAAATAGGATAATACCCCAGGGAGGTACCAGCTATTTTCACGCTGGAGAATCCCCCTCTGGACGTCCATGCCCAGAACTGTCTCCTTCTGGACATGGACGTCGAGGCTGCCCTTCGTATTCTGGGGAGGGCAAAACAGCGCTCATTACTGAACCTGCTCGAGGCCAGAGCAAGCGTCATACGTCACCCCCTGCCATGTTTAACGTGGATTTCTGCAACATCAGGGGCTTACACTCCAACCTTAATGCTGTTCACTACCACCTTCAGACAGTGCAGCCGGCCTTAATTTTTTTACTGAGACACAGATATCCTCTCCAGCCGACACCCCCTACCTCCAGTACCCTGGGTATACTTTGGAACATTCCTTTGTACCACGGGCTGGGGTATGTGTGTACGTTAAAGAGGGTATCAGTTTCCGTCGCCTCAGCAACTTTGAAGGTAGGGACCTCTCCATCTTATGGTTGCGTGTAGACGTCGATAACCATCCCCGCGTCTACGCCTGCCTCTACAGGTCCCATAGAGGAAATGCCGAAACTGACCGACTCTATGATCACGTCCAGGTGGCTACAGACTCCGTGCTTCAGCAGATCCCATCATCTGAAATTGTGATCCTTGGCGATTTCAATGCCCACCACTCCGAATGGCTTGGATTGCCCACTACCGATCACGCAGGCAGATCTGCTCACGACTTCGCCTTGGCCTTTGGTCTGACACAACTGGTCACCTCGCCTACGCGAATCCCAGATGTCGAAGACCATACACCTTCACTGTTGGACCTTCTGCTGACTTCACATCCGGATAATTACAAAGTGTCCATAGATGCCCCTCTTGGCTCCTCGGACCATTGTCTAATCCGGAGTATGGTACCACTCACTTACTCACCGCGGCCGCAATTTGCTGGCTGTCGTCGTGTATGGCACTATAAGACAGCAGACTGGGATGGGATGCGCACTTTCTTTTCATCCTACCCTTGGGGCCAGGTTTGCTTCTCGCAGAATGATCCCAACGTCGCTGCCGATTCTGTCGCCGATGTTGTCCTTCCGTGTATGGAACTTTTTGTTCCTTCCTCTGTGGTTCCCATTGGTGGCAAATCCCAGCCTTGGTTTGGTCACTACTGTAAACTGGCATCTCGCCAAAAACAGATGTGTTATCAGGCCTGGGCAAACGCAGCGGCGGTCGGGGATAACAACACTAGCGATCTC
>OU963923.1:2041347-2090347 GCA_902850365.2 Chilo suppressalis | reverse complement strand
GCGTTCTAAATGATGGTTCACCCACACGCAGAGTCGCTCCTGACCAGAACCCTAGTGCAGTTGATTTATCCCTTGCTTCCTCATCATTGGCCCCTCTAGCCTCTTGGAAGGTTCTCCCAAACACATATGGTAGTGACCACTTTCCAATTCTCACAACTCTCACCAATACCTCACCAATTCGCCCTAAGGAATGCTCTCCCCTTTTAAAATACCGTACCAATAAAGCAGACTGGAATACTTACTCTTCCCTACTCGATAGTGAGATCAGATCTCTCGAGCCAGTCAACAATGACAACTTTTTGGCACAATATAATAAACTCATTGAAGCGATTCATAATGCAGCAAGTAGCGCGATTCCTTTAAAGAACTCTGCCATGAGGAAGCTTCCCTCCCCTCCATGGTGGGACTCAGATTGCACCCAAAGCACCCGCGAAAGAAAAGCCGCTGAGAATATTTATGCTAATAATTTGACCCTAGAAAACTACTTCCAGTATAAAAAAGCAGCAGCTAAAACCCGTAGACTCTGTCAAAGAAGAAATCCCAAGGTTGGAGAGACTTTTGTGAATCACTTTCACCACGTACACCGCCATCTTTAGTATGGAAAAAAATTAAATCTTTCAAGAGGTCGTTGACTAATGATTATGGTACCCGGTCCAATGACACTGATCCCTGGCTGTCACACTTCACAGACAAATTAGCTCCCCCATATGTCCCACCAAAGGATTGTCTACCCACACCTACATCTTCAACTACTGTTCCCCCAGGGGATGCAATGAACGAGGAGTTTTCCTATGCAGAACTTGCCTGTGCACTGGATAATTTAAAGGATTCTTCTCCAGGCATAGATGGGCTCACATATTCTTTTGTTTCCAAGTCCTCCCATTTTACTAAATTATATTTCCTCAATTTAATTAATTTTTTTTTTCTAACAGGTGTAGTACCAAGAGATTAGAAATCCCAAATTATTGTCCCAATTTTAAAATCTGGCAAGAACCCAAACGAAGCTCATTCATACAGACCAATCGCCCTCTCCTCAGTAATGGCTAAAATCATGGAACACCTCATAAAGAATAGACTAGAATGGATACTAGAAAATGAGGCCTTCTATCTACCACTCAGTTCGGCTTTAGAAGAGGTCTCGGTACAACCGACAGTCTCAGTATCCTAACAACTGACATCCGAGCCGCTCTTTCTCGAAATGACCATGTAATAGGAGTATTCCTTGACGTTGAGTCTGCGTATGACAATGTTTGCCTCCCGATACTCAGGCAGAAATTGCTACAGCTGAGTATTCCCGAGAGAATAGTTAACCTTACTTGCAACCTCTTCATGGAACGCTCTATAATGATCTGCAACCAGGGCAACAACCAACCTCCCAGGTATGTATGGAAGGGCCTCCCTCAGGGCTCGGTCCTTAGTCCCCTCCTTTATAACTGTTATACCTATGACTTGGATAGAACAGTAAACTGTTTCTGCAACATCCTGCAATATGCAGATGACTTAGCTTTATATGCAAGCGCTACAACAGTTGTCGAAGCTTCCAATAGATTAAACACCGCCTTACACTATTTGAATGACTGGTTTAAAAATCACGGCCTCTCTATCTCAGCTAATAAATCCAATGCAATTTTATTCAGTAGGAAAAGAAACCCCCCCCCCCCCAATTTAATCTCCTTTTAGAAGGCCAATCTATAAAATCCCAAGACTCTGTAAAATTTCTCGGCTTTGTTTTAGATGCAAAACTCTCAGGTGTCCCCCACCTCAACTATATATGTAAAAAGGTAGAATCAAGTATCAACATCATGCGCGCTCTCTCTGGAGTGCGCTGGGGCTCTCACCCTTATTCTCAAAAAATCCTATATAACGCCATCGTCCGTAGCCATTTCGACTATAGCTGCTTCCTTTTGGAACCATGCCAAAAACTTGCCTTATGTAAACTCGATAAATTACAATCCAGATGCCTACGAATTGTTACAGGCGCCAGAAAGTCATCCCCCATCAATGCACTGCAGGTGGAGTGTGCTGAGCCTCCTCTACACCTGCGTAGACAATACCTAAGTGACAGATACCTGTGCAATGTTCTCCAAATATCTACACATCCCCTATTAGAAAAACTTAGAATACTGAGTGAACTTGTCCGTAATTCTGCATACTGGAACCATAAGGTCCCTCCAGCATTAATAAAAAGCTTAAACAAGTTATCCAACTTACCCACTATACATCAAACAGGAAAAAATCCAATCTTCGAAATCAACTACAAATCACTTATTTACCAACCCAAAATCTTGCTCAACACTGGGATTGACAGAAACACCACAAATGCTAACGAAAAGTTCAATAACATTCTAACACAAAACTGGAATGAATGGCTTCATATTTTCACTGATGCTTCAAAATTATCTGATGACAGCAATGTTGGATCAGCTGTGTGGATCCCTAAATACAAAATTTTACTAAACTTCAAATGCCCCCCTCAAGCCTCAGTATACACTGGAGAAAACATTGCAATTCTTGAAGCAATACTGTACGCAGAATCCCACAAGTTAAATAAATGCATTATATTCACGGACTCGCTCAGCTGTTTGCAGGATATACAAAAACTACCATTCCACTCCAGATATAATTTTTACATTACCTTACAAACCAAAGACGCGCTGGCGAGGTGCGCATCCGCTGGCATTGAGCTGATTTTAGCCTGGATTCCGGGCCACAGGGGTATCATTGGTAATGAAACAGCTGACCTTTTCGCAAAAGAAGCAACTCAAAATGGAAGCCTGTCTTATTACAGATGCTACCCCCGTGATCTTCGTACATTGGCAAGACCTCAGATTTATAAATCATGGGACTTTCTTTGGCAACAGTCCAGAACTGTTAAGGGTATATATTACGGCAACTTACAACCTGATATTCCACGCAAACCCTGGTTTTTCCGCCAGCGCAACATGAATAAATTCATCACTTCTATAATAATCAGGCTACGCCTGGGACACGTAAATACACCAGTTTTCCTTGCTAAACTCCGTATTCGGGACAACTCCTTGTGTGAGTGTGGACTAGAGGACGGCACCGTGGAACACATATTCTTTAGATGTCTGAATATCCAGGTACATTTATATGACCTATTACCTAAAAATATCCCAAGACCAGTAAATATTCCGTTCCTATTAACGCAGGTCAATTCACCCTTTATTAAAGTACTAGGAAAGTTTATAAAGGCTAACAACATTGTCTTATGATGTCCAAACTATTTATATACTTTGCCTTGTCACCTCTTACAATCCAACTCCAATGCTTTACTACAGTAATAAAGACACTAACATTTTGTATGCTTGGGTACATGTCCGCTTGTGATGTTATATGTGTTGTCCTATTCTAGAATCTCAACTCCACGCGATAGCTCCACGTAGTAACCGGGCTACCACACCGTACAAAGAAGAGTACCGATATAACAGTGCCTTTCTTAACCCTGACATTGGCAGAATCATCGTGCATAACGATGGAGCCATAATACCCAAAGTGGAAGTGGAAGTGGATACGTTCAGTAACAATGATTTGCCGTAACGAAGGCAAAGACATTATGTTATACTGCCAAGCGTTAAAACTTTGTTGGGGTTATTCAGGGATGGTGAGGCTGCACATACTGTTTTATACTCTGATGTAATAAGGAAGTTCGAATTTTTCGAGTGTATATTTTAATCAGTAGAAATAATTTTGGTTTTGAGTGTATGTTTAACCTTAAACATACACTCAAAACCAAAATTATAATTATGAGATAATAAACCTTTATTATCTCATGTATCTTGTTTACATTGTGTCATATTACTGTAAACCTTCAATCGGCAGGAAATGCAGGTCTTAAAAGAAGCAGTTTTATTGAAATAATTTATTGTTGTACACTTTCTATTTTTATATACATATATATTATATATACATTTTGAATTATACCAGGTGTTACAGAATTCCGAAATAAAATTTGTAGGTATCTATCTGCCTAAAACTTAGATGTGCCTACCATAAAATACAATCAACATAGATGAAAAGTTGCAGATGGGTCATATCATAAAAAGACTATAAATAACTGACATCTGCCCTTTTTTATAATCATGCCTATCTATAAAAATATACAGTTCTTGGCAAAAATCGCTTGGATATTACGCACAACAGAAAGGTCTGTAATGTTCTACCTACCTATTACACGACGGCAGCAATTGCGCTCTAACTAGTGTGTGTAGTGTGTGTTTTATACATTTATTAATCACAACAAATATCCAATAGTCCCTTTTTCTTTGTGACTATCACTGGGTTAATTTGGCGTCTAGTTTTCCATGCTGCCTATTGAGGTCTCATAGCGACACCATACGATATAATACAATATGCTTACAGAAACAGATTATTTTGAAAGCCGAAAAAGTAAAAAAGTTTACTGTATTTTCCTATAGCTGTACAATCTGATAGAATTGAAATATTTTATACAGACTTTTAATAAAATAAGTATGGTACTTATTTAGGTTCTAGGTTAATATTAAGCTCTGTATAAAAGCTTAAAATAATTACGAAACTGTGGATTATGTACAAAAAAAAAGTTATAAAGTAGTCTGCAACCTTTTAAATTACAAGTGTTATTGTTTTTAAACAAAATGTGCAAACAAACATAAAAATAAAAAAAACAAAACATAAAAGTGCTAAAAAGTCCCTAAATAAAAAAGTGATTAAAAAAGTGACTTTATAAACTTCTAATAGTGTTGACAATAAAAACTAAAGTGAAATAAAAGTAAATAGTGTTTAATAAAACAATATAAATCGCCAATTCATCATTACCAATGTTTTAATCCTTTTGAATACTTGAAATTCTCCAATAGAGACCACAAATTTTGTCGTGTGAAGTAAGAGCGCTTTGGCTTCGACGAATGCAGTGTCGGGTTAAGCTCAACGGATCCCGAGTTCGAGCCCAATCTTATCGCCGCTATTATTGATTAAAACAGATATTTTTGTTGGAATATTGTATGTACAATAAACATAATCTTTAAAAGTGACATCTAGCGAAGTAATTGTACACCTGTAATAAGGCAGCAAACCATTTGGAGGCGATTAATATTACGACGTCGACTGATAAATAATTCACATACGCACCACTAGAGAACATTACTTTAACCATAACAAACCAAAATGATGGAAGAAGTTTTAAATACACTAAAATCAATAAAAAAGGAACTAGACGAACAAAGAATTGAAATTAGAGAAACCGGTAAAAACGTCACACAACAAGTTACACAAAGCATTTTTGAGGAAAAATTTTTGGTCTGGGAAGGAAAACTTGGAGAATTGAAAGAAAGAGTAGAAAATCAGGAAAAAGAATTTATATTTTGGAACAACAAGCAAGAATAAGAAATATAGTATTTTTTGGTATCGAAGAAAAAGAAACATCTTATAAGAATTTCGAAGAAAACATAATTAAATGGATTCAGCAATATTTCTCTATAAAACTGAGCTCCAACGACATCCAGGGCATAAAAAGACTGGGAATGAAAGGAGAGAGATCACGTCCAACTGTAGTAACCTTCACCACACTAGGAATAAAATTTGAAATATTTAAGCAAAAAGGAGCGCTGAAAGATACGCAATATTATATGAAAGAAGACTTCCCTAAATATGTGCTTAAAAAAGGAAGGAGTTACAGGAGCAACTGAAATTAGAGAGAGAAAAGGGAAATATAGCTATACTAAAATACGACAAACTGATTGTATCAAAGCACCAAAGTAAAAGAAAATTCTGGTCATCACCTGAAAACACCACACAAACTAAAACAGATAAACATACTCAGGCTACTAAGAAAAGCAAGACACAGCAGCCCGGCAAGAAAATCACTAGGTCCAACAGCATTACAGAAGGAGTCATAAAACCCAGCATGCTAAATTTCTTGCCCAACAAAAGTACAATCAAAACAAATAATAACCAAGAAAGTAACAGCGAGAACATATAGCAACGAAGCCCAAGCCCCTCCTACCAAACAGACACCAAAATTGAACAAAAAAATAAAAAACAATATTTTAGAAAAACTCTTCCAAGCCGGTTGGTCAACAGTCCATTTGGCTACTGCATCGATATCGTGCTGCAGCAGTTCAGCATCCATATGATTACTGACACCCAAATAAAGCTTTAGATCATCAGCAAACATAAGACACCTAGCTGAAGCAACTACTTCGGGTAGGTCATTTATCATAATCAGAAATTGAGTAGGTCCCAGATTACTACCCTGGCTCACGCCTGAGCGCGTAAAATAACATTCCGATCGGTATCCATCAATCTCTACATACTGCTTTCTATCTCTGAGATAACTAGCAAATAGGTGCAGAAGTTTTGGAGTGAATCCCATCGAGGCAAACTTCTCCAACAGCACATCGTTATCCACTAAATCGAAGGCTTTTTGAAAGTCAAAATACGCCACATGAACCTGCTTCTTATCATCCATCGTACGATAGATATAATCAACAAAATTCATGTGGTTCGTAGTAGTTGACCGGCCTGAACGAAAGCCATGTTGAGAATCATTAATATTCATATTAATCTGCCTTCTAATATTTATTTCTAAGATTGACTCCAAAAGTTTGCCGAATACAGACAGGATTGCTATAGGCCTAAACTGTTTTATCTCAGAACCTAACGTCTTAGGAACTGGAGTAACCCTAGATATTTTCCACTCTGTAGGATAAATCGATTTTTTTAAAACAAGGTTGTAAATATAAAGTAAAGGTTCAGAAAGGACTTTTATACAGTCTTTAACTAAAAAAGGGGGTATAAAATCAGGTCCTGCCGCACTCCGCCCTTTCAACTTTTTAGCAGCTGTGTGTAAATCTTTGTAGTCAATTTGTTCAATAGTTACCCTCTCAGAAGTATTCAAGTTTTGCGATGTACAATATTTTTGTTCTGCTCTTCGAGGGTCAAGTTTTGGCTGATTATCTAAGAATACCGATGCAAAATATTCAGCAAATGCGTCTACAGCTTCTTGGCCTTCATTACGATTCTGTCCCTAAATGTATACTCTACGTTTTTACCTCGGTTCGCGCGTTTACTTTTAGCATAGTTCCAGAATTTACTAGCGTCACTAAAAATTTATTTTGTTCAGTCTTTTTTATATATGACTTATACGCTTCACTAATCAAATATTTTACTTTACTTCTATAATATTTATACATTAGTAAAAAAATTACATTTTTTTTTTCTAATATCGCTTAAAATTTTACTTTATTTTTCATAATTTCTTTTGTGTACCAGTTAGGATAGTTATATTTTATTGTAAACCCATATTAACTTGCGGGACGTGGTGGCTGATACATTCATAAATATTATTATAAAAAAATTAACCACTTCATCAACATCCTCACTGTCATAGAGCCAAGACCAATCTATTTTAAATGCTTTCATAAAGAGTACATAGATTGCCATTTTTAAAATTCCAACCCGCATTGGATGATATCGATGTATGAGGCACCGAATTCGAGGACAATCCCCTCAGACACATTTTTACTAACAAAGGGGATGATATGCGTCTGGAGGTACGAGAGGTTCTACTTCCCCAGTAACTTCAACAACTTTCGAATCAAAGTTACTTAATACCAGATCCAGAAGGCTGCCATAAGCATTAACTATATTATTACACTGCTGAAATCTACAAAATTCTAGGAAATTATCAAAACTATTCTTCACATACTTGCTACAAGATTTTAAATTAAAATCGCCCATTACTACAATATCTAGATCTGAATATTTACAAACTGCATTCTCTATACAAGTTAATACATTAAGATATTTTTCATCTTTATAGTTTGGCGGGAGATAAACTACACAACACAATAATTTAATGTTTTTGTACCTTATTATTGCAAATACGATTTCCATGTCATCCATTAATCCATCCACGTCAGTGACTTCGCTTACAACAAACTTATTCCGTACTGCTAATAATACTCCACCCCATCCCGTGTCACCTTTGCGGTCCTTCCTGATTACTGTATATCCTGCTGGGAAAAGTTCGGCATCATATACTGAACTAGTAAGAAATGTTTCTGTCAATGCTACGACATCAGATGTACTAAGGAGAATGCTTCTGTATAATTCCTCAGTTTTAGACCGCAAACCTCGCACATTTTGATATGTTATCTCAATCCTAGTGGCATTCTTGTTGGGGTTTTTTAATTTCCGCTTTGGAACGAAAATTCTGCCTCCACGGCTTTACACATATGTTTTCTGCCCAGTTTTCAGTAGCAAGAACTATTTCATAGTGTTTAACCGGGACTCCAATCTTGAAAGAACTGTAATTTCCGCGAGACTTCAATGCCTCAACAGTGCAACAATTAGATCCGCATACCACCCTAAGATGTTCACAAACTTGCTCTGCTGATGTACCCAACTTCACATAGTATAGATGAACATATTTATATGTTTCCGAAGCTTCTAATAGCGTTGCACCGGGTAATGCGGTGCCCCTTCGTTTTCCGGATAAAGATAACCTTTTCTTTTTTTTCTTCAGTCCACTCTTCAGATTTACTGTCGTTATTACCCGTCATTTCATTGTTACTATTTATTTCACAAGTTTGTGGATTGCGCTGTGTTACTTTTTCCGGTATTTCGATATTTCGTGTTATTGGCGATTCACTAATAGATGTTGATACTGCAGGCTTTATCTTCTTCATCTTAAGGCTTTTCGAATTAGAAACATATTGCATAGGTCCAACTTGTTGCTCTGAGACAAACTGCTGCTGAATCTCACCCCCCTTACTGCAATTTACCGGATTACTTTGGCTATGTGGGCTCAGTAAATTCAACTGAGGTGCTTCACTTTCTATTATCACAGAGGCGTATGACGGTTTTTGAGAGGCATTTATTTTCAACTCTATTTCAGATATTTTTTTGTTTATTACCGCTACTTCGTTTGTCATTATTTTTTGAATATCATGTTTCAATACTGTAAACTGTTCAATGATCAAATTTCTGAGACTGTTTTCTAATGCTCTAATCTGATTCTCCTTAATCGCTGCACAGTCACATGGTGTTTCATGTAGATGCTGAATGCCAGCCGCGCCTATACCCAGCAACTCTTTTTCAAGAGCAAGATCCTTACGGGAACCACCACGAATAGTTACATTCTCGAAATTCGACGATCGGTTGCTATGTTCCGAGTTAGAAGTATATGTAGAATTCAAAAAAGTTGCCGGACTGCGTACCGGAGTATGAATGTTACCGGCCTTTGGCTTCGAGCTGACACACGTAGGACACATCCACTGATCTTTATACTCCTGATTGAGTTGATTGAATACATCTGTCGCCATCCCAAGGCACAGAGCATGGTACAACTCCTTGCATTTTCCACATTCCATAAACTGCAAATCAAGAATAGACTTCCCACAGCCATTACACTTAGTCGACATATTCAATACAACGAAAAATCGTTCTTATAACTCGTAAATACAGATGAATCAGTTCGTTCCTTTAGAAACAGCTGCGGTCAGTTTTTAGCTTTGATTTTGTATGCAACCCGTTATCTATAGAATTGTTGATCGAAGGTCGTAGCAGATCGTGGCGTGGTTCGTAGCCGCTATAGAACGTAGATACAGATGACTTATTTTGCGCGTCACGTCCAAAGTCGTAGTGGCCTAATCGGGCAAAGCTTCACTACTCACACGACAGGTCCCGAGTTTTTTTTTTTATAGATAGATCCGACAAATGACTCCACCCCACCTGATGTTAAGTGAAGGTGAATTCCAGACGCGAAGATAGCTGATACAGCAGTTCTAACTGCCACACCAGCCATCCTCACCCTGCCGGCCTGCAAGTTGCTTCTTCACGCCTCTTTTAAAGGATCCCAGGTTGTAAGAGGGAGGGAACACGTGAGCGGGCAGAGCATTCCATTTACGGATAGTACGACAAAGAAATGAGTCACCAAATTTCTTTGTACGCGTTGGAATTGTAGCCACAGTTAGACGGTGACAACGTAAGCCAGCGCGCGTGGTCCTCTGAAGGAAAGGGGAAGGTGGAATAAGAGAGAATAACTCCTCAGAACACTCGCCGTAGTACAGGCGATAGAACGCGCTTAGTGACGCCACGTCACGGCGTAATTGAAGAGGCTCGAGGTGTTTAGTCACCTCCTCATCGCCTATGATGCGGATTGCGCGCCGCTGTAACCTATCCAAAGCATCGAGCAAGTACTTAGCGGAGCCATCCCAGAGGTGCGAGCAATATTCCACGCAAGACCGCACCTGCGTCTTATACAACAAGCACAGTTGCTCGGGCGTGAAAAAACGCCGCACCTTGTTCAGGACTCCGAGTTTGCGTGAGGCTGTTTTTATCACACTTTCGATGAAATTCTTTGGATTTAAGTCACAGCGAATCTCCATACCGAGCATGGTGATACTGCTCTCTAGCTCCAGTGTTGTGCCCTGAAGAGAAGGACATAAAAGGAATGGCGACGTTTTTGCCGTGAAAGCACAGACCTGGGTTTTTCTTAGCATTGAACTCAACCAAGTTCTTGGTACCCCATACAGAAATGTGGTCCAAAGCCTGATTGAGCTCAATGACAAGATTCTCCCGTTTCTCCTTGGTTACCGCCTGCCCAGCCGCTGCTTGTCCGAGATACCCCGCATGCACTGTACTATCGTCTGCATAGCAATGAATATTCCCAAGAGGAATTAAGTCATTGATATGCAGCAGAAAGAGAGTGGGGGATAGGACGGAGCCCTGGGGAACGCCGGCATTCACTGACATGAACCGCGAACTGCTACCATCCGTAAGGACACGAATTCTACGATCATGCAGGAAGTCAACTACCCAAGAACAGAACTGGGCCGGCAGACCGTATGCCGGAAGCTTGGAGAGAAGACTTTTGTGCCAGACACTGTCGAATGCCTTGGCAATGTCAAGGCTAATAGCCAACGACTCGCCTCGCTTGTCGATAGCCTCACCCCAGATATGAGTCAAGTACGCTAGAAGATCACCCGTCGATCGTTTCGGTCTAAAACCATATTGACGATCATTGATCAGGGAGTGATCCTCTAGGTAGCGGGTCAGATGGTTGTTAAGGACATTTTCTAGGGCTTTACATAATACTGAGGTGACTGCTATTGGCCGGTAGTTAGCCGGGTCTGAGCGATCCCCTTTTTTGGGTACCGGTTGCACGTTAGCATCTCTCCAAGCTTCCGGCACACGCCCCAAAGAATACGAGCACTGGTACAAACGCGTGAGCACGGAAGACAACTCCGCTGTACATTTTTTCAGTACTACTGCTGGGATGCCATCGGGTCCACTAGCTTTCCGGACGTCGAGTGATTGCAATTCGGCACGAACCTCACGCTGCCTGATTTTGATATCCGGCATCGTTGTGCCACAATGAGGTAATGATGGTGGCAGTGCATTGCAATCATCGATTCGGGAGTTAGCCGCAAAGTGTTTTGCCAGTAAATCGGCTTTCTCCTGCGGCTTATGAGCTAGTGTTCCGTCTGGGCATCTCAGAGGTGGCAGCGAGGACTGGCAGAAGTTCTTTTGCACGGCCTTGGCCAAACGCCAATAGCTACGGGAGCCCGTAGGATGCGTTATAAGTTCGTGACCAACACGTGCTACGCGCTGGGCATCCGCTCTGATGTAAGCCTTCTTACAGACCTTGGAAGCAATATTGTAGGCTGCTTTTAGTGAATCGACCCCGGGATCCTTAATAGCGCGGCCTCTGATCCAAGCACGATATGCCGCTTGCTTACGCGAAGCAGCTTCAGCACAGTCGTGATTGAACCAGAGGTTACGTGTGCCCTCACTGATGAGATTGGAATGAGGAATATAGTATTCCATACCCATTACAATCTCCTCAGTAATAGCAACGGTGCTGTCTAATAGGTCCTTGTCACTGAAGCAGCGCTGCTTCCAAGGGACGGACGCAAAGTAGTCACGCATACCGTCCCAATCTGCCGACCCATAATGCCAAATCCGGCGTTTTACCACCGTTGGACGTGGAGGCTTGGCCTGTGGCGCTTTGGCAGATATCAGGCAGTGATCTGAAGAGCCCAGGGGGGCTCCTACCACAACCTGATAGCCCTGTGGATGGGTCGTGAGCAGAAGGTCCAGTAATGAAGGCGCTTGACTTGAAATATCTGGAATCCTGGTGGGCTGATCGACCAGTTGTTTCAAGTCCTGCGTGAGAGCGAACGCGTGAGCAGAGATCCCTGCATGGTCAGTTTTCGAGGAACTTAACCACAAATTGTGGTGAGCATTAAAGTCCCCCAAAAACACCAATTCTGCATTGGGAAATTGCTCCTGCGCGTCATCTGCTGCCCGACTAAGATGTTCGAAAAGTCGAGTTGTCTCAACATCGCCAGTGTGGGATCTGTAGAGGCACACGTAGACTCTGGCCTGGGGACCAGAATCGGCGTGTACCCCCAACATGGAGAAGGAGGGATCTTCCAAGCAGCGAAGACGGCGACAACAAACATCCGCCCGAACATACAGGCATACACCGGCTTTCGCTTTGAAGGACTCTTCAAGCACGTAGCCGGGATAATTAAGGTAGCCTGTGTCAGCAGGCAGAAGTATTTGTGTCTCCGTTAGGAACAACAATGCTGGCCGTGCTGTCTCAAGATGGTGGTGGACAGCATTGAGGTTAGAGTGGAGTCCGCGTATGTTGCAGAACTCGACCTCAAACAGCGTTGAAGGCGTGGGGGTGTGCACCGCTGTACGTCCAAACTTTGTTTTGAGAGCTGCCATTATGGAAGTGATAAAGAGACGTGAAACGAGTGGACGTTGTCGCGACAAGACCGGGCAAATTAGGGAGGCATGTTTCCCCGAATAATTGCCTGCAGAGGATATACGCCGACCCGCCGGACGGAAGGGCCCCCGCACCCCCCCGGAAGTGGCCGCCGGGACCCCACGCCCCGGTCACCAACCGGCACGACGGTCCACCCCGAGATTATGCGTGACATGATGGGGCAGCCTCGCGACTGGTTAGGAACGCTCGGGCCCCTGTACTGTGCCACGGGCGGCCAGCGGGACAACCGTTTCTACGGGTCTCCCTGGCCGGCGGGTCGATGTAGTCCTCCCGGCATCGGTTCGACGGATGCCTCGCCCTGGACCGAATCCGTCGCGACAACCTACACTCGAGCCCTGGTTGTACGCTGGCTGACCCCGAAACGCGCGAGAAGCACTTCACGGGTTTTTCACCATGCGCACGGTGGTAACAAACCAGGCGGGTGTTAGGCACCCTACCACCAGCAGAGCGGATGGAAGCTCCGATATCCCTTAGTCACCTCTTACGACACCCACGGGAAGAGAAGGGGCGGTGAGTTGTATTCTTTCTCCGTCACCGCACGGATAGATAGAGTTCAAATCCAACACAAAACCAAATTTGTTTTCAATCTTCACCGATGAACACTTCAGATGCAAGCTATCACAATAGAGTCTCCACCGCAAAAGGGGCGAAGCCCTGGGGCTCCCAAATAAATAAATTTAAAATATTCAAATTTTCTCAAATCAACTTCGACACGTCCGCTCAGTACTAAGAACGCACTCCGAAAAAAATTGTGCTACTAGTTGATTGAAGTGCAAGAATTTTTGTTTGTATTTGCTTCGAAAAAAAGTAATGGGGCTTTGAAAAATCCGTATCATCCCGTTTCAACCGTACTCAAATTGTTTGATGGATTCTCATCAAGAATCGGTTTAAGTTGATTGTAGTGCAAGAATTTTTGTTTGTAGTTGCTTCAAAAAAAAGTTATGGGTCGTTGAAAAATCCATATTATCCCGTTTCAACCGTACTCAAATTGTTTGATTGATCCTCATCAAGAATCGTTTGTAGTAAATTGTAGTGAAAGAATTTCAATTTGAAGTTGCTTCAAAAAAAAAGTAATGGGACTTTGAAAAATCCGTATCATCCCGTTTCAACCGTACCCAAATGTTTGATTGATTCTCATCGAGAATCGTTTGTAGTTGATTGAAGTGCAAGAATTTTTGTTTGTATTTGCTTCTAAAAAAAGGAATGGGGCTTTGAAAAATCCGTATCAACCCGTTTCAACCGTACCCAAATTGTTTGATTGATTCTCATCCAGAAGCGTTTGTAGTTGATTGTAGTGAAAGAATATTCGTTTGTAGGTGCTTAAAAAAAAAGTAATAGAACTTTGAAGAATCAGTATCACCCAGTTTCAACCGTACCCCAATTTTTGATTGCTTCTCATCGAGGAGAATCATTTGCAGTTGATTGTAGTGAAAGAATTTTCGTTTGTATTTGCTTCAAAAAATAAGGAAAGGGGTTTTTAAAATTTCATATCACCCCGTTTCAACCGTACTCAAATTGTTTGATTGATTCCCATCCAGAATCGTTTGTAATAAATTGTAGTGAAAGAATTTCAATTTGAAGTTGCTTCAAAAAAAAAGTAATGGGACTTTGAAAAATCCGTATCATCCCGTTTCAACCATACCCAAATTTATTGATTGATTCTCATCGAGAATCGTTTGTAGTTGTTTGAAGTGATAGAATTTTCGTTTGTATTTGCTTCATAAACAAAGTAATGGGGTTTTGAAAAATCCGTAACACCCCGTTTCAACTATATTCAAATAGTTTGTTTGATTCTCATTCAGAATCGTTTCTAGTTAATTGTAGTGAAAGAATTTTAATTTGAAGTTGCTTCAAAAAAAAAAGGAATGAGACTTTGAAAAATCCATATCATCCCGTTTCAACCATACCCAAATTCATTGATTGATTCTCATCGAGAAACGTTTTTAGTTGATTGTATTGAAAGAATTTTCGTTTGTATTTGCTTCAAAAAAAAATTCATGGGACTTTGAAAAATCCGTATCATCCCGATTCAACCGTACCCAAATTTTTTGATTGATTCTCATCGAGAAATGTTTTTAATTGATTGTATTGAAAAAATTTTCGTTTGTATTTGCTTCGAAAAAAGTAAGGGGACTTTGGAAAATCCGTATCGTCCTGTTTCAACCGTATCTAATTTTTTTGATTGATTCTCATCAAAAATCATTTGTAGTTGATTGTAGTGAAAGAATATTTGTTTGAAATTGCTTCAAAAAAAAGTTATGGGACTTTGAAAAATCTGGTTCACCCCGTTTCAGCCGTCCCCCAAGTTTTTTGATTGATTCTCATCGAAAATCGGTTGTAGTTGAATATAGCGAAAGAATTTTTGTTTGTAGTTGCTTCAAAAAAAAGTTATGGGACGTTGAAAAATCCGTATCATCCCGTTTCAACCGTACTCAAATTGTTTGATGGATTCTCATCAAGAATCGGTTTTAGTTGATTGTAGTGCAAGAATTTTTTGTTTGTAGTTGCTTCAAAAAAAAGTTATGGGACGTTGAAAAATCCATATTATCCCGTTCCAACCGTACTCAAATTGTTTGATTGATCCTCATCAAGAATCGTTTGTAGTAAATTGTAGTGAAAGAATTTCAATTTGAAGTTGCTTCAAAAAAAAAGTAATGGGACTTTGAAAAATCCGTATCATCCCGTTTCAACCGTACCCAAATTGTTTGATTGATTCTCATCGAGAATCGTTTGTAGTTCATTGAAGTGCAAGAATTTTTGTTTGTATTTGCTTCGAAAAAAAGGAATGGGGCTTTGAAAAATCCGTATCATCCCGATTCAAACGTACCCAAATATTTTGATTGATTCTCATCGAGAATCGGTTGTAGTTGATTGTAGTGAAAGAATTTTAGTTTAAAGTTGCTTCAAAAAAAAGTAATGGGACTTTGCAAAATCTGGTTTAACCCGTGTGCGGGACAGAAAGTGATTTGGACTTACGATTTTTTATTTTCTCCGATAGCCTCTAGAGCAGCGCTGGTCTGCCTGTATTTTCGTAAGATTCCGGATGTTGTAGGAATGTTATCTTGAGCTAGTCCTAACTGTCCTTCACGTAATCTTGGTGATTTGATGATGTTCCTTTGTGCTCGTTGAACAACCGACGCGCTGACTATATGTAATTTGGATCGGGACTTTTCGTAAGTCGTCCGATCGCTGTGGCGTCGTAGTAGTAACAGGCAGCTGACAGATACTGCCTGTCTACCCTCGTATTACAATAAAAAATCGTCCAAGGGATAGGAAAAGGTGGGTAAGCGGATGTAATGTTACGTTATACGCATTCAATATATTTGAAACCGAACATGACCGCCCCCCAAAAAGCTGCTAAGCTCTTTAGCATATTCTAAAATTGACGAGTTGATTTTCCGAATAAAGTTGATTTCAATTCCAAAACTAACCGAGTTGATTTTCCGAATTAAGCTGAGTTCCGCATGGGTAAGAATGCAAAATCCAATAGAAACTCTTAATAAAGTTGATTTACCGATAGGATTGATTGCAAAAACCGCTGATGAACCATGAAGTTAAATTAAAATGTATATAAAAATTATGTTTAATAACAAAACTAAGTTAAAAAAAGTAATTAAGTATATAAAATATGTTTTAAATTAATTTGTATCGCATTTTGGCAATGGACACACCTTAGTTAACGATCTGAGACAAGACCCGGAACTGGTCCTAATCTCTACAACGCGTACCACGCCATCTGTTCCAGGATGGAGCGCAGATACTCGTCCCTTTCGCCACCTAAGGGGTGTAGTGTGATCGTCATTAATTAAAACCAGGTCACCCAACATCAAATTGGGGATGGTTTTACACCATTTAGCGCGCTGTTGAAGATTGTGAAGATATTCACCCTGCCATCTTTGCCAAAAGTGATGCGAGATCTGTTGCACTAGCTTCCAACGTTTGAGTAATGGGACTTGAGAATCATCAGATGCTTCCTCTGGTAAGCTGACCAAAGGCTGACCGATAAGATAATGACCAGGAGTCAAAGTATCAAGATTGGACACGTCATCTGTAAGAGGACATAACGGTCTAGAGTTCAAAACAGCCTCGGCTCTAGCAAACACAGTGGACAACTCTTCGAAAGTGAGAACCTGCTCACCAACTGTGCGCAACAATAACTGTTTTGCCGACTTGACCGTCGACTCCCAAAACCCACCCATGTGTGGGGCGTAAGGTGGATTCATGTGCCAAGTGACACCCAATTGATCCGAAAGCAACCTCTGAGCCTTCAAGTAATTAGCAGCCCCTTGAAAGTTTTTGCCGCAATCCGAGTAAACATCCGAAGGCATTCCTCTTCTCGCGACAAATCTATGAAAACAAGCCAAAAAGGCTTGGGTTGTTAAGTCAGAAGTGACTTCAAAGTGAACAGCCTTCACGGCAAGGCATACGAAGACACAAAGATAAGCTTTGAGTGTCTTCGCCCTGCGCATACAAGAAGCCTTTATGGTGAATGGACCTGCAAAGTCGACCCCTACTCTGGTGAATGGATGACTCAGCCGTACTCGACTGGGTGGAAGATTACCCATAAAGGGTTCCAGAGGTTTCGCCTTTAGCCTGTAACAGCGATGTCACTGAAACACTCGGTTTCGAACAACCCGTCGAGCAGACAAAATCCAAAACTTCTGGCGAAGAATGTTTACGAGTATAGAGGGACCCGCATGAAGATGGAGCAGGTGATGTTATTCAATGATTAGATGAGTAAGATGATGCGACTTAGGTAATAACAGTGGATATTTGACAGCGTAAGTCAAATTGGAGTGCCTGAGTCTTCCGCCAACGCGAAGAAGACCGTGTGCATCAATAAAAGGATCAAGGCGCTGCAATGGGCCCGAAACAGATCGACCTTTATTGATGGCTGAGATGGGGTCGGCGAAGACTTCACCTTGCACCAACTTGACAAGTGTCAAAAGAGAATTGCCGAGTTCATGGACCGTAAGAGGTCCCTTGGTTTGAGAGTTGGCAGATCGTGCGTTAGAAATAAAACGCAGAAGCCAAGCAGTGATACGTTGTAACCGAGAAAAGGAACTATATTTTGTGATAAGTGAGTGTCCGAGGGGATTGACTTCAACTGCAGTCAATGAGGAAATAGCTTCTGGTTTCAGACCAGGCAATGCCGAGGTATCGACGCATGGATTCGTAGGCCAGGTGGATGGATCATCCTTTAACCAAAAAGGAGACCACCACAGCTGATGACATACGAGGACATCGGCAGTAACGCCTCTACTCGCGCAATCGGCAGGATTGGACGCGGAGGGTACGTATCGCCATTTTGCGGATGGTATTAAGCCCTGAACCTGGGAAACACGATTTCCCTCAAAGATCTGTAATTTGTGCGGTGAAGTGCGCAACCATGCTAAAACGATGGTGGAGTCGCACCACGCAGTGGCACCACTTATGCTAATTTTACCATTAAATAGTTCTAAATAGTGACCGATCAGACGAGCTAGAAGCAAAGCACCGCAAAGCTCGAGCCGTGGGATGGTTAGCTTCTGTCGCATAGGAGCAACTCTTGACCGACCGCGAAGGAGATGAACACTCACCTCGCCGGAAGAGTGCTGAGTAAGAAAGAAAGAAAGAAAACTGTTTTTATTGTTGACAGCACATAACATACACATAAAATACAAAAATACATTAAACTTATAGTAAAACGAAACGAACAAGTAAAATCAACAAACAATAAAAAAAAAACAGCTACAGAATGTGTATTTTATGTGATGCCAACACTGGATATGGCTCAGCATACACAACAGGTAAAATACCTGTTGCACTGGTATTCTGCCATACCCAGAGCAGTGACATCACAGAAAACATTATTAAAAAATAAATATATATATATACAAATTAATTACCTCCTAAATACAAATAGAAAAGAAATCATACTATAGGTCAGAACAGTCAGAATTGGTCAGAATACATCACAATATCTGTGGCAGAAAATTGCTTATGATTACAGAAGTAATCTGTGGTTGCTTACGACTGCTTGTTCAATGGACTTTGACCTTAATTTTTTTTTAAAAAAAAAAGAGAAGTGACACGTATACATTATGAAAAAATATTAAAATTACCAATTATCTGTAAGACACCATGTTAAATAAATTAAAAAGAGTTTCGGCTGTTACAAAAAGTAATATAATTTTGGAAAATAAATTAAAAAGGTAAGGAAAACGGATATTTAAACGGGCTGCACCTGTGACTGCAACAAAAATAACTTGAAATTGTTTTTAAATGTGCCATGTGTTTTCAGTGAACGTATTGGGGGTGGCAAGTTATTCCAACACTTATAAGCTGAGTACTTGAATGAGCCACGAAAAGCAGCAGTTCTATGTGCGGGAGTCAATATCATGTAAGAGGCTGCTCTTGAACGAAACATTTTATCTCTGGCCCAGTTAATCTTAGAGTAAAGATACTCCGGCACCTGAGTGTGTACCACGTTAAACAAAAGAGTGGCAAAATGCAATTGTCTACGAGAGCCCATCCTCATCAAATTGGAGTTATTCAAGTATGGTGTAATATGGGCCCTAGGTGGAATAGAAAAACAAAAACGCGCACATGCATTTTGTACACGTTGAATGAGACGTTCAGTTCTAGCTAGCAGACATGTGCCAAAAACTACATCAGCATAATTCAATTTGGACAGGACCAATGTTTCACACAGACTAATTCTTAAGTCTTCACTAAGAAAAGGGCGAAATTTATATAGCACCTTGAGACGGTAAAAGCAATTTCGAACTGCCTCGAGAACATGTTTTTCAAAATTCATATTTGATTCAAAAATTACTCCCAGATTCCTAGCCTCTGATACCTGATCAATGGCCTGACCATCAATAAAAATTTGAGGATTGTTTAACATAATGCTAGTAACCTGTTTCCTAAGAAATGATTCTTGGCTCTAAAGCCAAGTATCAAATATTTGGTCTTCAACGGATTGAGAACCAAACTGTTCTCGCGGGACCAGATAAGTATGTTATCTAAGTCCTCATTAATCTTACTCACAGATTCACCAGTGTTGCTAGGAAAGCAGCTTCGATACAGCTGGACGTCATCAGCGTATAAGTGAAATTGACAGTGTTTTATGCTTTCAGCTATATCTGCACTGTAAATGATAAACAGAATGGGACCCAAAATAGACCCTTGAGGGACACCTCTGCAAATAGCACGACACTGTGAGTAAGATACAGACCCATTTCCACCCACCACCTCCACAGTTTGCATCCTATTTGTGAGGTAACTGTGAAACCAGCGTACGGCAGCAGCATCAAATCCAAAGTAAGTAAGCTTTGACAGAAGTAAAGGAATATACAAAGAATCGAAGGCACGCGAGAAGTCGAGGAGCACCATCAGAGTACCCATACCCTTATCCTGTGCAGAGAGAATATCGTCGCCTACGTTAAGAAGAGCCGTAGATGTACAAACACGGTCACGGCCGCGTTTTAAGGCGATTTTGCCATGCACTCGTTTTGTACGATTCGTTAGTGGGCGGGCTCTCGACTTTTTATGAATGAACAGCAATAGTTCGGTTGTGTTGTGATGAATGTATGCTCATGATATTACATTTTGTTTGGAATTCGTAAATGATTTAATGAATGTCCTCTTTTCAATTACCTACATAATTAAATCTGGAAACAGTTGTAATCGTTCGTGCTATTCACGATGTAAGAGTTCTGTAGATTATTTAACAACTTATTTATTTATAAGAATCATAACTCCTGAATAATTCAGTGATATTTTATATGTCACTAACGGCCGCACTCAAAGGCGTCAATTAAAGGTAATGCTTTATTAAGTCGCGTGTTGTCTTATTTTGTTTTACCAAGAAATTTTGTTTCTACAAAGAAAGTGTCAACTTTAATTTAAATTAAAAGTTTAAATATGAAGGTGAAATTTTACACGAAAGTAATTAATTATTAGGTGTCGTTGCCTAAAAAGGATTTTAGGAAACTTCCTTAAAATGGGGATAAATGTGTATAAATTAAAATTAAATTTTTTAAGGTTGTTAATATCGGAGTTGGTAATTAATTAGGCTTCTAATTACCTGGAGAAATAGAAAATGGTAGTATTTTCTTATTTATACTCTGAGGGGTTATAATGTGGGATCAAAGTTTTGTACTGCGCGTGCGAAGCCGCTGACGGAAAGCTAGTACCTATTTTTACAAGAGCATAATAAAAATAAAAGAAATAATTATTAAGCTATTTATCTATTTGAGAGTAAAAAGGTTATAGGTTTACTTTAAAAATATGGCTATACCAGATTCATGAATTCAATACTAACATCGAAACCAAATGTAAAATTACGCGTATGATTATTGTTTTTGTTTTATTATTTCTTTATTTGGTCTCGATATCGCACGCGCATCACATAAATCCCGAGATGTTGCCAAACCGCTGGCTGTAGGTAGCTGTGTAGCGGCATAGAGCAACATCGCGCATAATATTTTCTCTCGCTCGCACTTACGGGCCTTACCCGGCGCATCATCTATAAGACCAGTTCAGTGCGATCAAGAGTAAATATTATGCGAGGACTGTACTTACTTCGCTGCGCACGGATCTCACCTACACCAACAAGCGCTCCGTCGGAAAGCTGAGCTTTCCTGCTCCGCGAGCGCCACGCGCCCAATATGAATTGGACGCAGCGATGACCGCCCGACTCATCGAATCCGGATTTTTATCCGAGAGTTTAGCGGGCTGGATTGCGTGTTACATCCGACTCATGGAGATGGACGAATGGAGTACCACCAAATACGAGCCTGGAGACAGGCGCATAATTGACACGAACAACGAGGGCATCCAACTGCCGCTCGTTTTCCCCGCCGCCGCAATCCCTCGAGCTGAAGCCCATCCGCAACAGGAGGTCGCCGAAACCGGAGGAGGCGCAACCCTGCGCCGGACGCCCGCGCTGTGAGCACCCTTGCCGCTCCTGCAGCTGTGGCGACTCCCCGGTAACGTTCCGCACCCCCATACCAGCACCGGTGAAGACCCCTACAAAGGAGGAACACCAGCCCAAGCAACTGACCGCCCCCGCTGCCCATGAAGAACCACAGACCGAGCCGCAAACTGCTTTACCGACACCCACCGAGTCGGTAAGCTATGCCCAGGCAGCGCAAATTTCTGCGCCTACCCACCTCGCAGCAGAAAAAATCGCATCTACCGCCGCACCACCCGCCGCCGTGTCGACCGCGCAGCCGGCCTCCCGCAGCACTCCCACGCTCCCACGGGTCCGCAAACACCCGCCGATCGTGGTCGAGTAGCTGCGGGACTGGCCGAAGCACCTGCGCGCGATACACGACCAACTCGGCCGAGCTCCCAGCGTGCGTCCGTTCGGAACGGGCGTACGCTTCACCCCGCAGGACGACGACGAGGGCCGGCTCGTTCGGGCCTACCTCTCCGAGCAGACCGGACTGAGCTGGTACGCCCACGCTCGTCCAGAAGACCGCAGCCTAAAGGTGGCCATCCGTGGGCTACCTGTGGACACCAGCCATGACGACATCACCAAGGCCTTTGCAGAAAAGGGCTTTGAGATTGAATACAGCAAGCAGATCCGGGCGCGAGCAGGCCGCCCCGGCTCGCTATACTTCGCTTCGTTTCGTCGAACACCAGACCTCATCCCGGCCATCTACTCAGTGAGTGACCTCCTGAGTATGTCCGGGATCACTGTCGAAGCCTGGAGAGGAAGGAAGAACGCCCCCGCGCAGTGCCACCGCTGCCAGGAGTTCCGCCACTCCAGCCTCGGCTGTCACCGCGCGCTTGCTTGCGTGCGCTGCGGTGACCCGCACGCCGCCGCCGACTGCCCCCGCCCGCTTGCGCAACCCGCAACCTGCGTGAACTGCGCGGGCGCGCATCCGGCCAACCACAGCGCGAGGCGCGCAACAGTGGCCCGCACAGGCCGCCCACCCACCGCACCCGTACAACACCCAGCCGAGGTGAGTGAGCACGCGCTGGCCACACTGATGGCCCCCGCGAATGCTCCTCCCTCGAACACCAGCAGCCCCAAACGGCGCCACCGCAGACGCCGTCGAGCGAGCGATGCCTCGCCGACGAACGCGCCCCCCGCAGCCCCACCACCCAAAGATGGCAACCCACCACCCACAGATGGCAACCACCACCACCAAGAAGAAGCGACAGCCCAACTGATGCAACAGCTCACAGTACTGCTCACGGACTTTGTCAAAAAGTTCGGGCAGTCTGGCAGAACTTTTTTCACATCTACCCCCGGATACAACACTACCCCTGCCCGCTGAAGTCCGTCGCCCGTTCGCTGGTCGCTCACTGGGCCTCCCTCATGGGTCTCACCCGGTGGGCTTGACCGCGCCGAGGGCGACGTGTGAAGAAGCGGAGGCGGGGGTAACAGCCCAACGACCGTCTCGTCCCGACGTCGAGATGCGAGCCCGCTACATCTGAAGTGGGCCAACCGGCCCAGACCAGACTCCCCGCACGCCGCGGCGCCTTCGGCGCCGGCGACGCGCGAGACGACGACTCAGAGATAAATATTATGCGACTGCCACGAGCGTTGGTGTTTACAATAATTAATCTCTCTCTTACTTTTGACTATTCTCAAGTGATTCTCATTTGCCTCAAAAATCACAGGCATTAAATTACAACGAACGAACTCTATCAAACAAAAGAAGGTGATAAGTTGATGATTTTATAAAATAACATTTTATATTATAAAGGGTTTTTCATTAGGGACGCTACAAAAGTAGATCGATAGGGACAGCAAACGACGCCATTTTTTTTCCCCGTTCTTTTGACATTTCTCTTCAGTAACGTTTGCCATTTCATCATGGAAAGATATACGATCCAACAACGAGTCGAAATTATTAAAATTTACTACCGAAATTCGGAGTCAGTGGCCTCAACTTTAAGAGCGCTACGTCCAATTTATGGTCGTCATAATCGTCCTGCCAGATCAACAATTGAGCGTCTAGTGGAAAAATTTGAATCCACAGGCACAGTACAAAATGTTCCCGTGCCAGTGAGACAAAGAAGTGCCCGTAGTGTCGAGAATATTGATGCCGCTAGCGCATCAATTGATGAAGACCCAAATCAGTCTCTCACACGTCGTTCTCAAGCGTTGGGCATCTCTGTGACGTCGTTGTGGCGAATTTTGCGAAAAGATCTTGGCCTACATCCTTACAAGATCAAATTGACGCAAGAACTGAAGCCGCTTGACCACCAGAAGCGTCGTATGTTCGTGAATTGGGCTGAGCAACAACTTGAAAATGATCCGGATTTTCATCGAAAAATCATCTTCAGCGATGAGGCTCATTTCTGGCTGAATGGCTTCGTCAATAAGCAAAATATGCGTTATTGGTCAGGCAGCAATCCACACGTACTCCATGAGTCATCATTGCATCCCGAAAAAATTACGGTTTGGTGCGGTTTATGGGCCGGCGGCGTCATTGGACCTTACTTCTTCCGTGATGATCAAGACCGGCACGTTACTGTGAATGGGAATCGCTACCGCTCAATGATAACCGAATATTTTTGGCCCGAATTGGATAATATGGACTTGGACAATATGTGGTTTCAACAGGACGGCGCCACAAGCCACACAGCGAATGTCACAATCGATTTATTGAAAACCAAGTTTGGTGAACGTGTTATCTCACGAAATGGCCCAGTCAATTGGCCGCCTCGGTCGTGCGATTTGACGCCGTTAGACTATTTCCTGTGGGGCTTCGTCAAGTCTATGGTCTATGCCAACAAGCCAGCGACGATTGATGAACTTCGTACGAATATCGAACGTGAAATTGCAGCAGTATCGGCCGATTTATGCTTGAAAACCGTCGAAAATTGGGTTCAGCGTCTGGACTTCTGCAAGCGTGCCCGTGGTGGCCATGCAAAAGAAATCGAGTTCCATACATAATGGCATAGAATGTACTTTAACAGGAATAAAATTTTTTATTGATATCCAAAATCGTTTTTGTTTTATTTAAAAAAACTTTTGTAGCGCTCTTATTGAAAAACCCCTTATCTACACATATAGAATAAATAGAAAATGACTTCTATATTTTATCTTGAATGGAGATTTTCATCTTATGTTTATTTAACTAGTAAGTATAATTTCATTCTATGTTATTTTTTTTTTATTAAATAATTGTCTGATTTTATTAAGTTAATAACATGACTAAACACTCTTTAAATATAACATTACTCGTATGAGCACCCTCTTTTTTATTTTATGTTTATATAAATAAACATAAAATAAAAAAGAGATAAAATAAAAAATATAAGTTATAAAACTTATATTTTATTTTAATTTTTATTGTTATAGCGGCGGCAATAGAAATACACATTCTGGGAAAATTTCCACTCTCCACCTACGTATTACCAAAGAAAATATGTCCATACAGTCCGCTGACAGACGGATGGACGGATGGAAAGCGAAGGCTTAGTAATAGGGTTCCTTTCACCCATTAGTCACACTTTGGTCGCGATCCCAAAAAATTGATTAAACAATTAAATTTTTATTCAAGTAACAAAGACTTATACAGATTGTTTAGAATTATTTAGAATACAAATTATTTGAATCATAAAAAACATATAATTGATAGAATAAAATAAATAATAATATTATTATAATAATGTCAAGTTATTATATATAAAATTAAATATGAATTAAAATCTTAAGTTAAATTATTTATTCCATTCAAATCAATCACCTTAAATAAGTTAATAAGTCAAATTAGAACGATGATTACGTTCTACTACTACAGAAACAGGGAGCGATAATAATTTTTACCAGCAAAATAGTCTATACACTACACTTGCTTTAAATCTTTATTAATTTTAAGTATTTGAGTAGTAAGGCGTTTTCAATAAAATACAATTTTAATAAAAAAAATCATTTATTTATTTTTAACAACAATAATAATAAAATGGTAAACTTAGTAAAATCAATAAAAAAAAAATGGGTGCGTGTACTTATGTAGGCGCGTGAGAAGTTATCCTTCTTTGGCATCGTTTAAAATTAGTTTTTAATTGCATGCAAATAATTAATTACAATAAATTAATAAAAAGTTTGGAAAAGGACACAGTCAATAAAGTTCAGTTTTAATTTGAAAAAATAAATAAATAATCAAAATATTCAATTAAAATCGCTACTGAATATAATTTATAAGAACATATGTGATTTGCACTTGTATGAAACTCAAACACGTATTCCGAATATACAAACTAGAAACATGTGGATAAATATTATAAATATGAATACCTATAACTGTTACTTTATTACAAAAAATAAAGATGTGGTTTTTGGTTCTACTACACCAATGGTCAAGAGATGGCGCTGTAGTCTCCTGAATCGCGCTTTGGTTCCGTTGTTCCAGATTAATAAATACTTTTGATATTATAAATATGAATACCCATAACTGTTACTTTATTACAAAAAATAAAGATGTGGTTTTTGGTTCTACTACACCAATGGTCAAGAGATGGCGCTGTAGTCTCCTGAATCGCGCTTTGGTTCCGTTGTTCCAGATTAATAAATACTTTTGATAGGCCTTCACAATGCAGTCGTTAGCACCCACTAAATAGAGATTCTATTTCTATTTTGTTGGTAGATTTTCATAATGTGCGGTAAACACAAAAGTAACGCATGAAGTTGGTCGCTAAAGCGACCAACTTCATGCTGTTAAAATTTCGTGTTACAGTGATGCGCGCGCATCTTAAAATTTCACTCTCATCATTTTTTCATAACGCGCCTAAAGAAGTATAACTTCAAAAACCTTACACTTAACGATAATAATCACCGTAATAAGGAAGATCTAAGGACGTGACAAAATATGAATTACCTAAATTAATAATATTGACATGACGATTTGTCATTTTTCTATATTTAATTTTATATGTCAATTTATTTTAAAAGCCCTCTAACAATTTGCTGTGTCCGAAAAGGGCGACTAAGTCTGAAAGCCTTATAATGTAATTTTCCATCTAATGTATCTGTCGCAGTAAGATAGATATATCTACACTTAGTTTGCAATAAACAATTGACTATTGACATGTATTGTATATTCGTAAGTAGCTACTTATATATAAAAAATCTCTCTTATTACATCAGTCAACACGAATTTTGAGTCTGAGTTCTGTGTACTGGATTTCTTTTTTATTCCTTATATTAATGTAAAACAAATCATACTCGTTTAGAATATAAATAAATAACAGATAATAAAGGAAGCAAAACCTTTTTTTAAATATCATATTATATAATTGACATTTATAATTTACATGACTTTTGGTTATAATTGATACCAATTTAAATAAATATAAACTCTGAAAACATAAACAGTCTAATACTACGGTACAAGTAATTAATATAATGATGACTTTGCAAATTACCTGTCAAATATTTTGTTGCTGCACAATTCGTTTTTATGAGGCGCAAAAATATTTGAGGCCATTCATATATAATCCGTTTAAAACTAGTTAAATACTGCAATCACAGATTTAAAAATGTATCCCACCATAAACATAAATGTGAAATGATAGCCAAGTTCAATATTATGATATATACCTACCTTGGTTGTTGACTTCGATGACAAAAGAAGTGAGATCTAAATGGATGCCAAGTTCAATTGTCAGTCCTAATATTTTATAACAACTCAAAATAACACTTCTTCTTATAAATTACGATAATTATGTTGAAACCTAAGGTCTGACTTGGCTAGTTCTCTATAAATGAACCCAATTTGACATGTTTAAGTGAAATAGTTTTTGAGTTATAAGGGAATCAAAAGTGGCTCCAAATGATTCGTGCAATATTACACACGGTGCTGCTCGCCAGTTCTGTTAGCTTGAACTTGGCTTGACACGCTACCGCTTGTCTAGATTTCAATTATATTAGAAGTGTCATTTCTCCTAACATGAACTCTTCTTAAATTATAAATATTAGTTACTTATTTATAGTTATTATTGTTGTTAAATGAGGAGGAGCTCGATGGCGCTTCTGGTTAGCGCGTTCGGCTGCGATCGTTGCAATTAAGCAACTTTCGCAGCGGTCGGTCATTGGATGGGTGACCAAAAATTTACTATCTCGAGCTCCTCCGTGCTTCGGAAGGCACGTTAAGCCGTTGGTCCCGGTTGCATCTGCAGTCGTTAGCACCCACCAATCCGCACTGGGCCCGCGTGGTGGGTCACGGCCCAATCTCCCTGTTCCATCCATAGGGAAGGCCTGTGCCCCAGCAGTGGGGACATTAATAGGCTGCTGATGATGATGATGATGAAATGAGAAAACCTGTTATTGTTCATTTTTTATTAAGCACCTATAAATAAGTTTCATGTACTGTAAGTCTTCCCAAATGTATAAATAAATGAATAAACTCTCAAACTTAGAACTATAACGCCTATTCTAAGCTCTTAAAACTTACACTTACTTAGATTATAAAATACAGGGTTAATTTTAAACAACCAGTTACCTCGCAGTACTAGATAGATAACATCATACACAAAAACGTTTGTTCTACGAGTTTTAAGATAACTCAATACTTTGATCAATACAAATTTTCTAAACATTTTATTTTCATACAAAAATAAATTCAATATTTATCTTTGTATGAAAATAAAATGTTACGAATTTTCAAAACTCGTAAAACAAACATTTGTTGTGTATGATGTTAGCTATTTAGTAATGCGAGGTTACAGGTAGGTTAAAATTAACCCTGTATATATCACATCATATATACTCTACTTAGTTATTATTTACTAGTTGTTGTCCGCGTCTTCATCTGCGTGAACTTTAGAATTAATAAAATCCCTCGGGAACCTTTAATCGGAATAAAAATTACTAAAAATAAACTATATATGTGCTAAATTTCATCCAAATACGTTTAGCCGTTTTTACGGGATTGAGTAACAAACATCCAAACATAAAAACTCTCACACTTATAATAATATTTATTATGGGCCCTTATTTAATATTTAGTTGCGGCACCATTGGCGTCTATGACGGCGTCAAGTCGCGACCTCATTGAATTGACTAATTTTTCACAAAGGTCAGAACCCCGTATGCTCTCCCAAACTGTTTCACAGTGAGTGACGAGTGCGTCTCTCGTCCTTTCATTACGGTTGTCCCATCTTTGGACCATTATTCCCCACATATTTTCGATGGGATTTAGATCAGGGGAACGGGAGGGCCATCGCACCGTTCGTATATCGGGCTGTGCCTGGAGCCAATTTTGAACCACGTGCGCAGTGTGGATCGGACAATTGTCTTGAAGGAAAATCAATTCCGGTACTTCCGATTCCGGATATACCACCCGCGCGGTAGGTATTAATGCCCCTTGTAAGAGCTCCAGGTATGCCTGCCCGTTAGTCCTCCCAGAAATAGCAACAAGCTCCCCCGGACCAGGGGCACTCATCCAACCCCACATGTTGGCACAAATCCTGCCCGATATGTTATTGGGGTTAACATTACGGGGCTCGTACCGTGTGTTATCCACACGCCACAAATGCCGCCGTCCTAATTGACTGGACTTAAAACATTTTTCATCGGCAAATATGGCGTGTGAGAAATCAAAATCACGGTACTCTTTCGCAAATCACACCCTATCAATTTTGTTTCTTTCGCTTAAAATTATTTTTTTCGCTGGCCGTCTGTGATGCACGCCCCACGATGGAGAGTTCTTCTTACGGTACGGACGGAGCAGTCAAATTCTTCAGCAAACCTTCGTGTAGGAGTGAACGGTTCAACCGAATATATGTTGACCATTCGCTGGGCCTGTTCCGCTGAAATTGAAAATGGTTGCTCGGGCTGTCTTGATCGGGTGTCGAGGTGTCCTTCGTCTCCGAAACGGTTCACCCATAGCCGCACAGTATTTCGCTGCAATAAAAAAATATAAAAAATAACAGAAAATAATTCAATAAACACTATTATAAACTAAGATTTTTCAAAATAATACACATATAATTAGGTGTCCGATACGTATTGTCGCATCATTTGCTATGCAAGTTTCAGTCTTAATAAAATCATTATAGAGGAAACACGTGTTATCAATTCGCAATCACCTGATAAGGAAATCTCAACCTTATGTCGAAGACATAGTGGCCAAAACGAGCCGGATTACGACGTAGTAAACAACTGCAGCGGCCGGTCGGGCGAATACAATAGATGAA
Organism: Chilo suppressalis; assembly: GCA_902850365.2. Classification (NCBI taxonomy): domain Eukaryota; kingdom Metazoa; phylum Arthropoda; class Insecta; order Lepidoptera; family Crambidae; genus Chilo; species Chilo suppressalis. The sequence continues at coordinate 2,060,397 of OU963923.1, read as the reverse complement.
TAGACGGCCTTTTGTGTGATTTTTTTACGTACTGGTTCGATGCAATTTTTTCTATATGAAGTTTACATTAATGCAAATATAAGTGAACGTTGAGTGAGTGCATTCTTGAATATTATTGAGTTTTACAACCGATAATAAACTACATAAAGATGACAACGCCGACTGCGGAACAAAGTACGTATATGAATACATTGGAAGACATAGCTAGTATGCTACAAAAGGCACAAATAAATATCAAAAAATGCCCTAAACAAAGATTAACTGTTGGTTATATAAAAACAAGATTAAAAACTATAGAAGATTATTGGAGCGAATTTAAACAAACGCATGACAAACTTATCAGGTGTACGCCGCGTGAACAAAGGGGAATGATGCCATATTTTCTTCGCGAAGAATATTATACATACGAAGATTTATACATATCCCTTCAAGCTGATTTGACTGATTTATTGATATCATTAGAAAGACCAACTAAAAGGAGTGAAGACAATTCCAGTATATCTAATTCAAATGTATCACAAGATGGTCAGTTTTCGCTCGCTAGATTGCCAAGAATACAATTACCTACCTTCTCGGGGAGATATGAAGATTGGCCTACATATCAAGATTTATTCACGGCGCTTGTTCACAACACTTCTATTAGTAATGTACAAAAATTGCATTATTTGAAAACAAGCATTTCTGGAGAAGCTGAGATGTTATTACGACATATTCAAATAACAAACATCCAAACATAAAAACTCTCACACTTATAATAATATTTATTATGGGCCCTTATTTAATATTTAGTTGCGGCACCATTGGCGTCTATGACGGCGTCAAGTCGCGACCTCATTGAATTGACTAATTTTTCACAAAGGTCAGAACCCCGTATGCTCTCCCAAACTGTTTCACAGTGAGTGACGAGTGCGTCTCTCGTCCTTTCATTACGGTTGTCCCATCTTTGGACCATTATTCCCCACATATTTTCGATGGGATTTAGATCAGGGGAACGGGAGGGCCATCGCACCGTTCGTATATCGGGCTGTGCCTGGAGCCAATTTTGAACCACGTGCGCAGTGTGGATCGGACAATTGTCTTGAAGGAAAATCAATTCCGGTACTTCCGATTCCGGATATACCACCCGCGCGGTAGGTATTAATGCCCCTTGTAAGAGCTCCAGGTATGCCTGCCCGTTAGTCCTCCCAGAAATAGCAACAAGCTCCCCCGGACCAGGGGCACTCATCCAACCCCACATGTTGGCACAAATCCTGCCCGATATGTTATTGGGGTTAACATTACGGGGCTCGTACCGTGTGTTATCCACACGCCACAAATGCCGCCGTCCTAATTGACTGGACTTAAAACATTTTTCATCGGCAAATATGGCGTGTGAGAAATCAAAATCATGGTACTCTTTCGCAAATCGCACCCTATCAATTTTGTTTCTTTCGCTTAAAATTATTTTTTTCGCTGGCCGTTTCGTGGCCGTGATGCACGCCCCACGATGGAGAGTTCTTCTTACGGTACGGACGGAGCAGTCAAATTCTTCAGCAAACCTTCGTGTAGGAGTGAACGGTTCAACCGAATATATGTTGACCATTCGCTGGGCCTGTTCCGCTGAAATTGAAAATGGTTGCTCGGGCTGTCTTGATCGGGTGTCGAGGTGTCCTTCGTCTCCGAAACGGTTCACCCATAGCCGCACAGTATTTCGCTGCAATAAAAAAATATAAAAAATAACAGAAAATAATTCAATAAACACTATTATAAACTAAGATTTTTCAAAATAATACACATATAATTAGGTTTTTTTGTTCATATTTTAACCTGAATGGAATTTTAGATTAAAATTTGCATTACAGTTTTGGTTTTATTGTATATTATTTTTGTTTAGTTTTATTTAATTTTCGTTTTACTTCATTTAAAATTAAAGATCACCTACTAAATGACTAATAAATAACTCTAATAATTTAAGACGGCAGAAGCTGTATTTTTCACACTTACTAAAATTCATAAATTACAGGTCAATTGACATCATTACATATTTGAGCTAAACAAAAAAACAAAATTGTTCTTTTCAGTCTACGGCGATTAGAGTAAAGTCCGGCTCTTGCTCGAGGCACTACCTATATAGGTATGACTATATAGGTATAGTAATATAGGTAAAGGTATAATATATAATATAGTAATACTAATATAGGTATATTATAGGCTAGCCGCGGCAGCAACGAATAGGAGCGTTTTTTAAGAGATATCTTTCGTGATACCTATTTACTTTGATCTGTAATGAGCAAAATTTAATGTATTTACTTAATTGGATAAAAATAAATACTTTAACGTAGGCCCTCAGAAGTAACAACGTTAGAAAGATATTATTTTGTAACAATAAAGTACAAAATTAATAATTTAATCTTTAAATTCCGAATCTTCAAACTATATTCTAAATTGAAAGTAAGAGTAGAAAATAATTAAATACATATCGAGTCATACAAGTCATAAGCGAAATAGTGACTAAATAAAGCAAAATCGATAACTTCGCCATTAATTTTATAATGGATAAAAAAGACTCAAATTATCAAAAAAAAAACAGTTACGTAATTAATTGCCTTATATTATCTTTTAAGTATCACGTGATTTATAAATAAAAAAAAATACATTCAAGAAAGAATATAAAATTATATTTATTATTCTAGTCTTTTCTACATGCATAGGCGTAGATGCATCGATCGATAGCTTATTTTATAAAATTTGCAACTTAGCAAATGTTTTGTTTCATAGAGCTATCGTTGGACAAACAAACATACTTTTTATTACAAAACCTGACTCGGTAGGCACCAAGGACGTTATACGTCCTTGGTAGGCGCTTGCAATGTTGCCAAGCCGCTAAAAGGAATCTAATAGAAAATGAAAAAGCAAATTCAGCTTTATGACTGATGAGTGAGGACTCGTATTGTTTGTGCGATACTAAAAGAGACGCAATTATCTATAATTTAAAAATATGATGCCATGTTGCCTTTGATTAACTTGCAATATTAAAAACGGGACTCTATTACTATGACTCCACTGTCCGTCTGTATGTCTGTCACCAGGCTGTTTCTCATTAACCGTGATAGCTAGACAGTTGAATTTTTCACAAAAGATGTATTTCTGTTGCCGCTATTACAACAAATACTAAAAATTTAATAAAATAAATTTGGTCTATATTAATAACGGCATCAGATAGACGCTTGAAATATTTACATAATATTTAGTTGCATATTCACTTTCAAATTAAAATAATATTTAAGGGGGCTCCCATACAACAGACGTGTTTTTGCCGTTTTTTGCTCGATATTATATATAATATAGTCTAATGTTGTATAAATAATGGCACGGAACCCTTCTTGCACGAGTCCAACTAGCACTTGGCCGGTTTTTTAAGTTTATCGTTGAATTTAAAACGACAGTTTGTAAAACAAAGTTACTTTTTCGATAGCTAAATATTTCTCAATATCACTCATTATATTGTTTATCTATAAAAATATAGGTATTTCTATAAATAAAATAATATCAGCAATCTATTAGAAAAATTAACAGTAGTTTAATAATACGTTTTCTTACCGTTAATCCGAGCTCTCTGGAGATTTGGCTAATATTCAGCCCTTCTTCGTGCAAAGCTATTATGCGACTCCTCTCTTGCATAGAGAGGTTTCTTGAAGACATGGTCCAAATTCTCGCCAAAGTCACGTTATGCAAACAAATGTCCAGTTTCTAGCACGATCGTTAAGTAAAAACAGGTATCAGTCCAAAAATAATGCGGGGGTCAAACGTAAATCGAACAATCCAAGAAGCGTCAACAATAAGCGAAATGCAAAAACCGACTAAAGTAAACAAATAAACAAACATTGTTTTTGCATCATTCATTCATTGCACCCAGCGCGCAGCGCAGCTATGCTAATTGGTTATAGTAAAATACTACGACCAATCAGGATGGGCCCGTAAAATCACCCGTCTAGCGCTTGCACAGGAAAGATTTTTTGAAGTGGTCAGGCGTCGGTGACCCTCACTGTACTGTGCTTTTTACGAAAACCAGATTGTAGCTGGGGTAGCAATGAGTTGGATTCCAAATACTTAACTATCTGATCACACACCACTTTCTCAACAATCTTAGACAGACAAGGCAGAATACTTATTGGTCGAAGATCGCTAACGCTGGATGGATTCGTGCATTTAGGAATAGGTTTAATTAGAGCTGTTTTCCAAAAGTCAGAGAATTGTGCATCAGTTAAAGATTTATTAACAATGGATGTTATTGCACTAAGTGATTGTGGAAGAGTCATGACAAGCATCTTCAAAGATATACCATCAATTCCAACCGCATCAGAATGCAGACTATTTATAACATTTGCAACAGTGCTCTCAGAGACAGAAGTAAGAGAAAAGGTGGCATCACTGCGTCTGTGACATTCAAAGTAGGTCAGCTTAGAGATATCTACTAATGGGGGTACCAGGCACATTCAAGAAGTGGTCATTAATAACATCTGGATGAAAAGGAATAGGTACATTTTTATCATAGTCATAGTCATAGGCATAATATTTATTGCTTCATGTTGGTTACATTGCGTTCTTAAATTTAATAACAGCTCGCAAACATGAGCCCTGCAAGGGCATTGCAAATTATAATAAATGTGTACAAATATTAATTTAAAATTTGATAAAATTACAATAGGATAACAATTTAAGAAAGATAGAAAATTTGTATTTTGTATTTTATAATTGCTTTAAGTATAATATGAATTGATTTTAAAATTATATTCTTTTTTATTAACTTATTTTAATAAAAAAGAATATAATTTTAAAATCAATTCATATTATACTTAAAGCAATTATAAAATACATTTAGGGTTAGGTCAAGAGATGTATGTCAATCAAATCAAAAAATAAATAAAACAAGTAACAATAACATTCAAAGTAATAATCCATTCACATAATATTCATTATAATTTAGTTTAATAATTTCGGTATAGGTCAACAAATTTACGTCATAAAAAATCAAATCAATTAGTCAAACATCATTAATTATAACGTCATATACAAAATTTATAATGTCATACACACACAAAAAATAAAACAGATTATTAGGTATCATTAAAATTTATCATTTAAGAACTCCTTCAAATCATAATAACACTTATCTATAAGAAATTGTTTTAAATTATTATTAAATGTACAATCTTTTTCAATATTTTTTATATAATTCGGTATTTTATTATATATTTTAACAGACATATGGTATGTTCCTGAGCTTACCAGATGTAATTTAGTAAACGGTATTGCCAATTTATTTCTATTTCTTAAATTACGTGTTTGAAAATATGTATCACTAATATGTTTATATAAATGTCTATTTTTGCGCACCATTTTACTAATTTCAAATATATATATATACATGGAAGAGTAAGTATCTTTAGTTTTATGAAATGTGGTCTACAGCTTTCCATGTCTGTAATATTCACCAATATACGTATACATCGCTTTTGTAATACAAATAGTTTATTTATGTCGGTACTATTACCCCATAAGATAATTCCGTAACTTAGCCATGAGTTTGCGTAAGCATAATAAGCGCTTTTTGATGATATTAAATCTGTACTTTTCTTTAACTCGTAGAGGGCATAAGTGAATCTAGATAGCTTGGATACTACTCTATCAATATGTGGCTTCCAATTTATATTACAATCTATTTCTATTCCTAGTAATGTGCAAGAGGTAACAAAATCTAATTTACTGTTTTGGACGATAGGTTTAGTTTCAATAGGTTTTTTCTTTCTAGGTTTAAATTGTATCAATTTAGTTTTTTTAAAGTTAATTTCCAAATTATGCTCGTTCAACCATTTAATTATCTCGCCCATATTGTATTCTAGCTTTTCTTGCAGTTCGTTGCTAGATTTGCAGGGCATTACAACAGAGATATCATCCGCATAAATGACAGTTTTATCCTTTATACAGAATGATATATCATTAATATAAATTAGAAATAAAATGCATCCAAGAATGCTACCTTGCAGAATTGATCTCTCTATCCTATCTTTTTCTGATATAATTTTACTTAATATGTTATTTTTAGAATTATAATAGTCGACTTGTACAAATTGTTCCCTATCTTCCAAGTATGATGCTAACCACTGGTGTGCTATCCCCCTTACCCCTATAGAGTGAAGTTTTTTTAAAAGTATTTTATGAGAAACTCGATCATACGCTTTGCTCATGTCAAGCAATACTCCTACAGCATATTTCTGTTCGTTAATTATTGAAAATATTTCATTAAAATACTCATAAAGGGCAGTAATAGTAGATCTACGCTTCCTAAAACCATGTTGACAGTTATTAAAAATTTCAAATTTTTCACAAAAGGATGTTAGACGCATCGCCATAGCGGACTCAAACACTTTGGAAAAGGTAGATAGTAGTGCAATAGGTCGAAAATGTTGCGGTTCATTTGCGTTACGTTGTTTAGGTACAGGTTTGATAACTGTAGTTTTTAATAATTTTGGAAACGCTGTTTCTCTAAAAGATTGGTTAATTAGATAAGTTAAGGGTTCAACGAGCTCCTCTTTACATTGTTTTATTAATGACGGCGGAAATTCGTCTATTCCAAAACTAGTTTTATTTTTCAATGACTTTAAGATAGAAAGAACTTCAACTTCCGTAACTGGGTTTAGGAACATACTTTTTTCAGTATAACTTAGAGAAGGGCGCCCTTCAGGATCTGGTTTGTTATTATTGTTACCCACTGAAACAAAATATTTATTTAGCATGTTTGAAATTATGTAAAGATCAGTTGTATTGCTTGTTTCCGTTTTTAAACCTATATTCTTGTGGCATTGCTTCTTTATTTTATTTGTACGTTGTTTAATTATTTGCCACATAGATTTCGTTACGTTTTTTGAATATTTAATTTTTTTAATATATAAGTTCTTTTTTGATGTTATTACTATATTCTTTAATAGTTTTACATATTTATTGTAATAATCATTAAGTAATGGATTATTTGTCTGAGATTTTAATATATGTAGTAATCGTTTATGTTTACAAGATGTTTTAATGCCTTTAGTTAGCCACAGTTTTTTATTAATATTATTTATTTTTACTAGTTTTTTTGGAATGCACTTGTTTAATAAACATGTTAATAAGTCGTGAAAAGAACTGTAATTTTGATTGATACTTTTTTTATGTGATAATATTTGATCCCAATTAATAGCCTGCAATTGTTTTTTAAACAATGCAGTGTTATGCAGGTTAAAAATTCTTTTCTTTATATAGTACGCAGTTGAATTTTGTTTTATTTGGGGTTTTTGAAAGTCAATTATTGTACCTTTGTGGTCAGAGATTCCGTATTCTTTTACTTCCATAGTTGTGTTTGTCATATCAAAGTTGGTAAAAATTGGATCCAAACAGGTAGAGCTAGTAGGAGTTACTCTCGTATGCTCTTTAACATATTGATCAAAGTTATAACTTTTAAATAAATTGATGTACATTTTACTTTGACTGCAATTACTTAAGAAGTTTATGTTTAAATCTCCTCCTATTAGTATATGTTTTTTATTGTATTTAGTCGTTAATAATTTAAGTACTTTTCCTATTTGTTCATTTACTATAATTGTTTCTCTTTTACTCTCTGGCCAGTACATAACAACAAGTATTAAATTTAAATGTGGTATTTGAACAGCACATATTTCAATTATATATTCCAATGAAAAACTATTTATATCCTCGCATTCATAATATTCAATATGGTCTTTTATAAATATACATACGCCGCCCCCTTCTCGGTGTTCTCTAGAGAATCTACTCGCTAGATTATATCCTTCTACAACCAGCAAGTCAGTTTTACATGGCGAGATCCAGGTTTCCGTAAAGCATAAAGCAGCAAAATTATAATCTTCCACTAAGTCTTCTATTATGTGTAACTTGTTTTTAATGCTTCTCACATTTTGAAATAAGAATACTGAATTGGTATTTTTCCTGTTAGGGACGAAAGGAATTATAGTTTCTTCCGAGTTGATTTGTAACAGGTTGAGATTGTGATGTTATTCCTATTTGTAGTTCTGCGTTAGTTGTCATATTTTGATTCTGTTTGCGTGGATGATATTGTGAAGGGCTTTTCTCCAGTTCTGTCGTATGTTTAAATTGTCTATTCCTTCTGAAACTTTCTCTTTCTTGTTTTCTGTGTTGTAAGCCTGATTCGTCGAGATACTCTGATATCCATAAGCCTGTATTTTTAAAGTATAATTTGCATTCTAAGATGCATTTCGTAACTTGTTTGCTCAGTAATTCTATTTTCAAAGGTCGTCTCGTACCCCTCCCACCTATACGGCTTAAATCTTCTACGTATCCTGAAAGATCTATCCCTGCTATATCATAAAATAAATTTAAAATTTTTTCATGTAACTCGTATTCAGTTTCGTATCTGGTTTCGTTTAGTCCATAAAGAACTATTATTTTCTTATGTACTTCTTGTTTTGAATTACTTTGTTCTTTTAAATTGAGGTCAGTTTTGTTATTTTTTGTGTCTGTACTATTTATTTTCATTGGTTTAGTTTCCCTTTGTTCGCGTTTTAATATTAAAATCTCTTTTTCTAAATCATGTATACGCTTTGTATTATCCTCTGTATTTTGTCGCAACAATTTAATTTCTGTCTCTAAGTTGATATTCTGATTTGTTGTGTTAAGTAAACATGTTTGCAGTATTTTTATAGTATGAGAGAGTTCACGATCTCTAGCTTCTTGTTTTTGAGCTTGTAATGTAATTTGCGCTCTTAGTTCTCGAATTTCTGTGAGCAGTGTATTTTCTGTATTGAATGTGGATTGATTCTGTACTGTATCTCCACCTGAAATAGTGTCATCCAAAATAAAGGAAATTTCAGGATTTTCGTTACTATTAGTGTGTGTTTTACGCCTTTTTGTGACATTTTCATTAAATGGGGAATTAATTTCAATGTTTGGGCCGTCCTCTTGTCGTCGCTCTGGAGTGTTAGTGTTATCGTATGTTGGTTGTTTTGATGAGCATTTTGGGCATATCCAAGATAATTTATGCTCCTTGCTCATAGTATTATAAAACCGCTTCTCCGATACATTGACACATTGTAAGTCATACTTTTCTGTGCATAGTGAACAGGTCAAAAATCTTCTGTCTGGTATTTTTATTAAACAAGCTGCGCATGTGTGCTCCATCTTCCGGTAGTAATAATCACGCGCTAGGTTAAACAGTAAGCAGAAGCAACGCAGTCACAGCATGCCAAATTGAATTATGAGGTTTTGTAGCAATTCTCAAAAAGCACTCTAGATGGCGTTAGTATATTTTAAGTAATATAATTTCTCGTTTAAACATACCTTTGCTTCTGTCTATATAGTTTAAGGTATTGTAGAAAAAAGCGTTATACAATTCTTTGCTCAATTTTTTTATGCTATAACTGTCCACATAATAAAAATAAAATATTAGTCGTCACTTTATATTTTCCTATACACACTTAATAGTTCAGCTACTGCTCAATAGATGGCGCTAGTTGTCTTATTAGTTGAAATGCTACGTCTGTGAAGAGGTCAGTGTCCACTTAAAGTTGTTAATCATTTCATAAAACCGTTATTCAACCTTAAAAATTATGCACTGTTCATTGTTCTGTAAACCTTTTTTTAAGTCACTTCACACATTTAATAACTTCGTAATAATAAACTTCTCAATTAATTGTCATTTACTTAAGTTACACTAATAAATTTGTCGTATTTTTGTTTTTGACTTTTTTTACTATTCTTCTCAATAATTTTTTTCACCAACACTTTCACTAAATATTTAGTTATTTTTTTTATATAATTATGCCACTAAAAGGTTAAATTGACGTCATTTAATATTTTATTACTAAATACGTACGGGAGCCAATGTTTACTAAACAGCGCCCTCTAGGGAATCATTTTTTATTAAAATATTGTTTTTAAGATTATTCCATAAAATTTTTGGTTTGTTTATGTTTTTATTTATATGCTGATTGAAATAACATTTTTTCTCTTGAAATAAGGCTGAGGTTACAATTGATTTCATTTCCTTGTAAAATGTTTTATGTGATTCACATTTTGTACTCTTCCAACGAGCATAAGCCTCATCTCGAATACTCATCATTTCTTTCACAGTGTCAGTAATCCAAGGATGTGGCTGTTCCCTAATAATGACTGTTTTATATGGGGCATGCAACTCAAACAATTGTAGTACCAAGGAATTAAAATTAGCAACCATGGAATTAAGATCTGTAAGTATTGAAATGTCATTCCAATTAATTAAATTTAAATCCATCTCAAATTGCTCTGCCAAAATACTTTTAAAAGGCCTGTAGGTCATAGTATATGGGGTCGGTTTAACTTTCTTTACACATAGTTCCCCTGATATAAAAGCATGATTACCAAGCTCAGGAATGTGAGTAACATTTATATTTTGTACCCTAGCATCAGTACAGAACAGATCAATCAGAGTCTGACTATGGTCTGTGAAATGTGTTGGCAAAGTGACAACTTGTATTAAATTAAAAGATTCCAAGAAAGATGATAGCAATTTATATTTTGCATTGTTAAAGTTAGTAAAGTCAACATTAAAATCTCCTAACAGGGTGATATAGTCATGCCGAGCCACCGAACACACCGACTGAGACAGGGCATCAAGGAATACATTGAGGTCCATCCAGGGGGGCCTATAAGCGGTTCCAATGGCGATTTGGAGAGAGTTTACCCTAACACTGAGTCACATCTGCTCCACAGTAGGGGTAGGAGGAACGGGGCAAGTACGCACATATAACCCTTTTTTAATATAAAAACCCACTCCACCCCCTCGCCCTCCACGAACAGAAACATCGAGGGCAGTGCCGAAGACGGTAACCAGGCACCATAGGAGCACGGCCATCCTCCCCATGTCTGAGCCAAGTCTCATTTATAGCGACAATGTCCATAGACAACCTGCTCATGATTGATATGAATTCGTCATGTCTCGAACCCAGTGACCCAGCATTAAACAAACCCAACTTGAAAAACTTATTTGTCACTTCGAAAGGGGAAAAATGAATAAATAATATATAGGTAGTCAATTATATTTGCAGTGTACTTAATGAGAATGCTGAAAGGTAAAATATGATCAATAATGTTAAACGAGTATGTTGAAAAATAATGGGAACAAGTGAGTGAACAGACTAAAAAGGCCATGACACACATATATATATAATTGGGAAGTACAGCTACATGTACTGCATTGCAGATATACACATATTGAGCAAAAACAGTCAATGAACAGATAAAATAGTTGCTACGAGTACATTTTAAAACTAGTAAATAAACATAGATATGAAATAAAAACAAACAGCAAACAAGTGCAAAATTGAGAAATGCTACAAAAACAATAATACATTCAGGGCCATGTGATAACTTAAATAGTAAATAATTTAGAGTAAAATACATATTAACTTTTTTTACAGGTAAAAATACAATTACAGTATGGTAAATGACATTGACTAAAACAAACTGAACATTGACGCAAAACAAAATAAAAGCAAAAGTAAGACTAAAAGCAGCTGAAGGTAGAGTGAGTATCATACTCAGTCATGTTTTTTGGGAGCCAAGCACACGAACAATGTCTCCCATTGTCAGGAATTGATAAACCTGGGTACCGTACGCGTGTCGAGCAAAAATTCGGCCCCTCTTCGTCCACACGTATCTCCACTGCAGCTTACGACACTCCTCGCGGACTCTCAGATGTAACTGGCGGTTCGATCGAGTCAATCGCTCGTTGAGGTAGACCCGGCGCTCGGCAGGCGCGGGCGCAGGGGCAGCGGGGGTAGTGGTCCCCTCCCCGTCGACGGGCTCGGGCGCGGGCGCAGATGTCACGACGCTGCGGCGCACGCGCGCGGCCTTGAGAAGCTCGTCCCGCAGGTATCGGCGCGCCAGACGCACCACCACGCGACGCGGCCGCCCGCCCGCCTCCGAAGGCGGCGCGCCCACGCGCTCCGCGAATACCACGTCTCTCGGTTCTAATGCGACTCCGAGCTTTGCAGCCAGGACGGTGACGGACTGCACGACGCTTACACCCCTCTCCTCCGGTAACTGACCGACCTCGAGGTCCGACAGAAGCGCCTCTTGATCGCGATCATTGAGCTCACGCTTCAACTCGTCGATGGTTCTTTCCAACTCTGCAGACCCGGCGTCCGGCTCGCGGCGCTCCAGCGCGTCCAGCCTCACCTCGATGCTGTCAATGCGCGTTGACAGAGACACACGGAGCTCGTTCATCTCCCTCCGAAACTCACGCATCTCCGCCATAAATGTAGCAAGTTCGAGGTGATGACGTTCCTCACTGCTCACTGACACATCATAGTTTGCTGCAGCTTCGAGACAGGGCACATTTGACGCAGTCTCCTTCGGTGGGGAGGCACAAATGCCTTTAACGGGAGTCTGACTATTATCACCCCTACGGTTGTTTTTTTACAATTCGGACAGGCCCACTCCCTACTGATATGTGCCTTATCTGGAATATTCAAACAGGCTTTGTGGAACTTCAAAGGACACAGAGAGCAAGCAGCGCCACCCGCCACCGGTAGGAACTTCCCACACCCTCCGCAGTTGACCATCCTTATCCACTCTCAGCAATACGCTATTTATGCAGGAGATAAACAATGAACGCAGTTCCCAGCGTATGTCACTAGATGGCGACACAATCGCAAGTCTTGTGTACTAAATTCGAGACTATTGAAAGTTTTTATTTTAATTATTGCCACAATAAATATATTTTTGTATGTAAACAATTGTTTCTTTTTAATTGTAGTTATAGTACGAGCCGGTGAATGATGGCACGAAATTATACCCAGATACCCGCCACGAAATGAAATTGATTCAATCTCTGATATTATTTTAAAATATCAAAAGTAGATCGCAAATCACTCAACCCACACTACCACAGAGGCACTGACTCTAAAGGATAAAAAGCGAGCATTAACAGACTGATACAACAAGTAAATATATGAATATTAAATTTATAAATAAACACCGTAACACCGCGTAATGTCATCCGTGACGTCACCCGAAGTACGAAGATAGATAACTGCGGCGTAACCGCTTTCGGATGCATCGCAGAATCCCATGATCTCTGATGCGTATGGTTGTGTACTGAGTATGTATCGTGGTATTTGTGGCAACTTAACGTGCTTAAATGCTTCGGAGAATGAATCCCACAGCATGATGATTTCTTCGGGAAGTTGATCGTCCCAGGACATTTGTAAGGCACAGACACGTTGCATCAGAACCTTAGCGTAAAACGTAACAGGTGCTAAATAGCCGCACGGGTCATAGATGCGCGCTATGTTAGATAGAATTTCTCGCTTTGTCCTGCATCTACTGAAGCTTGAAACCTGATAAACGAAACTATCCGAATCCGAATTCCATGTCACTCCTAATACCTTAAAAATGCTGTCTCCGGACTCTTCAAAGCGAAGAGGCTTCTCCAGGTGATCATCAGGATATGCAGCCAGAATATCAGAATTGTTGCTAGCCCATTTGCGTAGCTGAAAACCTCCCCCAGCTAGAACTTCTACCAACTGCTGCTGAAGACGTTTGGCAGATGGAACATCAGAGGTCCCTGTAATGACGTCATCAACGAAGGTATCATTCCTCAATGCCTCCGCTGCAGCAGGATACTGCTCAGCATTAAGTGCAGCTAGCTCGTGTATGACGCGCATAGCCAAATAAGCTGCTGGAGTGACTCCATATGTGACTGTAGTCAGCTCAAAATGTTGGATAGGCTGATCAGGAGACTCACGCCAGAAGATGGTGTGATACTTGCTATCATCTTCGTGTAGCTGAACTTGACGATACATCTGCTTTATATCACATGTGAACACGATAGCATGAGTTCTGAAGCGCAATATGATATCCTCGACATGCTGTTGTAACTTTGGACCAGCCATCAAAAGCTGATTAAGTGAAACACCAGAGCTAGTCGGCGCGGAAGCGTCGAATACAGCACGAAGCTTAGTGGTGCTGCTACTTTCCTTTAATACACCGTGGTGTGGAATATAATAACGATCTGCTGAATCGCCCGGAGTAACGAGACGCATATGACCTGCTTGAAGGTAATCTCTCATGAACTCTATGTAGAGCTCTCTGAGACGGTTATCCTTGCTGAGTTTCCGTTCTAAGTTATAAAATCGCTTAAGAGCATTATCAAAACTGGAGCCCAGAGCTATGCGCCCCGACTTGAAAGGTAAGCGCACTATAAACCTACCATTAGAATTGCGAGAATGAGTCTCTACAAAATGTTTTTCGCAAAGCATATCCTCAGGATCCTGTACGTGATGTGCTGGAACCTCCTCAACCTCCCAAAACCTTGAAAGAATGGAGTTGAGATCAGCAGTACAGGCCATTGATAGAGCTTGATGCGAAATGTCAGAGTCCAATGGGGCTCTACCCATCAGAATCCAGCCAAAAATAGATGAGTATGCTGAAGGAAATCCTTCACCTAAAGATAGCTTGCGTCCGTTAAATATTTGTTCATAGAGCTCTACCCCTATAAGAATATCTATGGGCCCAGGTACAGAAAATTTGTCATCAGCCAACTGAATGTCTCTACATCTTCTAGCGACCTCTTGAGAGATTTTAGTGCTAGGAAGAACACCAGTAATACGCTTTAGTATAACTGCAGTGGTTTCCAATGGCGGAGAGGTTGGATCCATTATAGATTGTATCGCACACTGGATACTTCCATTAGTGCGTTGTCCGCTAGACTCTCCCAAACCAAAGAGTGTGAATGGGCTAGAACGAGGTAGCTGCAGTTTCCGTGCTAAAGACTCAGTGACAATTGTAACCTGTGAACCGCTATCAATTAAAGCTCGAACTTTGTGTAAAATATTATTCGCATCTCGGATACCAACCACAGCCGTTCCCAAAACTACAGTAGATCCCTTGTGGATACTGCATGCAGGGTAAGTCTGGACAGTAGAGCTAAGTGTCGATACTGCAGCCTCTGGCTGGATAGTTGCTTCTTGAGAAGTACGAATTATAACTTTTAAGTTTAAATAGAACTTTTTAAAAACTTTTAATTAATAATAAATGGGTGAGTACCGATTTTGGTGGATGCTCAACGACTTCTGAAGCCTGGGCTGCGAAGCTCCGGTGAGGTGTCTGTTGGTGTCAGCATTTCAGCCTGCGCCGCCCGCTCTCCTTATTATGACGTCACAGGTAGGTCCATACATAACACCTCCCCGCCGAGTGTGAAGCCTCTTTTTTCAATTTCTTGTAAAAAAGGGCTGGTTCGTCTGTATTTCTATATTTTCAGGTTGTTGGGTGGAAGTTTTCTTCAAGAGAAATCGTTTGTATGCCCAGTAGGTGAGTATTATAATAAAAACGATGTAAAGTGGCGTATTCCAATAATAGTGAGTATTTGAAGGTTCTGGTTCCAAAATTATGGGCGTTTCCTTATCTATAAGATTTTTTAGTTTGTAGAGCTGACTCATAGGGACTTCCTCGATTTTCAGCGGCTGGTTTGCATTTTTAATAGTGATATTAGAGAGTTCAAATGACAGCAGCTTCACAGCGTGACCTCTAAGTTTATTTTCGGCGTTCTGAATGCTATTCGTTTCAGTAATGAGTTTACATCCCTTGGGAATCTCTACCAGGTAAGTGCCTTGTATCGACTTGAAAATTTCCTCGGCACAAATTAAACTTATTTTCGTCTTTAGTGGACACGTAATGAGGTAATGATAATCATCAATTTTGTCAATAATTTCGGTTATAGCTTTATATTGTATATATGTGCATTTGTCTGTTATCGTTTGTTTCAGGATCAGTGTGTAAATACAGTCGTTGTTCCTTTGTGTCTTCGTAAAGCTAATCCTCTTGCAATAATAAATATCTTGAAATTTGTTGCATTCTTTGTCCATGTACCAATATTTGTCTTCATTCATGGCCAGATAAGGTAAGGTGGGGATTATAAGGGTACTATTATAGGTAGGAGATGGGTACAGGTGATAATAGTCATAAATATCGCTATACATAATAGGGATTTTCAGTAAAAATACTAATGTGTTGTCAGAGTAGTATGAACCAGTCTCTATCAAGTCATAATAGTTTCTATAGTTAGTATGTTCGTCGAATAAAAGTTCCTGGGGCTTATAAGTTTGTTTTAGGATATTATACATGTATAGAATATCGTCGTGAGATAATATACTATGGTGCGTTATGTGTAATTTGGAAAAGGCTATCGAATTTTCTAACGAAACTAATGTCTCATATATAGAGTCCAAGTTTCCATTAATTATGGTAAATAAAGTATTTATTTTGATATAGTCAGTCAGTCTATAGTTGGTCAGTTAATTTCAGTTGTGATTTCATTAATTTTGCGATAAATTTTATACTGATTGGAAGCAATTTTCGAAATCGTAGAGTTAAAGGATTCCAAAATTCCGTAATTTAAACTTATGCCTGAATTATATTTATCCAAAATTATTTTTTGATTTTTCTGCAAAACAGAAATCGCGTTGTTATATTTGATTGCGTCTTGATAGTCCAAGTTACCTGTGATGCTCTTTATCACCGAGCCGAGTGCATCAACCAAGGCTCTCTTATCTCTACGCACATTATGATAACTTAGCGAGCTATATTTTGTATGGATCAATGCCAACTTACCCAATAGCGCTTGTCGGATCGCGACCGAGTCACCGATAGTTGCCGGGTCGATTACGCCGACATAGCTTATTAGCGAAGCTATATGGCTCTCTATACTATTTATGTAGTTACTAAATAAGCTTAAGTCGTAATAATGGATAAATGTATGTTTACTAATTTCTAACTTGCAGGTACCTAACTTAAATGGTAGTATACCAGGATTATTGGTCAGGGGGGTCAGGGTCACGTGATGTGCTTGGGCCAGCACCGGAACCAGCATCCTGAAATTGTTTTTGTTTAGTTAGAGGTTTCCTAACATTACGTTTGTGATACGTAACGTCTCTGCTATCCAATATTTTAATACCTAGGTCTCTTTTAACTTTACGAGTGACATATCGGGGTTGAGTTTTGTGCCGAGCCGCAAGTGGGTTTTTAGAGTAAAACTGCGTATTTTCCGGATAAGTTTCAGGTTTTTTCTTGGATTCGTTATGTTTTGTCATAGTTCGTGTTTGGTTTTCTTGTAAAGTTTTATTTATATTTGCATATAAAGTTGAAGTTAATTCTTTGTGTTTATCGACATAGTTTTGTAAACAAGTCGTCTCAATACTGATATCAAACGGATCCCTATTGTTTAGGTGTCCGTTTAGTATCTCCACGGGCTTTTTATTCGTTACAGAGTGTATAGAGTTATTATATCCGAGTATAGCGTACAGCATAAGCTCCGGCGTATTAAGTTCAGAGCGGGTCTGAGATAAAATTCGAATATGTTCAAGTAATGTTGAGTGGAGTCGTTCCACTGCACCGTTCGACTGTGGATTATTTACGCTGATAAAATGAAGGTTAATTTTATGCAATTGGGCAAATTCCTTTATGGGTAAATTTTTGAATTCGGTCCCTTGATCTGCGATAATGCTTAAGGGCAGGCCGTGATGAGTCATGAATATAGTTAAGGCATTAAGCACACATACACCGGTTAAGCTCTCGAGCGGGTATGCTTGTGCGTATTTGGAAAAAGTGTCGACGATCGTTAGGAATTTTTGTCCTTTAACAGTTAATGTATCAATGTGCAATACTTCGAAAGGTTTTTCGGGAATCGGGACAATTTGGAATGCTTGTTTGTTTGGGTGCCTTTCGTATTTACTAGTCTGACATATTTCGCAATTATTTATATATTCGGTTAAGAAATTTGTTAATTTTGGCCAATAATATGTTCTTTTGATACGCTGTTCCACCTCTTGAATGCCTCTATGATTTGTTTTCCCTTCGTGGTAATTTTTTGCTATTAAAAACTGACGATCCCTGTCAACAATGTCTTCCAATAACATTTTATGAAATGATAGCTTAAAAGCAGAATTACTAAAGGTTTCTTGCAACGTGTTTGTTATCGATTCGTAATAAAATGGATTTGACAGCCAAATGCCGTATTTGATGTTGGGTCTAATGAATTCTTTAAACAGTGATATTATTTCGGGTTTTATACTACTTTCCGAAATCTGAGCTACGATTCTGCGTTTTCCGGGAAATACATTTGATATAACTGGTTTGGATGGGGAGTGATGGACAAAATAGATAAGTAACTGATTATTACATGAGTTAATTGCGTTTTCAGATATTGGGATTTCTAAAATTGGGTTTTCTAATTCGGTATGTATGGTCATTAATTCCTCTAAATCTGAAAGTTCGGGTATCTCGGTTCGCGGATTTGCAATAATAGAAATATTTTGTTCACCTACTTGCTCGTCTTCGGAATCTAATAAGGGCGTAACATCATTATTTTGAATCTGAATCCGGGATAATGCATCTGCGTTTACGTTAGATTTGCCTTTTTTATAAGTGATTTTATATTCAAATTCCTCCAATTTTAAGCGCCACCTTATTAATCGAGAATTGGCGTCTTTCATGTTGAACAAATATTGCAATGGTTTGTGATCTGTTATAATGTTAAAGCTTCTGCCGAACAAATAGGGTCTAAAATACTTGGTCGCCCAGACGATGGCCAGTAATTCCTTTTCGATCGTGCTGTAATTTTGCTCGCTATCATTCAAGGTACGCGACGCGTAGGCGATTTTTTCTAGTTATATTTTCTTTAGATTTAAACATCAAGCAGTTACATGCTTTAAAAATAATAAAAATTATAACTATAATTGCTATTTCTTCTTTCAAATGTTTAATACTTGTAAAAGTATTCATTTGACATTGTGGGTTTACCTATAATGCGAAGAGATGGCGCTGCCTTGCAGCTTAAGAATAGCTAGAAAGAATTTCGACGCGGTCCGTGAGGGCCGCGGTAGCATAATTGGTCAGTGCATTCGCCCGGATTGCGAAGGGTGCGGGTTCGAGTCCCGTCTGCTGCCTGGTCCGCGTGGAATTTTTTCTAGTTATATTTTCTTTAGATTTAAACATCAAGCA
>OU963923.1:1925406-2040847 GCA_902850365.2 Chilo suppressalis | reverse complement strand
CTAACAATAAGTGCAAAGATAAGTCCCAAAATAGCAAGAAACAATTTTCAAAACAAAATGAACAAGTATATGAAAGGGAGTAAGTGCAAAGTTCTCTTCAAAACTCTTTCTAAGGCTGGGAGCCTTAGTTTTAATATAACTTTTGAAAAATTATCTACAGGTAAAATTACAACCAGGCCGTTTTATCATTCAAATATTGATTGATAGTATAATATCCTTCCTTAAGTAAACAATTCTTAATGTGTATTTTAAATTTATGAGGAGGCAAATCAAGGATATCAATAGGAATCTTATTATAGAAATGTATACCTTGACCCATAAATGATTTATGAACCTTCTGTAACCTGTAATTTGGTATCTTGAGTTTATTTTTATTCCTTGTATTAAAAGAATGTATGTCACTGTGTTTTAGATAATAGTTAATATTGCTTCGAACAAAAAGTATGCAATTATAAATGAATTGAGAAGCAACAGTCAAAATCCCGATTTCTTTAAATTTTTCTCTAAGAGATGTTCTAGAACTAAGTTGATAAATAGCCCTTATAGCTCTTTTTTGCAAGATAAATATAGTTTCAATATCGGCTGCTGATCCCCAGAGAATAATACCATAGGATACAATACTATGAAAGTAACTAAAGTTTACAGTTCTAGCAGTAGCTACATCAGTAAGTTGTCTTATTTTACGTATGGCATAGGCTGCTGAACTAAGTTTACCAGCTAGCAGAAAATATGAGGATACCATTGCAATTTCGAGTCTATGGTTATACCTAAGAATATCGTTGATTCAACTAAATCTAGGTTTTCATTGTTTAATTTAATTCTAATGGTTTCGCTTCTAACATTAGGTAAAGTGAATTTAATGCATTTGGTTTTATTTGCATTTACTTTTAAGTTATTTACATTAAACCAGTGCAATACTTGTGAGAGAGCATTATTTACATCGTCAAAGTTATTCTTGTATCGGTCAACCTTAAATAATAAACAAGTATCATCAGCAAACAATACGATGTCACACAATTTTTCCACAAAAAATGGCAAATCGTTTATGTACAAACACGGTCACGGCCGCCTGACCAGCTTTAAGGCGATTTTGCCATACACTCGTTTTGTACGATTCGTTAGTGGGCGGGCTCTCGACTTTTTATGAATGAACAGCAATAGTTCGGTTGTGTTGTGATGAATGTATGCTCATGATATTACATTTTGTTTGGAATTCGTAAATGATTTAATGAATGTCCTCTTTTCAATTACCTACATAATTAAATCTGGAAACAGTTGTAATCGTTCGTGCTATTCACGAAGTAAGAGTTCTGTAGATTATTTAACAACTTATTTATTTATAAGAATCATAACTCCTGAATAATTCAGTGATATTTTATATGTCACTAACGGCCGCACTCTAAGGCGTCAATTAAAGGTAATGCTTCATTAAGTCGCGTGTTGTCTTATTTTGTTTTACCAAGAAATTTTGTTTCTACAAAGAAAGTGACAGCATGAACTTTAATTTAAATTAAAAGTTTAAATATGAAGGTGAAATTTTACACGAAAGTAGGTAATTATTAGGAGTCGTTGCCTAAAAAGGATTTTAGGAAACTTCCTTAAAATGGGGATAAATGTGTATAAATTTAAAATTCAATTTTTTTAAGGTTGTTAATATCGGAGTTGGTAATTAATTAGGCTTCTAATTACCTAGAGAAATAGAAAATGGTAGTATTTTCTTATTTATACTCTAAGGGGTTACAATGTAGGATCCATTTTTTCCATCCAAGTTTTGTTCTGCGCGTGCGAAGCCGCTGACGGAAAGCTAGTACCTATTTTTACAAGAGCATAATAAAAATAAAAGAAATAATTATTAAGCTCATACTATTTGAGAGTATAAAGGCTATAGGTTTACTTTAAAAATATGGCTATACCAGATTCATGAATTCAATATTAAAATCGAAACCAAATGTAAAATTACGCGTTGATTATTGTTGTTGTTTTATTATTTCTTTATTTGGTCGCGATATCACACGCGCATCACAGAAATCCCGAGATGTTGCCAAACCGCTGGCTGTAGGTAGCTGTGTAGCGGCATAGAGCAACGTCGCGCATAATATTTTCTCTCGCTCGCACTTACGGGCCTTACCCGGCGCATCATCCATAAGTCCAGTTCAGTGCGATCAAGAGTAAATATGCGACTGCCACGAGCGTTGGTGTTTACAATAATTATATCTATCTCTTACATGACCCCCCCCCCCCCAAATCTAAAGTCAAATTGAAAAATCTTGTGTCAAAAAGTGTCTTGTGGAATAATGTTTATTTTATTCCAGATACCTATTTTTTATTAGTGTAGTGAGTGACCCCCTCCAAAATTTCAGGCTGCGACCGCACCTGAAGCGAAGGCTTAGTAATAGGGTTCCTTTCACCCATTGGTCACACTTTGGTCGCGATCCCAAAAAATAGATTAAAAAATTAGAACGTAATCATCACTACTACAGAAACAGGGAGCGATAATAATTTTTACCAGCAAAATAGTCTATACACTACACTTGCTTTAAATCTTTATTAATTTTAAGTATTTGAGTAGTAAAGCGTTTTGAATAAAATACAATTTTAATAAAAAAAAAATATTTATTTTTAACAACAATAATAATAAAACGGTAAACTTAATAAAATCAATAAAAAAAAAACTTACACTTAATGATAATGATCACCGTAATAAGGAAGATCTAAGGACGTGACAAAATATGAATTACCTAAATTAATAATATTGTCATGACGATTTGTCATTTTTCTATATTTAATTTTATATGTCAATTTATTTTAAAAGCCCTCTAACAATTTGCTGTGTCTGAAAAGGGCGACTAAGTTTAAAGCACTTATAATGTAATTTTCCATTTAATGTATCTGTCGCAGTAAGATAGATATATCTATACTTAGTTTGCAATAAACGATTGACTATTGACATGTATTGTATATTCGTAAGTAGCTACTTATATATAAAAAATCTCTCTTATTACATCAGTCAACACGAATTTTGAGTCTGAGTTCTGTGTACTGGATTTCTTTTTTATTCCTTATATTAATGTAAAACAAATCATACTCGTTTGGAATATAAATAAATAACAGATAATAAAGGAAGCAAAACCTTTTTTAAATATCATATTATATAATTGATATTTATAATTTACATGACTTTTGGTTAAAATTGATACCCTGATAATACCAATTTAAAGAAATATAAACTCTGAAAACATAAACAGTCTAATACTACGGTACAAGTACTTAATATAATGATGACTTTGCAAATTGGCTGTCAAATATTTTGTTGCTGCACAATTCGTTTTTATGAGGCGCAAAAATATTTGAGGCCATTCATATATAATCCGTTTAAAACTAGTTAAATACTGCAATCACAGATTTAAAAATGTATCCCACCAAAAACATAAATGTGAAATGATAGCCAAGTTCAATATTATGATATATACCTACCTTGGTTGTTGACTTCGATGACAAAAGAAGTGAGATCTAAATGGATGCCAAGTTCAATTGTCAGTCCTAATATGTTATAACAAATCAAAATAACACTTCTTCTTATAACTTACGATAATTATGTTGAAACCTAAGGTCTGACTTGGCTAGTTCTCTATAAATGAACCCAATTTGACATGTTTAAGTGAAATAGTTTTTGAGTTATAAGGGAATCAAAAGTGGCTCCAAATGATTCGTGTAATATTACACACGGTGCTGCTCGCCAGTTCTGTTAGCTTGAACTTGGCTTGACACGCTACCGCTTGTCTAGATTTCAATTATATTAGAAGTGTCATTTCTCCTAACATGAACTCTTCTTAATTTATAAATATTAGTTACTTATTTATAGTTATTATTGTTGTTAAATGAGAAAACCTGTTATTGTTCATTTTTTATTAAGCACCTATAAATAAGTTTCATGTACTGTAAGTCTTCCCAAATGTATAAATAAATGAATAAACTCTCAAACTTAGAACTATAACGCCTATTCTAAGCTCTTAAAACTTACACTTACTTAGATTATAAAATACAGGGTTAATTTTAAACAACCAGTTACCTCGCAGTACTAGATAGCTTACATCATACACAAAAACGTTTGTTCTACGAGTTTTAACATAACTCAATACTTTGATCAATACAAATTTTCTAAACATTATATTTTCATAAAAAAAAAATCAACATTTATCTTTGTATGAAAATAAAATGTTACGAACTTTCAAAACTCGTAGAACAAACGTTGTTGTGTATGATGTTAGCTATTTAGTACTGAGAGGTTACAGGTAGGTTAAAATTAACCCTGTATATATCACATCATACCTACATACTCTTTACTTAGTTATCATTTACTAGCTGTTGTCCGCTTCTTCCTCTGCGTGAACTTTAGAATTAATAAAATCCCTCGGGAACCTTTAATCGGAATAAAAATTACAAAAAATAAACTATATATGTGCTAAATTTCATCCAAATACGTTTAGCCGTTTTTACGGGATTGAGTAACAAACATCCAAACATAAAAACTCTTACACTTATAATAATATTTACTATCGGCCCTTATTTAATATTTAGTTGCGGCACCATTGGCGTCTATGACGGCATCAAGTCGCGACCTCGTTGAATTGACTAATTTTTCACAAAGGTCAGAACCCCGTATGCTCTCCCAAACTATTACGCAGTGAGTGACGAGTGCCTCTCTCGTCCTTTCATTACGGTTGTCCCATCTTTGGACCATTATTCCCCACATATTTTCGATGGATTTAGATCAGGGGAACGGGAGGGCCATCGCACCGTTCGTATATCGGGCTGTGCCTGGAGCCAATTTTGAACCGCGTGCGCAGTGTGGATCGGGCAATTGTCTTGAAGGAAAATCAATTCCGGTACTTCCGATTCCGGATATACCACCAGCGCGGTAGGTATTAATGCCTCTTGTAAGAGCTCCAGGTATGCCTGGAGGACTAACGCCTCCCTGAAATAGCAACAAGCTCCCCCGGACCAGCAGCACTCATCCAACCCCACATGTTGGCACAAATCCTGCCCGATTCGTTATTGGGGTTAACATTACGGGGCTCGTACCGTGTGTTATCCACACGCCACAAATACCACCGTCCTAATTGACTGGACTTAAAACATTTTTCATCGGCAAATATGGCGTGTGAGAAATCAAAATCACGGTACTCTCTCGCAAATCGCACCCCACCAATTTTGTTTCATTCGCTTAAAATTATTTTTTTTGCTGGCCGTCTGTGATGCACTCCCGCACGCTGGAGAGTTCTTCTTACGGTACGGACGGAGCAGTCAAATTCTGGGCCTGTTCCGCTGAAATTGGTTGCTGGGGCTGTCTTGATCGGGTGTCGAGTGTCCTTCGTCTCCGAAACGGTTCACCCGTAGCCGCACAGTATTTCGCTGCAATAAAAAAATATAAATAATAACAGAAAATAATTCAATAAACACTATTATAAACTAAGATTTTTCAAAATAATACACATATAATTAGGTTTTTTTGTTCATATTTTAACCTGAATGGAATTTAATATTAATATTTGTATTACAGTTTTGGATTTATTGTATATTATTTTTGTTTAGTTTTATTTAATTTTCTTTTTACTTCATTTATTAATTTTCATTCATTTCTAATAATTTAAAACGGCAGAAGCTGTATTTTTCACACTTACTAAAATTCATAAATTACAGGTCAATTGACATAATTACATATTTGAGCTAAACAAAAAAACGAAATTATTCTTTTCAGTCTACGGCGATTAGAGTAAAGCCCGGCTCTTGCTCGAGGCACTACCTATATAGGTATGACTAGGCTAGCCGCGGCAGCAACGAATAGGAGCGTTTTTAAGAGATATCTTTCGTGATACCTATTTATTTTGATGATCTGTAATGATCAAAATTTAATGTATTTAATTAATTGGATAAAAATTAACAGTTTAACGTAGGCCCTCAGAAGTAACAACGTTAGAAAGATATTATTTTGTAACAATAAAGTACAAAATCAACAATTTAATCTTTAACTTCTGAATCTTCAAACTATATTCTAAATTGAATGTAAGAGTTGAAAATAATTAAATACATATACAGTCATACAAGTCATAAGCGAAATAGTGACTAAATAAAGCAAAATCAATAACTTCGCCATTAATTTAATAATGGATAAAAAAAGTCTCAAATTTAAAAAAAAAACAGTCACGTAATTGATTGCCTTATTATGTTTTAAGTATCATGTGATTTATAAATAAAAAAAATACATTCAAGAAAGAATATAAAATTATATTTATTATTCTAGTCTTTTCTACATGCATAGGCGTAGATCCATCGATCGGTAGCTTATTTTATAAAATTTGCAACTCCGCAAATGTTTTGTTTCATAGAGCTATCGTTGGACAAGAATCCAACAAACATACTTTTTATTACAAAACCTGACTCGGTAGGCACCAAGGACGTTATATGTCCTTGGTAGGCGCTTGCAATGTTGCCAAGCCGCTAAAAGGAATCTAATAGAAAATGAAAAAGCAAATTCAGCTTTATGACTGATGAGCGAGGACTCGTATTGTTTGTGCGATACTAAAAGAGACAGACAGCGTCAAAACATTACGCGCGACGTTGCTCTTCGCTTCGCTGTGTCGCGCGCGACGCGACGCCAGCAGTGACACTACAACGGTTTGGCAATACTTCGGAGTGTCTGAGATTCAATATCTATCAGGAAGAAGAAAATAACAAAACGTTATTTTTGACGTCTACTTAAAAATAGTTATTTGCAACAAGCCGTTAAATAAATCTATCTCAAACAGAATTTATGATTATGCGTTTATTTCTTTCTTCTTTCATTTTAAAATGAGTTTTTAACTATCGATATATATTCGCAATTATCTATAATTTAAAAATATGATGCCATGTTGCCTTTGAGTTACTTGCAATATTACTATGACTCCACTGTCCGTCTGTCTGTCTGTCAACAGGCTGTTTCTCATTAACCGTGATAGCTAGACAGTTGAAATTTTCACAAAAGATGTATTTCTGTTGCCGCTATCACAACAAATACTAAAAATAGAATAAAATAAATTTGCTCTATATTAATAACGGCATCAGATAGACGCTTGAAATATTCACAAAATATTTAGTTGCATATTCACTTTCAAATTAAAATAATATTTAAGGGAGTTCCCATACAACAGACGTGTTTTTGCCATTTTTTGCTCGATATTATAATATAGTGTCTAATGTTGTATAAATAATGGCACGGAACCCTTCTTGCATGAGTATAACTGGCACTTGGCCGGTTTTTAAGTTTATCGTTGATTTTAAAACGACAGTTTGTAAAACAAAGTTACTTTTTCGATAGCTAAATATTTCTCAATATCACTCATTATATTGTCTATCTATAAAAATATATTTTTATAAATAAAATAATATCAGCAATCTATTAGACAAATTAACAGTAGTTTATTAATACGTTTTCTTACCGTTAATCCGAGCTCTTTGGAGATTTGGCTAATATTCAGCCCTTCTTCGTGCAAAGCTATTATGCGACTCCTCTCCTGTATAGAGAGGTTTCTTGAAGACATGGTCCAAATTCTCGCCAAGGTCACGTTATACAAACAAATGTCCTGTTTCTAGCACCATCGTTAAGTAAAAACAGGTATCAGTCCAAAAATAATGCGGGGGTCAAACGTAAATCGAACAATCCAAGAAGCGTCAACAATAAGCGAAATGCAAAAACCGACTAAAGTAAACAAATAAACATTGTTGTTGCATCATTCATAACTGCACCCGTGCAGCGCTATGCTAATTGGTTATAGTAAAATACTACGACCAATCAGGATGGGCCCGTAAAATCACCCGTCTAGCGCTTGCACAGGAAAGTTTTTTGAGGTGTACAGGCGGCCGTGACCCCCACTGTACAATAAAAATAGAAACGGACCTAAAATCGATCCCTGGGGAACGCCCATTTTCACATAAGATCCAGATGACTTAACACCATTTACCTCTACAGTTTGAACTCTGGAACTGAGATACGATAGTAGCAAGTTTTGGGCTGCGCCTTTAATTCCATAGTGATTTAATTTTAACACCAGCGTCTGGTGCTCAACGCAGTCAAACGCCTTGGAGAAGTCACAGAATACCCCAAGAACATTCTGCGACTTCTCCCAGGCTTCCATTATATGTCTAATAAGTGCAACACCCGCATCCGTTGTTGATCTACCCCTAGTAAAGCCAAATTGATTATTATGTAACAGTTTGTTCAAACTGACATGCGATAATAATTGATCTAAAATATTTTTTTCGAAAATTTTACTTAATACCGGTAATATTGATATAGGTCTGTAATTACCGGGATCATCCCTTATACCGTTTTTGAAGAGAGGGATAACTTTACTATACTTCATAAGGTCTGGAAAATCACCTTGATCAATACACTTATTGAATATATCTGCAAGATATGGAGCGATAACTGTTATTATACTTTTAGTAATTTTAATAGACATTCCAAACAAATCACACGTATTTTTCTTTTTAAGTGAGTTAAAGCATTTTATAATATCCATAAAATCAACATGTTTAAACGTAAACAGATTATTACACTGAGGCACACACGTCTCTAGCAAACTCTCAGCACCCGCTGGCGTCGAATTCAAAGTAGAAGTAGTAATTAATGGTATATTAACGAAATATTCATTAAAAGTATTGGCGATCTGTTCTTTTGTTTTAATTTGAATATTATCTACTTTAAGTGCGATCCCATCATCGAGAGTTCTTTCTTTACCAGTTTCTCTATTAATAACATTCCATGTCGTTTTAATTTTATTATTAGATTTTATGATTTTATTTTTTATGTAATTGGATTTGGCTGTTGCACATACACTTTTGAATGTTTTTGAGTACCTTTTAACATAATCAATGAAACGCTGAGAGTGATTGTACTTCCTTAAGTAGTACAAATCATAAAGTTTATTTCTGCTCTTATAAATACCAGACGTAGCCCAGTCACAGAAGTTCAACTTTTGAGTTAATTTCAAAGTTTTAAGCGGAAAAGCCTTATCGAATTCTTTCTTAACCAAAGTGAACATATATATTGCCGTAAAGAATATTAGGATCCTCATGTGTCCATGGCATTTGAAACATTTTATCATCAATATTGTTTTGAAAATTTTCTAAACGTTTATTTGTTACTGGTCTTAATTCAATGAATTTGGGCTTAGTAGTGTCATTTGTATTATATGTTATTTTTAAGCCGTAATGATCTGATGTGATACAATTAATAATTGATTTACTAACTGGATTATAATCAGTAAATATATTATCCAAACAAGTAGCTGAATGAGATGTTACTCTAGTAGGCTCAAAAAATTTATGTACCAAATTAAAACATTTGAATAGTGATGTTAGGCGAATTGACATTGAATTATTTTCAAGAATGTTAATATTGAAGTCACCAACTACAATCAAAAACTTATTTTTACACTTTAACTTTTTTAGAACATTCTCCATTACTGATTCAAAAACACTAATGTTGCCTAGAGGGGGTCTGTATACACATACTATAATAAATTCACTGAATTCAACACAGGATAGCTCAATAATACGTTCTACTGAGAGGCCAACTATGTCCTTCCTATCCCTAGTGTTTATATTTTTATTTACAAAAATTAATGTGCCACCATGTATAGCTGCAGTACGAACATATGCACTTATCATTTGAAAATTGTTTATGCTAAAAGACACCTCAGAAGACTTAAGCCAGTGTTCAGATAAACAGATAACATGAATATCCTGGCTCTTTGCAAATAGTTCTAATTCTAAATCTTTGCCAGCCAACCCTTGGATATTCTGATAAATAATATTAATTTTGTTGGATTTGGCTGTTGTCGTACCCCTCAGTTTAAATTTGAGTTGGTTACCCTATTTTCTAAATTAATAATTTTATTAGTGCTGACACTAAAACAATCCAGTTGTATAGACTTTGTTATACCATGTATAACTGAGTTTTGTATATTAAAAGCTAACAAAGTAGCTATCTGAGTCTTATATTTTTTTGCAAGATACATAGTATCTGTGGTCAACTTAAATTTACTAATATATTTATTTATATCAAAATATAAAAAATTGTCACTATGACTATTTAATAAATTATAAATTATTAAATTCAAATTAAAGATGCGCTTGTTTTGTTCCCTAGTTAAATTTTCTGCATATGGGAAAGCGCTTATTATTATTTTACACTTGCACCTAGACTGATAGTTAAGTAGCACCTCTATATTTCTATACATATCTCTTGCTCTTATTTTAGAGCTGTCACCACATATAATAGCTATGTTTGTCAAACTGTCCGCATCATACTGATTCAGTTCACTTACAATGTCATTTATTGATTTACCTGGCATACATATATTAGTTTCTTTCATTACAATAATTCCTTACCATTAATCCAAAGCCGCATCCTAACTTATCCGAGAACATAATTGTTTTACTTCTAGTTGTGTTCTCAGATAGCACTGGTTTGAAAGGAGAGGTACTATATGTAGTGCAGATTGACCTCACAAGGGAGTTGTTATATGTTTTGCAAGTTGACCCAGAACAGACAGATGAACCACCAAAATTTTTAACTGTTTGAGAATTGTTATTATTATTATTATTATTATTATTAACGACCTCTATAATTTCAGATGATGTTGATTGCAAGGAAGATTGATTTAAAGAAGTACTTAATTGATTTTTTACTAAAGACTCATAACGTTCTGCATTGTAGTTGCATAGTTCAACTAATTCTGAAGCTGATTTTATATGCTCACTTATTTGTTTTTGTGCATTTGAATATTTGTTAGATAATGTTTCTAGTGACTCATGTAAATATTGAATCTCTAAATGTAATTTCTTTGTATCACTGTCGTACATCTGCCTACTCTCAGTCAACTTTGAACTATATATATCTATAGAATCATTAAGGTCCATTCTTTCCTTCCTTAATGCTATATTTTTATGAAAACAATTATTTCTTTTAATTAACTTTCCTGTTCTTTTTATAAATTTACTAATGCGAATATACTTTTTTAGTTTTTTTCTTGCCAGTTACACAGTTTTGTACAGCAGTGTTCTCATAAACAACAGGCTGTTGATATTGTGTCAAGGGCGCTCCGGGAGATGCCATTAATTCCTCAAAAAGGCTCTGTGTATGTGCTGTTTCCTGGAGTTGTTGAATTTCTTTATAATGTGCTAGTTGGTTATTTGCAGTATATGGAAAAGGAATTTATAATATCAATAAGTTCCTTTTCTAGGTCTGTGATACATTGAAGAGCTCTCTCATATGTGTTGAACTGCTGGTCAAAGCTGTTGACAGTGTCGTTAAGATGGTCTCGTTGAAGAATCACTTCCATGTGTTTCGGGTGAAGTTGGGATAGTTCGCTCTTGAGCTGGGTGTTCCTTTGAATATTTTTCTCAATTTCCTCTTCACCCTCATCACGTTCACGAAGTAGCTGGCGACAAGTTTTCTTTGCTACCTTGAGTTCTTCCAGGGCTTGTTTCAATTTAAGCTCTGTACTTTGAACTGCAGCTTTGCGGGTCATCATTGTTATTTGTGTATAAAAATTCAATAAACTGAAATTAATAAAAGAATATAAGTTTCTTTTTACAGTAATATTTAAAGGAAACAGAGTAATTAATGAGTTTAAATGATTATGAAAACAAAAATAGATAGATATATTAAGAAGAGGGTAGAAAATAATACATAAAATATGTATTAAATTTTACTTTTACTACTTTAAAAATGATTAATTCAAATTGATCAACTTAATATCATATAATATTTTTAAGACCAATATCAAGTTTTAATACTTTTACACCTAATAACTATGTAGGATTTAATTTCCCAAATCTTAAATAGTAACTTAACTTAGCAGCAAAGTATAATAAAAAGTAAGTATGATTTGTTCAAACTTTGCTGTTGTAATACGTTGTCATAATAAATATTGAGAACAATACTGTATCAGAAGTGTCAAAAGATATTAATAACAGCAAGTACTATGATATAAGAACAAATTACACAGCAATAGGGTTCAGACAGTTATTTTCAAATGTACTGTTGTTAGTGTATAGCTTGTGAAGAGTAAGAGTATGGTGTATGACTGGAGCAAAAAGTCACCATCAACTTTACTTCCACTATTATGTCAAGCAAAGAGAGGTTTACTGTGCTATTCGTTTTGAATTGTGACGTTACTCACTGATTAAGTGAGTTATGTGCAGTAATTTGTTGAGGTTTTCCGAATTGAAAAACTAAATTATACAAATTACCTTGGAGATTCTGACCACAATGCAAAAGATCGTTTAATTAAACGTTAGTACTAGTTTTAGCACTACCATCTAGTACTACGCGCAATTTGGTTGTCAATTTCTCCTCACGAACAACGCCATGGTGAGGTATAATATAAAGAGGAGTGTGTTTTGTTTCCATAGTTTCGTTCGGAGCGGGTGAAATAAAGCCTTTATCCAAATATTCATTAATTATGTCATCATAGGCCTATTTTAATTTTAGAGACGTCTGCATTTTTCTCTCCAAACAAAGAGACCTTTTTTCAGCTACCTGACGAGAATCTCCTAGTAAATTAACATCCCCCTTAAAGGGGATAGCGACAATATAGCGACCATCACTATCGCGATTAGTTGTGACACTGTAAAACTCCTCACAAATTTTGTCATCCGAGCTGACGACGGGAGGTACGTTCACTTCTTCTATCTCCCAGAATCTGCGAACGACAGCATCCAGCGGTTCGGCCGTACAACAATATGATACGGACGACTTGCAATCTAAACTAGCGGTTGCGGATCCAACAACAACAAACCCAAGGACTGTCTCCAAAGCGTGCGGTGCGAGTTGCGACGGATGACCCCGGATCTTACGCTGTAACAGGAGGTGCGGGAAAATCGAAGCTCCAATCAACAAATCAATTTCACCTGGAACGGCGTAAGTATCATCGGCTAAAGGTAAGTTTCTAAAATTGGTCAATATTGACGTATTGACTGCGACAGTTGGTAAAAGTTCGGTGACTTTATCTACTACCAACGAATCTACATTAAAACTAATACTGTGATCAAAACGCGAATGAAATTTAATATATACGGAACCCTGAATGGATTTAGTGGAACCCCCTATACCCTTCACTACATTACAATTACTATGAGAATTAATGTTTAAACCAAGACGACGACAACAATTTACACTAACAAAATTACTTTGCGATGCACTATCTAAAAGGGCACGAACGCTATGTTCATTACCATAAGAATCAATTACAATAACCCGAGCGGTTGCGAGAAGTACAGTAGTTGGAGTGCGCAAGTCCGATGAAGAACACAAAGCCACATCATTCGACTCACTACGCGAGCAAGCAAATCGCTGCCCGGACGCATAGTAGCAAAGGATAGGTGCGACTGCGAGGGCTACGCTCACAAGACGACGGCGGCACGAGTGGTGGCGGCGGCGACCGAACGGTCACAGACGGCGCTTGACCACTGGATGCAGCGTTAGCGGGCGCACTGTCAACAGCTGTGGCCGCATGAGCGGCGACATTATTTTCGAAGTGCAATAAAGTATGGTGTTTGGCATAACATTTGCGACAAGTACTATTCGAACTACAAACCGAAACACGATGTCTATCACTTAGACAGTTAATACACAAATTATTACTGCGAACAAATCTATAGCGCTCAATAGGATTGAGTTTTATAAACCCGGGACACTTATAAAATTGATCATGTTGGCCTGTACATAAGGTGCATTTTTCCAAATGAGAAGTTTTCGAAACCGTATTGACATAAGTATGCGTTAACTTGGACAGCTGACTACTACTACTAGTTTTACTAATATTTGACCTTTTCGTTTCCGACTTTGACGACGTTCGTTGGAAAATTTGAATATAGTTTCGAATAAAATTGTCTAAATCATCGAATTTAATGTTAGTGTTGCTACGTTGCTCCATTTCGAATAAGCGAACTGTTTCGGAATCTAACTTTCTTAATGCAATATATAAAAACAAAAAATCGCTGAGGTAATCGAACTTAAGGTTCTTTAAGGCGCGAACTGCTGTTACAAATGTGTCTAAAAACTTTTCTAAATCGTGCTCATTATTGATTAAAATATTTTTCAAATTAAATATTTGGTCTAAATAAGTAATTGCAACTAAACGTTTATTTTCGTATTTTATTTTTAAAGAGTTCAAAATCAAATTGTAATTTTCTCCACTTAAAGTAATTCCAGCACAAACAGATTTTGCTTTACCAGTGAGTTTACCAACTAAATAATGTAATTTTTCGTGATTCGATAATCCGTTATTTCTATGAATCGTATTCTCAAAACAAGCATAAAACAAAGGCCAGTTTTTGATATCACCATCAAATTCTGGTATCTGTATAGGCGGTAATTTTGGTCTATCTTGCCTCCATACACTATCCAGCGCAGGTTTTGATTCGACGGGAATTTCTAACGATTTAGCGACACGTTTTGTACGACAAACTAAATCTTCAAATGACGACAAGGCGTCGTAATTAACCAAAAACTCGGGATTGTAGGGCTCCGCCGAAATAATAATGCTTCTTTATACTTTTTCCTTTATTAATCACTTTTACACAACATTCACTGAGGTGTTATATTCGCGACGCTTCGATGAGAAAAGACACCGACCAGCCAAATGCACTCCGTTTTATACTCTCTGCCCGTATGGCGCGCGTGCGCATTGGCGCCAAAACGCGCCACGCGGGAAAAGAGATACAATCATATTAATGTTATTTTATTGCATCAAAATTGTGAACTGATCAAAATATATTTTAGCCTAAAATTAATTATAATTTATAAAACTAATTATAATTGTTATTTCAACAACTAATGTTATTAAATCAATAACAAAGTTGTGAAGTAAGAGTTAAAAACTCACATTTGTCTACTATGGTTGAGTTCCTTGGACATTTTAAGATAATAGTTAGAGTATGGAATTCACTGATCTCTGAGAGAAATGCGTTTACATTACTGTGGACGTGGTAAGGGTCACGCTGGGGCGCCATCTGAAGCACCTGGGGCTACTGCTAGACGAGCGCTGGAATTTCAGAGGGCACTTCGAGCGGCAGTCCTCGAGGCTGGTGGGCGCTGCAACGGCGCTGGGAAGACTCCTGCCTAACGTCGGCGGCTCAAATAATGAGTGCCGCCGACTTTATGCCGGAGTCATCAGAAGCATGGCCCTATATGGGGCGCCGGTGTGGGTGTCTGCTCTGGGGGAGCGAAATAAGGCGCTCCTGAGAAGACCGCAAAGAGTGGTGGCTAACAGAGCGGTTCGGGCGTACCGAACTGTCTCTTGGGCAGCTGCCTGCGCGCTGGCCGGTATGCCTCCGTGCTGGCCGGTATGCCTCCGTGGGAACTCGATGCTAGAGTTCTCGCGGAGGCGTACGAAGCACGGACACTCGCGATAGCACGTGGGGAACGACTGGCCCCTGGGGAGCTGGCGCAGATCCGTCGTGAGGCGGAGGAGGACCTGATGGGGATTTTTTTTGGGCGGTAGGCGTAAAACAAATAACATCGTTTTCCATCTCATGAAATTTAAAATCTGATTAAAAATTACAGAAACAGTTGCAGTTTTCACAAATTGTTTATAAATTAAAAGTAGAACTTACGTGAGTTAACATATTCTGTAGGCAACACTTTTGGATGGTTAAATAGAGAGTTATACCACCTTCACTGCCACTCTCACAACTACATTATATTTTCACTATTTAACAATTAAATCACTCCTGGAACGGAATCATGGCAAGTGTCGCAGCAGTCCTGGAAACCCAAAAGTCTTTGGAGACATTGCTGATGAGGAAGATGACCGACCTTGAGACCCAGCTAAAGTCATCTTCTTGTGATAACAAAGGCGGTGATAAGGTGCTACAAGTTCAACAAGAGTTTAACAGTTTTAAGGAAGTTGTCCACAATATACTGATCATGTTACGTCAACAAATCAGCGAGGTGATCAAGTCCATGGATGCAATCGAAACAAGGCACCGTCAAAAGTGTCTGTTGCTTAGCGGAGTGCCTGAGATAGCTGAGAGTGATTTGACTAAAGATGTTGTTACTCTTCTTCAGAAGCATTTTGGCATTGCTGATGTCACAGGCGATGACATAAAATCTTGCTACAGACTGGGCCGGCCTTGTGATGGGCGTTCTCAACCAACTGTCATTCAGTTTACATCTTCTGGTATCAGATCGTTGGTGTGGAAGAGGAAGACTAAGTTGAAGGGCTCCTCCTTGGTCATTCATGAGTTCTTAACTCGGAATCGGTAAGCTGTGTTCAGGGGTGCAAGAGAGTACTTTGGCACAAGCAACGTGTGGACATCAAATGGGTACATCTCTATCTTAACTCCTGACGGCGAGAGTCCGCATTGTATCGGTTGACGAACTCAGTAAGATCATCGCCAAGTTTCCCAAGCCGTTTACTGTTGCTGCCATGGTGCCAGAGGTTGACGGGAATCCGTCAGTTGTCCAATTGTCCACCTCACGCACAGCTGCTGCTGTGCGTGAGGTGGACAATACTCAGTGCTCTAAAACGGTGCAAACCAGACCGAAGCGTGCCAACAAAAACGCTAAGTAAAGATCGATCCGATGTTAACATTAGTATATCCATGTTTATCTGTTTATGACAATTATGCATTTCAATACTTAATGCAGGAATGCAGTTAAGATCACGGCTCAATCTTTATTATTAATTCCATGAACTAAATTAAAGAATGGAAACGTTCTATAATGTAAGATTTCTATTTTATTTCCATAACTACTCTTTCTGCTGGACAGCTCATGGTGTTGTTTATTTGCGTAAGGAAGAAAATTCACCGCAAGTGAAAATTTCCTGTCCGGAAGATATTGAAATATTGCGCAAGAGTGAATGACTAGATAAAAACCAAGTTCCTTTTACTGTTGTTATTTTAATTTTAATTTTAAATTGTATACTTTTGCATGTAAATCTAAATTTAAATCTTTATTTTGTTAATGCGAGCATCTATTACAATTACGAGTATTTCTACACACAAACACACCACACAAATAAAACACTCTTTTCATACTTTGTAGCTAAACCATGCACACTAACTAAACGCACTCCAACTAAAACTCACATATTGGATTTCTATACTATCAATTATAATTAATGGATCAAAATTTTCTCAATGATTTAGATTCGATCTCTCGATCAATTTCACTTCAGTGTGAGCCAGCTACGGTCTCTTCTCATGTTTTGCCATTGCAGGCTAATTTAACTGTTTTGACTCAAAATATACGAAGCATAAACTGCAATATTAGTCCAGTCAGTATTGTCGCGAAATCCGTTTTTCCTCAAACAGCTGGAACTATGCTAAAAAGTTTCTTAAGATAGTAAAGAACACTTTACATAGAGAAAAAAATGTTTCCAACCCCGGGCAAGGGTGAAAACCACCCTTAATAATCTATTTTTCCAATTATCTCAAAAAGTATACGAGATACGGAAAAAAACTTCAAATGAAAATTGTAGATCTTTTTGAAATCTACAAAACATTATTCCACCCTCTTGCCCCTATTTTCAATAGGGGAGCCAATAATCGAAGTCAAAGATTCAATACTTAAAAAGTTAAAGTTAGTTAAAAAAGTTATCTTTGACTTCGATTATTGGCTCCCCTATTGAAAATAGGGGCAAGAGGGTGGAATAATGTTTTGTAGATTTCAAAAAGATCTACAATTTTCATTTGAAGTTTTTTTCCGTATCTCGTATACTTTTTGAGATAATTGGAAAAATAGATTATTAAGGGTGGTTTTCACCCTTGCCCGGGGTTGGAAACATTTTTTTCTCTATGTAAAGTGTTCTTTACTATCTTAAGAAACTTTTTAGCATAGTTCCAGCTGTTTGAGGAAAAACGGATTTCGCGACAATACTGACTGGACTATATGCCTGGTTTCGAGGTGCTTTTAGCTAACTTAAATATTTCCTGGGATTTTATGGTATTAACCGAATGTTGGCTTCTAGCGAATCCTATAATTCCCTCAATAGATGATTACGCCTCCTTCGCGACTAAAAAGAACAAGATCCAAAATGACGGTGTAGTAGTTTATGCCAGAAATGGTTTGAACTATAGTATCGAGGAACCAAATTTGCAAGAAGGTAACTGCCTTATCATAAAAAATTGTCAGGAATGGGCTATAGTATGTATTTATCGTTCCCCAAGTTACAAAACAATAGATCCGTTCCTTACATCACTAAATACTATTTTGGGAGACCTAGTGAATTTCAAATGTGTGGCTATTGTTGGGGACATTAACATTGCGATTAATGATGAAAAACTTGACAATGTTTCTGAACGTTACTTAACTTTAACCGCGTTTCATGGTCTAGTTCCAACTCATTCGTTTGTCACTAGGGATAGTAGTGGAACATGTTTGGATCACGCAATTTTAAAATCTAAGGAGCGTGTTATGACATTAGTTGTAAACACCACTCTTACGGATCATAAAACAGTCTTAATATGTTTCGAAGGTAAAAGAAAAACCAAATTCCTTTGTAATGCTAGATGTCGATGAGGATGAGGTCGAACGCTTGATAATGGGTCTGAAAAACAATTGCTCGGTTGGTATAGATAAAATTTCAAGTGAGTTACTTAAGAATAATGTTAAGTTTCTTGTATCACCTTTGACATATATTTTTAATTGTTGTCTGAAACAAGGTGTCTGCCCTGATGCTCTCAAAATATCCTTAATTACTCCAATATATAAAACTGGCAATAAGGATGCTATTGAAAACTACAGGCCTATTTCAATTCTCCCAACCATATCTAAAATCCTAGAAAAAATTATAAATAACAGACTAATTAACTATTTGGAATCAAATAATATTATCTCACCTGCACCTGCTTCTTTTCTTTGTTTGATAGAGTCATAAAACTATAAGGTGGTTTGATAAGGAAAGTCTGTGTGTGATTTTCATAAGCTATTGCAAATTCTTTAATAATAAATTTATTTTGTAAATCTTTAAATCCCTGCAGATCCACAATTATTGTATTGTTATTCATGATATTTTTTTAACAATATTACTCAAAGGCTTGTATTCCAAAATACAATCGTTTAGTAGAAGACAATATGCAGCTGTTTGGTCAGGTATTTCTTGATCTGTTTCGATTTCAACTCGAACATCAATGGATCCTTTTAGCATTTCGTGTTGGCGCGAACAATCAATGACAAACAAAGGAGCAATCTCTTTGAATTCTTTTATACTCATCAACGGCTCTGCTCGACGACCATGATAAGACTGCTGAAACCTCGCGTATTGCTCGTATATTAATGAAAACATGTTATTAGAGAAATCTATGTTAAGGCTTTCATACGGGTAGTAGGATGAGTTAAGAAAAACTCTAACGTCACGTACATAGCAATGATCGAACTCTGCCATTGACAACTGTGCGTTGTGCTTACGGTTAGTTTGTAAAGCAATAACAACAAATCGTGGTTTTTCTATCTGCGATGAAGTTTTAATAGACCAGGTATGCTTACGCGGTTTTGGTAATAAGGGATACTCATACAAATCCCAATTGCGAAATGCAACTGTAATAGCACGATCTTTTTCTAAATGTTTTAATAAATTTATTCTTTCTCTGTCTGATACTTTAACATGAGGAACTCGCCATACAATTTTATTTATTATTATATCCTCCACAACTTCCCCAACATTTAACTTTAAAGCATTAATATTAGTGTTATTTCTCAAAAGTACTAATTCGTGTTTACAATTAATTAAGATTTTTTCATAGTCTTCTGCAAAACCCAAAACTTTATTTAGTGGTATAGAAGCTGAAAATACTCCATTACTAACAGTAGTAGTACCCGTAGGAGACCAACCCCAAACTTTTGCACATTTAGATTCATTTTCATTCAACGAAAGATAGGATTTCATGGTAGTAGTAATTCCTGCCTTTTTAACCCTATCTATTTCTACTCCGTTTAGTTCATATCGAATGTCTTGAAATAAAAATAGTACTGGATTATTTACAAAATGTACACTTGACATTCTTTCTTTTTCTTTGGTTGTGTTATCGTACTTATACACGTCGACTTTGCCCTCAATATATAAACTGCTGAGTGCGGGTAACACGTACAAGTCTTGCTGATTAATTGGTATCCGTATTTCATCATTCTTGTTGAAACTTGTCACATATGGTTTGTAAGAATGATATTCAAAACTTTCAATACTATTGTCGTGTGACGCCGGTTGAGATATATTTAGAATATTCATTTTAATAAACCTACTAGCCTCAAAAAATCCTTGTTGCTTTTAGTTAATTTTTTTTTTAATTGAAGTGATGCTTCTCTATGCGGGGTTCTTTAACGGGGAGAACTAACTTTAACAGTCGACGTAGACAGGTTTTTATTGAAATTCAACATTTTTTGAAATGTAATGTAATGTGTTATAACTGTACTTCTTCACCACGTTAATTGATTTCTTTATTTTCTGAGTCTAATAGTTTTATATTTATAGAACTTATTGAACTTTGATTGACGGGAAAATATATTAGGTTTTTAGGTATTTCAATTATTCTATAACCTGGTGGAACATTAGGTACAAATTCATAAATAATATGACTTGCTTTTCCATTCACGTATGATCCACTTATGACATCACATTCGATGCGTATGATAGTTGTTGAAAGAATGTTGACAGGATACCGAGACTCAGTTCTTATATTAGCCTTCACTGTTTCCACACCAAAACCTAATATTTTACCAATTGAGTCACTTTCATTAAAATGAACATCTTTGGAACAGAATAAGCTGGTTTTTAATGTATTATTATTACAATTTAATTTTAGAGCTGCATTTTTTACGTTACTTTTGAGGAAATCACAAATATCTTGAAGTTCATACGATCCTTCAGGTATTTCTATAACTCCATCTTTGCCATAATAAAATTTATTATTTCTATGGTCTATATTAGGGATGGAATTAAATGTGGAAAAGTATAAAAGTCCACACTCATAATTTCCACGTAATTGTAAAGTAGGGGAGTAGTTAGTCAGTAAAGATTCTCCTCTGCCAGTTATTGACACAGTGAAAGACATTTTTGTACTAATCAAGATTTTCATTACATTTTGAATATAAATGTTTTTCCAATAGTTTCTCAAAAACCTTAAACAAAGATGACCACAGTTTACACTGCCAAATACTTGATACTGTGCGTAATTATAATTTATTGATATATGTCTTAAATAATTAATTAATTCCATATTTATTTTATTTATTTATTTATTTTGTACACACACAATAAAATATTACATAAAAGAGAAACAAGAGACATGTACAAGGGCACTGCTTATTTCATAATGAAATTTCTTCCAGCAGGCCCGCGAAAGGAAAGAACATAGAAAAAGGCAGTCAGTGTGTGCTCCTGAATAAATATAACATAATAACATATGCAATACATACAATAACATACAATACATATATAAATAATAAATATTAACTAATAAATTGATAAATATTAATATAAAATAAATAAAAGCAAACTAGGAGAAGCAACAAAGTTTTAGATTTTCAAGTAGAAAGGTAGTGTTCCTTCAATCGTTTTTTAAAGGTAGAAATGGTCTGGGCGTCTCTGATTTCTGCTGGCAACGAGTTCCATAAGCGGATGGCATGTACTGTAAAAGAGTAGGATGCAAAGTCAGTTTTGTGAGTAGGACATTTGAGAAGGGATTTTAGGTGGGACCGGCAAGGAACATCAAGCGAGTGGGTGAAAGAGAACCGCTCTCGAAGATAGGAAGGATATAAAGGATTGTAAAGGATGTTGAAAAGGAGACAAAGGATTCTGACATTCCTGCGCAGACGTATGGGAAGCCACTTGAGTTCCTTTCGAAAGTTGGAGACGTGATCGTACTTACGAAGACCAAAGATGAATCGGATGGCAAGATTCTGCAGGCGCTCAAGTTTGTTAAGCAAAATCTCCGTAGCGTCTAAATAGCAAGCATCAGCATAGTCGAGAAGGGGTAGAATAAGAGATTGGGCAAGGGCAATTTTAGAATGTAGAGGAAGAAAATTTTGTAAACACTTTAAGGTGTGAAGTGAAAAATACATTTTGCGACTTACATTAGCGACGTGGGCTGTCCATGAGAGATTGGAATCAATTATCACTCCGAGATTTTTCACCGTTTCGCTGTAAGGAATATTGATTCCACATATAGAAACGGGTGGCAAATGAAAGGAACGGATATAATTAGACATATACCTACTCCCTATGATGATCGCCTGTGATTTACAGGGATTAACAGAGAGACCATAAAATTTTGCCCAAGTACTGATACGGTTAAGGTCCTCATTAATGGCTGCTATTGCGGAGTCCGATTCGTCAATATTGAAGTGGCAATAAAGCTGCAAGTCATCTGCGTAGAGATGGAACTTGGAGGAGATAACTCTTATAACTGAGTTGATAAAAATGGAGAATAGGAGTGGCGAGAGAACGCCTCCCTGAGGTACACCCACACTGAGTTCACACCCATCAGAGGTTGTGTCATCAAGACGAACACACTGCGAGCGACCCCGAAGATAGGAATCAAACCAAGAAAGAGCAGAAGAAGAGACATTTAAAGAATGAAGAATAGCAAGGAGAATGTCAAAATTTACGGAACTGAATGCATTGCTAAAGTCTAACAATACTAGGACAGTAAGTGCTTTGTTATCCATTGCCCAGCGAATATCATCGGTGACATTCACTAAGGCAGTGGTCGTACTGTGTCCTGGCCGAAATCCGGACTGATAACGATTCAGGAGATTGTTGGAAAGAAGAAATTGAGAAACTTGTTTGTGGACAATGTGCTCGAGAACTTTGGAAAGAAAAGGTAAGATGGAAATGGGACGAAAGTGGCAAGGTAATGTAGGGTTAGAAATTTTAGGTAAAGGAATAATGTGTGCCTTTTTCCAAATTTTGGGAAAACATTTGAATGACAAGGAGTAGTTAAAGATGTGGGCTAGGACAGGGAGAAGAGTAGAAAGAATAGGAATAAACATTCTCGAGCTCAAATTGTCGTCGCCAGTGGACTCGGAAGATATGGACAGAATAGAATTCTTGACGTCAGTTTCAGAAACCATCGAAAAGTCAAATAGAGGGCAGTTGGGTCTAGCAAGTTCTGATAGTTTCTTAAGAGCAATATCCTTGTCGCTGTTAGCAATACTGACTGGAGGGAGAGAAAAATGTCTGTTCAGAGCATTTATGTCAGTGCCAGTTGGGACAGAGGAACAAGGCTTGCCCACACCGACTGATCGAAGGAAACGCCAGGTATCTGCTGTATTGCGGTTACTAAGAGAATCATGAAAATACCGTCTCTTAGCATCTCTACACATACGACTGCAGCGATTGCGTAGGGCCTTATAGCAAACCAGGTTGTCATCAGAGGGGCGGTTTTTAACTCTCCGTTTCGCTTTATCCCTCAGTGCCATAAGTCCCTTGATTTCTTCGTTGATCCAAGGAGCAGGTTTATGTCTAATTTTAATTAATTTTAAAGGTGCGTGCAGGTCATATAAGCCAAGTAGCAGTGAATTAAATTTACTGACCTTTTCATCAATGGAGGGAGCCTGGAACACTAAAGACCAATCCACATTTTCAGCATCACGTCGCAAACGATTCAAATTAATACCTTTGTAGTTTCGCCGCATTATATATTGGGGTTTACGTTTGGGTGGTTTAAGTTTATATGAAAGGAAGACGAGATCGTGATAGGAAAAATTTGCAGTCATTTGCCCGTGAGTTACCACTTTCTCTGGAGAAGAAATTATCATTAGGTCAAGTTGTGTGAGCACACAGTTAGGAAAATGGTGAGTGGAAGATGTAGGAAGAACATGTAAATTGTAAGAAGAAATAATAGATTGAAGTTTAGAGGAACGTACATTGAATTTCAGAAGGCATGTGTTGAAGTCACCCATGATTATGATGTGCTGGTAAGGTGGTCTATAAGCATCAAGGAGTTTATCAAAAGTATCAAAGTAGTCGATATATAGATTAGGAGAGTAGAAGACACCGAGAAGTAATTTTGTTTGGCGAATAGATACTTCTAAAAACAAATGCTCAGCTGCCGCACTATAAGCAGATGGAGAAGTGCTAATAACACGGAACGGAATGTCGGTGCGAAGGTAGATTGCTACTCCACCACCACCCTTGCCGGTCCTGTCATTGCGAATAAGGTTAAATCCTGGAAGTGCGAACTGAGATGAAGGAAGAGAAGGTTTAAGGAAGGATTCGGTTACAAGAAAAGCATCGACTGTCGAGCTGTTAATAGACGCCAGAAGTTCTGAATGATGCGCAGGAATGCTTTGCACATTGACATGAGCAACATTGAAGGCATTGCGTTGTTTAGAAAGAATGGAAGACAATTTATCGGACAGAGTCATAGTAGAATCGTTGTCAGCACTAATATAACTAGACGATGTGGAGGAACAAGAAAAAAAACTGTCGTCAAAATCCTCTAACATACTTATATATATAAATGCAATTTATAAATATATAACTAAATAAATAATAATTAAAAATAAAGAATAAATACTAAACCAATAGAAATATACAGTACACTACAGCGGAGCCTAACACACATGCTGACTGTAAAACAAAAAATACATTAATTATTAAAACAATAAACACCAACAAAAGAAAATAAAAATGGGAATTAAACATATATAAGCACATATTATGCAATTTTACCACACCAGAAATAATGATAATTATAAATCACTGGCTGAATACTTGACAATTTGTATAGTCAATTGAACACTATGCATGGAACGGAACGCCACTGACTGGGCCGCGTTCCAAACCCACGCACAAAGAGGAGATTTTTACCCTGACGTTACAATTTTAACATTAATATATAAATCTTGTTACATTTGACATTTGTTGCATCTGGAGCGTAGGTTCGGAACGCAGCCTTAGAAAAGACATACACTGACAGTTGAAAGGTAATGTCAACAGAGAGAAAAACAAGTACATTGAAGGTATGGCAATGAAAAAACAAAATGCCTCACCTCCTTAATTGCTAAGTGAAAGTAGGTAAAGTGATAAATAAATCTAACAGAGTCAATTACTGAAAAGTGCCATATAATAAACATACCTCCATGACCAGTTTATAAAGTCCTGGTGTGATACAACAGCAAACGGTGCGTTGAATGAAATGCCGATGTTTATGCACTACACAAAATAAAATGCGTTCACTAGCGACGTCTCGTCTTCCTTGCAACCCGCGAAACTGCACCGGCGTCAGCCACCCTTGGCGACGCCTGTCCTTCACCAGAAGATAAATCCGCCGGAACTGATGAGTCGGCTGCAGCACCCGCAGCTGACGGATACAGGGTTATGACAGCTCGCAACTCAGCCTCTGTCTCAATTTTCCTTCGGCTCTTATCTGGAAGCCTCACAATAATCCTGCCATCGGCAGACCAGCAGTTCTTTATGCCGAAATGTTTTCTTGCAGAAACAAATAAA
The DNA here is from genome assembly GCA_902850365.2 of Chilo suppressalis. Classification (NCBI taxonomy): domain Eukaryota; kingdom Metazoa; phylum Arthropoda; class Insecta; order Lepidoptera; family Crambidae; genus Chilo; species Chilo suppressalis. The sequence continues at coordinate 2,015,342 of OU963923.1, read as the reverse complement.
GTGTGTCGGAGCCTAGTTAAAAATTCGGAAATAGTGACTCCAGAACCTTTGAGTGCAGTCTTATTCTCCCAGATCAGGCGTCGGTCCTCATAGTCCCTGAATCGGACAAGAACAGGACGAATTTTGCTGCCCAGGGAGCCAAGTCTATGGCAAACACGCAACCTATCCTTAGTGATCTCAGGCAACTTAAGCTTTTCATCGATGAACTGCACAACCTCGGCTAAATCGTCCTTGTCACTCTCTGGCAAACCATGAATGAGGAGAACTTTTCGTCTCATTGCCATTTCATGCCTATCTTGGTTTATGCAAAGTAGATCTAGTTGCGACTTAATAGATTTTAGAGCCTGCCATATGAAAGCTTTAAAGTCCGAGAACTCACCTGCCAACACATTGAGATCGGGGCTCGCAGTGGCAGATCCTGTGGTAGCTTTTTGCAGTTTTATTTCGTACTGGTGTAAACGTGACTCGAACAGTTTCTCTAAGCTTTTCATGTTCTCAGCAAGATTCTGGTCCATAGTGCAGTGGTGTGAATAAAATAAAAAGTGTAGCAGTGGAAAAACAGTTAAATATAATATAACAGCAGCTGTGTAGAAGGTTTCCATAGGTGGTTTTAAATTACCAAAACTATCAAAATATTCACAATAGTTATCTTGCTTAACGTAGGCTACCCAATGAGTTCCAGGATTATCAGAACTATCTAAGTTCAATACCGCGCACTCTATTTTTCTTGGTTTCAAAGGTAAAGTATCTCTCATAAATACTCCTCTAAAATACGGAATGTCAGTTGCGTGTTCTATTATATCAAAATTAGTGAGCGGTCTTCTGGGTAGCCGTTTTTTCAGTTTTTTGGAGGTTTTAAATACAAGCCAGCTCCTTTCTTATGAGGTCTGATAAACAATCCTTTTCCAAGAGCAACTGCTTCCATTATCTTATTAATTCTTGGAGATTTTTTTGAGCAACCTTGTAATCATTGACAGCTTTTGCAATACCTGCTGCGCCTCCAGCAAGTGAACCAAGAGCCGATAATCCAGCAAAAATTGGAATTAATGGTAAGAAACCACCACTTTTCGGTATAGGTATACATCGTGGTAAACGTATGCCTTTTTTATTGGTAAACAGTTTTTTGGCTGCAGCGTATGCATATCTTATTGCAGTACGGTTATCTTTACATTTTAGCTTTTTGATTTGTGAACGTAGTTTTTTTAAAATTGTCATAAAAGAACGAACCCCAGCACCAGCTTTGAGTTTAGCTTTCATTGCATTTTGTACAATCCATGAAGCTACTTTTTCGCCTTTTCCAGCATCTTTTGATTTTAATCTTTTTTTTTGCCATATCCAAAAGTTTTAAATCTGCTTTATGTCGAACGTTTAAATCACTGTAAGCAATATCGTGATACATACAAGCTTCATCTAATTTATTTATACCACGTTCACCTCTTAGTAATCGTTTCTTAAGCTTTGTTCCAGGACCACAAAATTGATAGCCTGGTAGATGTAACTGAAACGGTAGATTATTTATCAAATTATTAACAATACCACTTCCTTCCTCCATAAATTTTTTTTAGAATGAGTGTTTCGAGATTTGATACTTAATTTATATTACAAAACTATAGCATTCTTTCATTTGACATTGTGGGTTACCTACAATGCGAAGAGATGGCGCTGCCTTGCAGCTTAAGGCTAGGAAAATTTCGACGCGGCTAATAGGGCCGTGGTAGCATAATGGTCAGTGCATTCGCCCGGATAGCGAAGGATGCGGGTTCGAGTCCCGTCCGCTGCCTGGTCCGCGTGGATTTTTTTTCTAGTAAACTTTTCTTTAGATTTAAACATCTAGCAGATAAGTGCTTAAAAAATAAATAAAATCATAACTATAGCATTCTTGTCAACCCAACTATTTTCTTTGCTATCGAGACCTAGCCACTTTACAAAAAGTTTGTTACCTTTTCTTTTTAGTACTTTTTCAATGAGATACATATCTGGGAATTTAGTTTTCTGTAATTCATACTCATAAAAAGAACCTAAAATTTTCTGTTTATTTCTGTCTTCTAAGATATAAGTTGGTGGATTTGTATTATTTACTTGTATCACGACAAATATTTCAGTAGACCAGTTTGACGTATAACCTTTGTAAAAGTCACCTTTATGTTTACTAATACGCACATGGTCACCAATACTAAATTTAAACTTCGTATATGTCTTCTTATTATGTGATTTAGTAATATTCGATCGGATCAACATCTGATTGTTTTTATTCACTTCAACAGACTTGAATGTTGTGATTCTATGCCTGATATTATTGTAGCTCTGCACTACGACGTTCAAATTCTTTTTTAACCACTCGTACTGACCACATAGACTAAATACTTTGTAAAGGCGACTTTTTAGTGTTCTAATTACTCGTTCTACTATAGATGCTTTTTTTTAGAGTAGGTGGAATAATGGTTAATGTTATACTTAATCATGAGTTGCTTAAAAGTATTATTATAAAATTCTTTGCCTAAATCTGTTTGTAAATTTTTTGGTTTCCGAGATGTAGTCGTTAATATATTTTCCATCGCATCTGTAACACATTTTTTTTCTTTCGATTTTAATGGACTTACCCAAACATATTTCGATAAGGCATCAATAACGACTAATATATATTTATAACTATTGTTAAAATTTGAATATTTTTGAAAGTCCATTAAATCAGCCTGCCATAAATCATCTAGCCCTTTTACAATTGTACATCGACGAGGAAAATTCCTTCTCGCAGTCTTATGAAGTTCGTCAACTATGTCCTTTTTACTCATTTTTATTTGGCTTTGCGCTGATCAAGTGATCTATTTCAGCTTTTGAATAGAATAAAGTTGATAACTGGTTTGAATTTGCTTTTTCTAGATTGTTTAAATAAATTTTTACATTACTATAGATTTTGTTCATTTCATTTCTCAAATCTTGTGCAGTTTTATCTAAATATGCTATATTTACTGCCTCATCATCGTTCACTGGAGTTGCAAGTCCTTTCAATTTTGATGATTTCAGGTCGTAATGAGCCGTATCTGATTTAACAAGAGTATCGTTTAAGGTATCAATGTATTCTTCCAATCGTAAACGTTTATGAACGTGATGACCAAATTTGTCTATATTCATTGCAGTGTTCTTCGTTTGTTTACAGAAAGCCAACTGCCTGATTTTTCCGTAATATATCTTACTTATATTTTTTATTAATGAGACCTGCTTCATATAATTCCTCAATGATGGATATAATCTCATTATCTAAGCCAGTATTGCCTGCGTCGCGTGATGCATATAATAATTTTAATCGTTCCACTAATTCATTTGGGTTGTCCCAATATATAAAGTCAGTATTATTTTTAAGTTTTTTTAAGAGTTTCACACCTTTTCCTTGTGTAAGGCTTTCTTGACTTGTAGTATTATTTCTGGAGAACTTAAATAATGGCTTGATAATCTTCATATATTTGAAACCTTTGTTGCTGTTGATTGGTTTGGATGGATTATAGTTACGCCTGTGTGCATTAGTCTTGATTAATAATGATTTATAATTTTGTAAATCCTCCTCGGTAACCACATCTAAATTAGGTTTCTTTTTGAATAATAATTCTGTTAATCCAAGAGTTTTGTTGAAACTTTGATTTCCAATATCTAAAATATTGCCATCGTCATTTACGCGGGTTTTGCCGAGCATGAGTTTTCCTCGTTCATGTCTTACTCCAAACGGTATATCAGGCATTACTTCCGATGATGTAGACCATGACAATGAGTAGTTTCAGCACTTGGTGAAGATGGCACGGATTTAAACGAATTTGCGCTTACATTATGATCTTCAATAGATGGTGTAGTGAGTGTTCTATCCGAGAAAGCATTATCATTGTCTTCGGATTCTTCACTGTTTGCTTGATCAGAATCGTCACTTGAAAAGAAATTGGTTTCACTGTCATCATTTTTATTTTTTTTCAATATGGGTTTAAAATCTCTTTCTATTTTATGTTGATTTACATCACTTTTATTTGCAATCATATTGAGCGGTTCAACAATAGGTTTAAATATTGTCTCTAATGCCGTATTATTCGAAATTTTTGCATCTCTGATTAATTCAAGTTTTCTTTTTACAGCTTCTGCTGACTTCACAATTTGTTGTTTTAAATCTTTTTCCATCTTTGTGGTTTGCTTTGTTCCAAATCCGATAAGAAAATGATTGAATAATATAACTGCAATCTGTTATGTATGTTAATCTAAGATTATGAATGTATCAAATGCCATCCTATAACATCCCTAATTTTTTTCACAGTCCTTATTGATTACAAGATAACTAAAAGGCTTATCCCAAACAGCTGAGCACATTTCGCGAAATTGGGACCATGACATATCAGATCCCACGTGTTCTTCATAAACGTGTTTCAAATTGATATCGTCTTGTTTGAATAATATTATTAGGTTTGAATTATCCCGTATGAGTTGTTTAGGTATTTTAGTATATGTTTGATTTATATAAAAACAATCAATGTTCTTATGACGTCCCATGGCGAAGTAATCACGAATATTATTTTGATTTTCACATGCAACATCATCGAATATAAAAACGGAGTTTGGTAGAGCTTCGTGTGGGCTCAAAATTTCGTTGTTATTACTGTATTTGTTAAAAGCTGTATTGGCCACCATGTTTAAAACTTTTTCTAAGAATATGTACTTAGGTTGATATAAAGATTTTGAATACACATAGATATTACAAAATCGTGGACCATTTTCATGTAATAATAAACTTATTACTAGGTTGGTTTTTCCACAGTTGGATGGACCGCAAACAAGACAACGTATAGTATTTGGTAATAGGTTACCATGTCGTTTGGTTTCGTTAATAGACGGAGGATATATACAGTTCAACTTCAACGATTCTTTCTGTTTTACAAATTTCATTATAGCTTTTGATCTTGATTGTAGCGTGGTTTTCAACAAAATGAGCTCAAAATTTATCACTTTAACATTTAAACGTTTGGTTTTTATTTGAGGAATGAACAAGCAGCACAAGCAGCATTTAACCACGTTAGAAATCACGAACGGCAGTAAGTGAGAATGCCACGGTACCTCATTGGTTATTGGGGATTCTAATTAACTTTTATCTCTATATCACGAAACCAAAAAAGGTGAATTAGAAGCCTCCAATCGCTTGTGATTGGGGGATTTTAATTCACTTTTTTGGTTTTGTGATATAGAGATAAAAGTGAATTAGAATTCCCAATAACTACCTACTCCTACTAATATCAGACGCGCTCAGTCTTTGAATATATTAAAAGACCAGCTCAAAAAATTCTATCTTTCGCAGTGAATCTGATTTTACTGTGTAAACTTTTATCGTATATATGTTATGTTTATGTATGTATGTGTATGTATATATGTGTAAGTATGCCTATATGTTATTAAATGCATATGTATGTGTATGTGTATATATATGTATGTGTATGTATGTATATATATTTATATGTCTAATTAGGATACTTAGTTTGGTGTAGATTGTATGTATGGATGTGACTATTTATTCCAAGCCATATAACACCCATATGGTCTCTGTATAACTTTTCATACTCAGTGGTTGTCTGGAAAAAATCGCTCTTAGCGATAAGACCGCCAATTATAACGCTTTTGTTAATATTATTGTTTGTGAATGTTACATAATTATGTATTTGGTGTTATAATAAAGTGTTAATCTATCTATCTATCTATCTAAAACACAAAATGTGAATAAATTAATGCTAAATAATGAAAAAGCACCAAAATATCCACACCACCCGCCAGCTCACATTATTCGGTTACTAGAAGACATAAAGAAAAAAGAAGCACATATTAATTACAGATAAGCAAACAAACACAATTAATATTTGCAAAGCCAATTAACAATAAATTAATAATAGCGAGGAAACAATATTTTTAAATTTTACTAGACGAACCAACATGGCTGTATGAACACAAGAACTTTTGCCTTCGTAAAGTAGTATCTTAAAGAGTACAAAACGAAAAGTCTGTCTGACATTGACAAGTGTACAAGTGACAGAACATCGGCACAAAGAAATACTAAAAAAGAAAATAATATTTTCTACCGATTACCTACCATAATTAAAGTTTATATATATGTGTGTTTAAATAAAAAAATAATAAAAGCAAGCAAAGTGTTTTGTTTTCCGACAACAGTATGCTAAGTTTATAAAGGCACAAAATAATGATTCTCATAGTCATTGCTACACTACAAGGTAACTACATACAGCACATTTATCTTTATAGCAAAGAAAAGTAACAAATTAATTGAACAGATATAAGAAGCAATAGGCTTTCTCTAACGATAGCAATATAAAAGCCAATTTTAAACAAAGGTATTTAGTTACTTGTTCTCATTTGCAGTTCCTGGTCGCACAGCAGCCGATGACTTCTTTGGATATTTTTCGACCAAAGTGTCCAACTCTTCTTTAAGTACCACCTTATGACGCCTACTATCTGAAGATTTGACATGAATGACGCCATCCTGAGTCCGACAAGACCGGACACCAAAATGCAGCCGAGCATTGTTGAATATTGTTTGCCGGGACTTAGTGAGAAACTCTTTCACCGTGATGTTGGTCCCCTTCAAATTCTTCTTCGCCTTCCAGACTGTAGATTTGAAGTCATATTGAGAGAACTTTACAAGTATAGGCCGATGCTTATTGCTTTCACTGCTCTTGGACGCTCCAAGCCTATGACAAACAGACATTGATGCTTTTGTGACATCTTTGAGGCCTAGTATTGTTTCAAGGATGCCACACATCACCTCTCTACAGTCCTCATCATCTGACTCAGCAACACCCATGAAAATCAGTGCCTTGAGACGGTGCCTGGATTCAACTGCATCAATCTGTGTGGCACATTCGCTTATCTGCTTGCGGAGTAGCCCCAACATGCTAAATACAAGCTCTCTAAATGTCCGGAACTCCTCAGCAACCTTTGCTACCGTTTCCTTACCAGAAGCTGTAACCTGGATCTGAGCCTCCAAATCCTGCATTTTCTTTATGAAGCACTCTTCCAGGCTCTTTTGTGCAGACACAATATCAGAGAGTTGCGGCATAGTGAGATACACAGTGTTAGTTATTATTTAAAATGTGCTCAAAGTTAAGTGAATGAAGTGCTGGCAGGTGGTGTCAAAATTCAAGCTTATTTTACATATAAGTGGTTGCAAACGTAAGTAATGCTGATTCACTTCCTTGATCTTCAAATAAGCGTTAAAACAATGTATTCATTTTACTAGAAATAATTAAATTAAATTTTGCAATTGAGGAACACTTCTTTACTTTTTCACACCTACCGCCCAAAAATTTTGTCTATATGATCCAGTCTGAATGCCTCACTGGTCGTATTTTTAATGATATTCCACGTAGCTTTACATTTATTCTTACTATTTATAACGGATTTCCCATTTGATATTTGTTTGGCTTTATTCATGCATTTCCTAAGTAGTTTGCTGTAATGATGTGATAAGGTATGTGTTCCTATCGGTCTCTGTCTTGTTTGAATAGTATTTGTAACGGAGCAATCTTTTCTTTTTACAACCCTGTTTTAACCCTTTTGTTATCCATCGTGACTTTGATAACAAATTTGTTTGCAGTTTTTCAACGGGGAAACAGAGCTTATACAGTAGGCAAAAGAGGTCATTCAGGAATTCGTTGAATGCTGCGTTTAGCTCCGTGTGTCTATAAACATCGACAAATGAAAGATCTCGCAGATACTGTCTGAAACGAGATACATTGTCCTGCGGGTAACATCTTTTCAAAAAATAAACTTTTTTTGGGATGGCATTCTTTTTTACCGTGCCGTGTGTGTGCCGGCCTAGAAGTGCCGTGTGTGTGCCGGCCTTAAATAGCACTACTCCTCTCGTCCCGTGGGTGTCGTAAAAGGCGACTAAGGGAACACAGCCAGCAGAAGACGGGCAGTAGCGTCTTGGTACAATATCTTGGCTGTACTGCGATCGCCAACCCGCCTGCCAAGCGTGGTGATTATGGCAAAACCCCCCCAAGAAATGAGTAGCACGATTAAAGATTGGCCCCCAGTCCCCTGGCAGCCCTGCTATTCCTAGCCACGGTAGCAGCTATGGTAACGGCGGGGCAAGGGGTGCTAAGAATCCCCGGGTAAGATCCGGCTACCACCTACGACGACTCGAACTGGCAACCTACAACACGCGCAAACTGAGGACCGACGCTAAGCTAATAGAGTTGGAAGAAGCTATTAGTAAGTTACGTTGGGATATTATTGGATTATCTGAAGTCCGAAGAGAGGGAGAGGACTCGATAATCCTCAATTCCGGTAACTTGCTATACTACCGGGAGGGTGATCAACAGTCCCTAGGCGGTGTCGGGTTTATCGTCCACAAGTCCCTTGTCCACAACGTCATCACCATCGGAAGTGTGTCGACCAGGGTAGCATATCTGATACTCAGAATATCAAAACGATATTCGTTGAATGTCATACAGGTTTATGCTCCGACCTCGACGCACTCAGATGACGAAGAGGAAGCTATGTATGAGGAGATCACTAAAGCTATGCATAGCTACAAAACACACTACACGGTTGTGATGGGGAACTTTAACGCAAGGTTGGAGAAGCGTTGCGGTGATGAGTTGAGAGTGGGGCAATTTGGAGTTGGACAACGGAACGCCAGAGGACAGATGTTAGTAGATTTTATGGAGAAGGAGAACCTCTATATGATGAACTCCTTCTTCAGGAAACCCCAAAATCGAAAATGGACCTGGATGAGTCCGGACGGTAAAGTCCGAAACGAGATCGACTTTATCATGTCGACGAAAAAGCTAATATTCAATGATGTCTCTGTGATTAACGCCGTTAAAATGGGAAGTGATCACTGGTTAGTACGAGGCACATTGAATATCAACATTAAGCTCGAAAGATCTCGAATGATGAAGTCGACGCTCCGACCAATACCTGCACAACTACAGAACCCCGAGAGCTTTCAACTCGAGCTTCAAAACCGCTTCGAATCCCTTGAGAACAGCCTAGATGTGGACGATCTGAACAACACGGTGGTGGATACTGTCCGTACGGTAGGGTCCAAGTATTTTAAAGCCCACCGTACCAAAATTAAGAAACTCTCTGACAAAACTCTCCTACTCATGGAACAGCGGAACGAAATGAGACTACAGAATTCAGGAGATGCAAGTAAGTACCGGCAGCTAAATAGACAGTTCTTGACGAGCGATCTTCGCCATTTAATACACATTGTATCAAAGAGGCTATCGAGCGCAACAAAGGCTCCAAAGTGTTCGCGAGAGATCTGTCTATTGGGCAAAGCCAACTGACAAAGCTGAAGACTGACAGCGGTAGCATCATTTCGTCTAAGGCTGAAATCCTGAGGGAGATTGAGAGTTTCTATGGACAGCTATATTCCACGCAAGCACCTGTTGAAAGCAAGGCTAGAGACCCCAGAGCCAAGCTTACTCGACACTACACTGAAGATATCCCGGACGTCAGCCTGTATGAGATTAGTATGGCTCTCAAACAACTTAAAAACAACAAGGCGGCGGGCGATGATGGAATCACAGCAGAACTTCTGAGAGCGGGCGGTAAGCCGATACTTAAAGTCCTCGAGAGGCTTTTCAACTCCATCATCCTTGAAGGCAGAACGCCAAAAGCATGGGCCAGAAGTGGGGTTGTCCTGTTCTTCAAGAAAGGTGACAAAGCACTCTTGAAAAACTATCGACCAATCTCGCTTCTTAGCCATGTTTATAAGTTGTTTTCGAGAGTCATTACGAATCGTCTCGCACGCAGGTTTGACGACTTCCAACCTCCCGAACAAGTCGGTTTCCGAAAAGGCTTCAGTACCATAGACCACATTCATACGCTGCGGCAGGTTATACAGAAGACCGAAGAGTATAATCTGCCATTTTGTTTGGCGTTCGTGGACTATGAGAAAGCTTTCGATTCGATTGAGACCTGGGCGGTGTTACAGTCTCTCCAAAGGTGCCAAGTAGACTACAGGTATGTCGAGGTACTAAGGTACCTTTACGAAAACGCCACTATGTCAGTCCGATTACAGAACCAGAGCTCCAATCCTATCCAATTGAAGCGATACGTGAGACAGGGAGATGTGATATCTCCGAAACTGTTCACAGCTGCATTGGAGGATATTTTTAAGCTTCTGGATTGGAAAGGACGAGGCATTAACATCAATGGCGAGTACCTTTCGCACCTTCGTTTCACCGATGATGTAGATCTTATGGCTGAGACCTTGGAAGATCTTAACACGATGCTCGAAGATCTTAGTAGTGCTTCCCAAAAGTGGGTCTTAAGATGAACATGGAGAAGACGAAAATTATGTCGAATGCCCATGTAGTACCCGCTCCAGTTAAAATTGGGAACACTACACTCGAAGTTGTCGACTGTTACGTCTACCTAGGACAGACAGTCCAGTTAGGTAGGTCCAACTTTGAGAAAGAGATCTCTCGTCGTATCCAGCTCGGATGGGCAGTGTTCGGGAAGCTACGAAAAATATTCGCGTCCAAATTACCTCAGTGTCTCAAGACAAAAGTCTTTGACCAGTGTGTGTTGCCAGTGATGACCTACGGAAGCGAGACGTGGTCCTTTACTGCGGGTCTCATAAGAAGGCTCAAGGTCACGCAGCGAGCAATGGAGAGAGCGATGCTTGGTGTTTCCCTACGCGATAGAATCAGAAATGAGGAAATCCGTAGGAGAACCAAAGTTACCGATATCGCTCAAACGATGGCTCTGCTGAAGTGGCAGTGGGCGGGACACGTAGCAAGAAGAACCGATGGCCGTTGGGGCGGAAAGGTTCTGGAATGGCGACCACGCACCGGACGACGCTCTGTGGGCAGCCCCCCACAAGGTGGACCAACGATCTTGTGAAGGTCGCGGGAAGCCGATGGATGCGAGTGGTGCAGGACCGATCGGTGTGGAGATCCTTGGGGGAGGCCTATGCTCAGCAGTGGGCGTCATACGGCTGACATGATTCTTTTTTACTACGTCAAAAGTCAATATTTGACCAGTATCGTGATCTGATATCCACTGTGGAATCGTGTATCCAGTCGCATGAGGTATATTACTTATTATATGGTCGATACATGTACTACCTGTAGTTGGTGTGGTGATATGCGATATCAAGTTGTATTGTTTTAAAATATCTTGTAAATGAGTTGTTTGATGATTGCTTTTAAGTAAGTTTATGTTTAAATCTCCAGCAATAATTATTTTTTTATTTGGATATTTACAAACAAGCTTGTGAGTTAATAAGTCAAATCTCTCAAAAAAATATTCCAATTCTCTTTTTACTCTAGATGGAATTCGATACAGTACAATAAGGTTATTGGTGGTAAGGTGTGTTATGCAAAACTCGAAATTATTAATCAACAAGAGATCATCAAAGCTAGACACTTTTTTACAGCCCCCCCTCTTTTTTTTTAGGTCTTGAATAATATGCTGCTTATTCAAAATTATTTAAAATTATATTCTTTTCATCTCCCAACTTGACAAAGGTTTCTGTGAAACATAGCATATTATGTTTTATTTTCATTTCCGAGAGAGTTATTTCTAACAATTCCCTTTTTGAGCAGAGGCCCTGTATGTTTTGATGAAAAATTGAGAAAGATTTTTTTGGGTCAAGCACGAAAAAGGTTATTATTATTGTTTTCATTGGTACTGAATTCAGAATCGGGTATTTGTGAAGTAGATATATATAACTTTAGATTCAGGAGTTAGTTTTTTAAAATAATATGGTATGGTACCCTTTTTCAATTTCATATTATGTTTACATATGGCAATTTTATCATTTTTCGGGGAGCATGATACTAAGATATTATGGTGGTTTTTAATATTTTTAAAAGTTAGAACTTGATCTTTATATTCCTTAAAATCGATACACATAGTAATTTTGTTACAGATAATATCTCTTAGGCTTAAAGTATTTTTTAGTAGGTATGTACTCTTTATGTCAATGAAATTACAATTTTCAAAATGGCTAAACCAAAGTTTCAAATGCTAGTTTAGAGTATTGACATTAAATTAAAAGTTTTTAAGTATAGGCATAAGCAAAACAGATACAAGTTTGAGCGTGTTTATAGCTATGCATAGGTTTGAATGTAGTATCATTGTATCATTGTCATGATTTCCAAGACCCAATATTACTCCATCGTTGTGATTAGAGTCTCTTTTAATAACATCGCAATATGACAACATGTTAGCACTTGGTGCATCATTCATAATAAATGCCGAAGTTTCGTACACGTCGTTCCATTTTCCTTGCCTTAGTTTAGAAATGTTGGCAGCGACTCCCTTTAGCGTTTCGTCTCCTAGAATGAAAATTCTTCTCTTTTTTGGTAAATTTTCTAGTTTTGGATGGTAAGATGTGTCAGCTATGTCAGATGATTCGTGGATAATAGAACTGTTTTGTAAGTCAAATTTACATCAAGATTACATCAAGATTGCATTCACAGGCTCATTTATATATACATAGCGTACTTCTTTATGTATGTATATCCAACGAAATTCCAAGCAGGATTGATTAATTACAATTATCGTATACTGTTGCTTTAATTAGCCACCTCAAAGGACCTAGAAACAATTACACATATTTCCTATAATTCAATAAAAAAACCTAAATTTGACCTACGACCTAACTAGTAAGATATTGGACTTACCCGTTATTCCGGGGAAAATATATCAATTAATAATGCACGGACTACAGCTTCCAGTCACTGTGCAATTTTACTATATGTTCCTTAGTACGGATAGTAGACAAAAGAGACTTGAAACCGTCTGCGCAAAGCTATTTATACGGGCATATCACGTGTGCACGGCGTCCTAGCAAATTTCTCTCAAATCACCATATTTGGTGCGAGGAAGCGACAGGACCGGTTCGGACGGCTACGCCTCTCTCCCACCAAGTAATTGCTTTCCGAACAATAGCTAACCACGCAATCAATGCGTGTATTTTTATTTAACACTATTAAATACAACTCCATCTATCTCATCTTTCAAATGCAACTATCAATTTTTTCTCATTCATAATATATTCCGTGTTTCTTTGAAACAGATTACATTATTCGATGATTCATAGGTATGCTGGTAGATGGCGCTTTGATTAATAACATTACTTGATATTATAAAATTATGTTGCTACACAACATCCCGCTTATCTCAAAAAATTTTTTCCTAAAAATTTTTTTTTTAGCTAACCTGCATCAGGCTTTCCGACAAATTTATAATACTAAGTGTTTGCCAAGATGAAAAAATTTAATCATATACGCGAGTATCTACTTTTTTTTTTACCTCACGTAATGTTCTAAACTCCAAGTGAATAGCAACAATTAAATATTTGCTGTTTAAAGTTCCTAGTCGCATGTTTTCATATGCAAATACCATGTTTGGATTTATTATCCAGGGGCACAGCATGACATTTCTGTTCATCTTATGAACTCAAGTTAGTCAAGAAAACAACTCAAGATTAAAGAAGTTTGTATGTTTTCAAACTTTAAAGATTAAGATTACCTTTCAATAGTCTTCCAATCTTTAACCATCAAATCCAAAGTATATGTACACTTCGTTATGCTTATGCCTTTCATACATCATGACCTATTTTTTTTTTATTTTCTTTATTAAAATAAATTGCACGTGCGTTAATTTTGAAAAACACTTTTCATACTTCACGCATTTCATACTACTCTCATATTCATATGCATACCAGTGAACACAACTTGACGAAAATATTTTTATAAACAAAAAATTTTTTTTTGTGTTAAAATATTAAAATTCATCAAAATATTATTTAAGAATTCCTTAAAAGTGAGCATTTAAGTTAAAAGGGTTGTAAATACATATTTATTTAGTTAAAAGTTAAAAAAGATTTTCATTTTCTGGCAGGTTTCGAACCGTAGCCCACAGATTTCCATATACACTTTCTTATACCTTAACTCTTGTTAGCCAAGCGATTAATACTGAAAGTGACTAAAGTAAGTATCATATGAGGAAGTCAAGGTTTGCTAGTTTTGTTGTTCAGAATATTTTAGTATGTCCTTAATATGATAATTACCTAAACACTTACCATTTAGATCGGTTAAAGTGTAAACTAAAGGTGATAATTTAGCCGTCACTACCTACACATTTAATAAATTTTGGTGCTAATTTGGAAGAAAAATTTTTTGATTTATTGGATAAATAATGAGTACGTTTGTACACTATCTGACCAACTCTTAACTCAATGTGTCTTTTTCTGAGGTTATATTGTTTTTCGTTCCGTTGGTGAGCAACGATTAAGTGTTTCCTCACCTTTTGGAAGATATTATTAAGTTCATGCAGCTTTTTCCCATACTCCAATGTACTGTCTGAGGTAATTTGATCTAACGGACATGGAGGGAAGGAATTTAAATATAAATTACCATCTATTATATACTCTCTACCATGGACTAGGAAATAGGGTGAAAATTTAGTTGCTTCATTCACAGCCGTATTTAAAGCACATTGCAATTCTATTAAGTGTTCATCCCACCTTCTATGCTCAGACTTTACATAACAGGCTATAGCATGTACTATGTTTCTGTTTGCCCGCTCAGCTTGGTTGGTTTGGGGATGATACCTAGGGTTACAGTATATGTTAGGTACATTATATTTAGTTAAAAGCTGTCTAAAATGGGAGCTAACATATTGTGGACCGTTATCAATAAAGATGGTCTTACAGACGCCATGGACTAAAAATACATATTTTTCTATAAAGTTTGCTACAGCCATGCCTGTTGCTGACCGTATAGGGTGCAACATAACATATTTACTAAAGTAATCTGATACAACTATTAAATAAGTATTCCTGTTTCTTGAATTTGGAAAGGGTCCCAATAGATCACAACTAATGGCTTCGAATGGCTTGGTCACTTTCTTAGGACTTCCCATGAGACCGGGACGTGCCGTGTTGACAGGCTTGTATTCCTTACACGTCTCACACTCACTCACGTACTTCTTCACACATTCGTATAGGTGAGGCCAGTAATAGTGTAAGGCGATCCTCTTGTGTGTCTTCATGACACCAAAATGTGCACTAGTGGGGTCATCATGATATTTCCTGAGAATTGCCGATCTATTTTCTTCAGGAACTACCAGTTTCCAATCAAATTCGCTAGTAAGATCATATTTATTTTTCGAATATCTATATAAGTTTCCATCTTTTTCCATGAAATTAGGAAATTTACGCGGGTTATTCTTTACCGCGTTCAATATATAAGAGTACCAACTATCTTTTGATGAATCTATTTCTATGGAATCTATTTTAATGCGTGACAAAGTATCAGGGAGGATATGATCCCGACCCTTTCGGTGTTCTATTTTAAAGTTAAATTGACTAAGACGCATGCTCCATCATGCTAAACGACCTGTGGGGTTTTTTAATTTATAAAACCACAACAGTGAAGCATGGTCGGTGACTATGGTACAGTGAGGGTCACCGACGCCTGACCACTTCAAAAAATCTTTCCTGTGCAAGCGCTAGACGGGTGATTTTACGGGCCCATCCTGATTGGTCGTAGTATTTTACTATAACCAATTAGCATAGCTGCGCTGCGCGCTGGGTGCAATGAATGAATGATGCAACAACAATGTTTGTTTATTTGTTTACTTTAGTCGGTTTTTGCATTTCGCTTATTGTTGACGCTCCTTGGATTGTTCGATTTACGTTTGACCCCCGCATTATTTTTGGACTGATACCTGTTTTTACTTAACGATCGTGCTAGAAACTGGACATTTGTTTGCATAACGTGACTTTGGCGAGAATTTGGACCATGTCTTCAAAAAACCTCTCTATACAAGAGAGGAGTCGCATAATAGCTTTGCACGAGGGCTGAATATTAGCCAAATCTCCAGAGAGCTCGGATTAACGGTAAGAAAACGTATTATTAAACTACTGTTAATTTTTCTAATAGATTGCTGATATTATTTTATTTATATAAATACCTATATTTTTATAGATAAACAATAGAATGAGTGATATTGAGAAATATTTAGCTATCGAAAAAGTAACTTTGTTTTACAAACTGTCGTTTTAAATTCAACGATAAACTTAAAAACCGGCCAAGTGCTAGTTGGACTCGTGCAAGAAGGGTTCCGTGCTATTATTTATACAACATTAGACTATATTAGAGTTGCCAACCGTCCTGTTTTCCCAGGACTATAGTCACTATATTATATATAATATCGAGCAAAAAACGGCAAAAACACGTCTGTTGTATGGGAGCCCCCTTAAATATTATTTTAATTTGAAAGTAAATATTATGTGAATATTTCAAGCGTCTATCTGATGCCGTTATTAATATAGACCAATTTTATTTTATTAAATTTTTAGTATTTGTTGTAATAGCGGCAACAGAAATAAGTCTTTTGTGAAAATTTCAACTGTCTAGCTATCACGGTTAATGAGAAACAGCCTGGTGACAGACATACAGACGGACAGTGGAGTCATAGTAATAGAGTCCCGTTTTTAATATTGCAAGTTAATCAAAGGCAACATGGCATCATATTTTTAAATTATAGATAATTGCGAATATATATAGATAGTTAAAAACTCATTTTAAAAAGATAAGAAGAAAGAAATAAACGCAAAATCATAAATTCTGTTTGAGATAGATTTATTTCACGGCTTGTTGCAAATAACTATTTTTAATTAGACGTCGAAAATCAATTGCAAAATTACGTTTTGTTATTTTGTTCTTCCTGATAGATATTGAATCTCAGACACTCCGAAGTGTTGCCAAGCCGCTAGTAGTGTCACTGCTGGCGTCGCGTCGCGCGCGACACAGCGAAGCGAAGAGCAACGTCGCGCGTAATGTTTGGACGCTGTCTGTCTCTTTTAGTATCGCACAAACAATACGAGTCCTCGCTCATCAGTCATAAAGCTGAATTTGCTTTTTCATTTTCTATTAGATTCCTTTTAGCGGCTTGGCAACATTGCAAGCGCCTACCGAGTAAGGTTTTGTAATAAAAAGTATGTTTGTTTGTCCAACGATAGCTCTATGAAACAAAACATTTGCTAAGTTGCAAATTTCATAAAATAAGCTATCGATCGATGCATCTACGCCTATGCATGTAGAAAAGACTAGAAAAATAAATATAATTTTATATTCTTTCTTGAATGTATTTTTTTTTTATTTATAAATCACACGATACTTAAAAGATAATATAAGGCAATTAATTACGTAACTTTTTTTTGTTTGATAACTTGAGTCTTTTTTATCCATTATAAAATTAATGGCGAAGTTATCGATTTTGCTTTATTTAGTCACTATTTCGCTTATGACTTGTATGACTCGATATGTATTTAATTATTTTCTACTCTTACTTTCAATTTAGAATATAGTTTGAAGATTCGGAATTTAAAGATTAAATTATTAATTTTGTACTTTATTGTTACAAAATAATATCTTTCTAACGTTGTTACTTCTGAGGGCCTTTGTTAAAGTATTTATTTTTATCCAATTAAGTAAATACATTAAATTTTGCTCATTACAGATCATCAAAATAAATAGGTATCACGAAAGATATCTCTTAAAAACGCTCCTATTCGTTGCTGCCGCGGCTAGCCTATAATATACCTATATTAGTATTACTATATTATATATTATACCTATACCTATATTACTATACCTATATAGTCATACCTATATAGGTAGTGCCTCGAGCAAGAGCCGGACTTTAATCGCCGTAGACTGAAAAGAACAATTTTGTTTTTTTGTTTAGCTCAAATATGTAATGATGTCAATTGACCTGTAATTTATGAATTTTAGTAAGTGTGAAAAATACAGCTTCTGCCGTCTTAAATTATTAGAGTTATTTATTAGTCATTTAGTAGGTAATCTTTAATTTTAAATGAAGTAAAACGAAAATTAAATAAAACTAAACAAAAATAATATACAATAAAACCAAAACTGTAATGCAAATTTTAATCTAAAATTCCATTCAGGTTAAAATATGAACAAAAAAACCTAATTATATGTGTATTATTTTGAAAAATCTTAGTTTATAATAGTGTTTATTGAATTATTAGTGTTTCTGTTATTTTTTATATTTTTTTATTGCAGCGAAATACTGTGCGGCTATGGGTGAACCGTTTCGGAGACGAAGGACACCTCGACACCCGATCAAGACAGCCCGAGCAACCATTTTCAATTTCAGCGGAACAGGCCCAGCGAATGGTCAACATATATTCGGTTGAACCGTTCACTCCCACACGAAGGTTTGATGAAGAATTTGACTGCTCCGTCCGTACCGTAAGAAGAACTCTCCATCGTGCGGGCGTGCATCACAGACGGCCAGCGAAAAAAATAATTTTAAGCGAAAGAAACAAAATTGATAGGGTGCGATTCGCGAGAGAGTACCGTGATTTTGATTTCTCACACGCCATATTTGCCGATGAAAAATGTTTTAAGTCCAGTCAATTAGGACGGCGGCATTTGTGGCGTGTGGATAACACACGGTACGAGGCCCGTAATGTTAACCCCAATAACGAATCGGGCAGGATTTGTGCCAACATGTGGGGTTGGATGAGTGCCGCTGGTCCGGGGGAGCTTGTTGCTATTTCTGGGAGGACTAACGGGCAGGCATACCTGGAGCTCTTACAAGAGGCATTAATACCTACCGCGCGGGTGGTATATCCGGAATGGGAAGTACCGGAATTGATTTTCTTTCAAGACAATTGTCCGATCCACACTGCGCACGTGGTTCAAAATTGGCTCCAGGCACAGCCCGATATACGAACGGTGCGATGGCCCTCCCGTTCCCCTGATCTAAATCCCATCGAAAATATGTGGGGAATAATGGTCCAAAGATGGGACAACCGTAATGAAAGGACGAGAGAGGCACTCGTCACTCACTGTGAAACAGTTTGGGAGAGCATACGGGGTTCTGACCTTTGTGAAAAATTAGTCAATTCAATGAGGTCGCGACTTGACGCCGTCATAGACGCCAATGGTGCCGCAACTAAATATTAAATAAGGGCCGATAGTAAATATTATTATAAGTGTGAGAGTTTTTATGTTTGGATGTTTGTTACTCAATCCCGTAAAAACGGTTAAACGGATTTGGATGAAATTTAGCACATATATAGTTTATTTTCTGTAATTTTTATTCCGATTAAAGGTTTTCGAGGGATTTTATTAATTCTAA
Source organism: Chilo suppressalis (assembly GCA_902850365.2). Taxonomy (NCBI): domain Eukaryota; kingdom Metazoa; phylum Arthropoda; class Insecta; order Lepidoptera; family Crambidae; genus Chilo; species Chilo suppressalis. The sequence goes on along the minus strand of OU963923.1, from coordinate 1,996,157 downwards.
AGTTCACGCAGATGAAGACGCGGACAACAACTAGTAAATAATAACTAAGTAGAGTATATATGATGTGATATATACAGGGTTAATTTTAACCTACCTGTAACCTCGCAGTACTAAATAGCTAACATCATACACAACAAATGTTTGTTTTACGAGTTTTGAAAATTCGTAACATTTTATTTTCATACAAAGATAAATATTGAATTTATTTTTGTATGAAAATAAAATGTTTAGAAAATTTGTATTGATCAAAGTATTGAGTTATCTTAAAACTCGTAGAACAAACGTTTTTGTGTATGATGTTATCTATCTAGTACTGCGAGGTAACTGGTTGTTTAAAATTAACCCTGTATTTTATAATCTAAGTAAGTGTAAGTTTTAAGAGCTTAGAATAGGCGTTATAGTTCTAAGTTTGAGAGTTTATTCATTTATTTATACATTTGGGAAGACTTACAGTACATGAAACTTATTTATAGGTGCTTAATAAAAAATGAACAATAACAGGTTTTCTCATTTAACAACAATAATAACTATAAATAAGTAACTAATATTTATAATTTAAGAAGAGTTCATGTTAGGAGAAATGACACTTCTAATATAATTGAAATCTAGACAAGCGGTAGCGTGTCAAGCCAAGTTCAAGCTAACAGAACTGGCGAGCAGCACCGTGTGTAATATTACACGAATCATTTGGAGCCACTTTTGATTCCCTTATAACTCAAAAACTATTTCACTTAAACATGTCAAATTGGGTTCATTTATAGAGAACTAGCCAAGTCAGACCTTAGGTTTCAACATAATTATCGTAAGTTATAAGAAGTGTTATTTTGATTTGTTATAAAATATTAGGACTGACAATTGAACTTGGCATCCATTTAGATCTCACTTCTTTTGTCATCGAAGTCAACAACCAAGGTAGGTATATATCATAATATTGAACTTGGCTATCATTTCACATTTATGTTTTTGGTGGGATACATTTTTAAATCTGTGATTGCAGTATTTAACTAGTTTTAAACGGATTATATATGAATGGCCTCAAATATTTTTGCGCCTCATAAAAACGAATTGTGCAGCAACAAAATATTTGACAGGCAATTTGCAAAGTCATCATTATATTAATTACTTGTACCGTAGTATTAGACTGTTTATGTTTTTAGAGTTTATATTTATTTAAATTGGTATCAATTATAACCAAAAGTCATGTAAATTATAAATATGAATTATATAATATGATATTTAAAAAAAGGTTTTGCTTCCTTTGTTATCTCTTATTTATTTATATTCTAAACGAGTATGATTTGTTTTACATTAATATAAGGAATAAAAAAGAAATCCAGTACACAGAACTCAGACTCAAAATTCGTGTTGACTGATGTAATAAGAGAGATTTTTTATATATAAGTAGCTACTTACGAATATACAATACATGTCAATAGTCAATTGTTTATTGCAAACTAAGTGTAGATATATCTATCTTACTGCGACAGATACATTAGATGGAAAATTACATTATAAGGCTTTCAGATTTAGTCGCCCTTTTCGGACACAGCAAATTGTTAGAGGGCTTTTAAAATAAATTGACATATAAAATTAAATATAGAAAAATGACAAATCGTCATGTCAATATTATTAATTTAGGTAATTCATATTTTGTCACGTCCTTAGATCTTCCTTATTACGGTGATTATTATCGTTAAGTGTAAGGTTTTTTTTGATTGATTTTACTAAGTTTACCATTTTATTATTATTGTTGTTAAAAATAAATAAATGATTTTTTTTATTAAAATTGTATTTTATTGAAAACGCCTTAAAATTAATAAAGATTTAAAGCAAGTGTAGTATATAGACTATTTTGCTGGTAAAAATTATTATCGCTCCCTGTTTCTGTAGTAGTAATGATTACGTTCTAATTGTTTAATCTATTTTTTGGGATCGCGACCAAAGTGTGACCAATGGGTGAAAGGAACCCTATTACTAAGCCTTCGCTTTCCATCCGTCCATCCGTCTGTCAGCGGACTGTATGGATATATTTTCTTTGGTAATACGTAGGTGGAGAGTGGAAATTTTCCCAGAATGTGTATTTCTATTGCCGCCGCTATAACAATAAAAATTAAAATAAAATATAAGTTATAAATAAACATAAAATAAAAAAGAGGGTGCTCATACGAGTAATGTTATATTTAAAGAGTTTTTAGTCATGTTATTAACTTAATAAAATCAGACAATTATTTAATAAAAAAAATAACATAGAATGAAATTATAATTACTAGTTAAATAAACATAAGATGAAAATCTCCATTCAAGATAAAATATAGAAGTCATTTTCTATTTATTCTATATGTGTAGATATAATATAAAATGTTATTTTATAAAATCATCAACTTATCACATTCTTTTGCTTGATAGAGTTCGTTCGTTGTAATTTAATACCTGTGATTTTTGAGGCAAATGAGAATCACGTGAGAATAGTCAAAAGTAAGAGAGAGATTAATTATTGTAAACACCAACGCTCGTGGCAGTCGCATAATATTTACTCTTGATCGCACTGAACTGGTCTTATAGATGATGCGCCGGGTAAGGCCCGTAAGTGCGAGCGAGAGAAAATATTATGCGCGAAGTTGCTCTATGCCGCTACACAGCTACCTACAGCCAGCGGTTTGGCAACATCTCGGGATTTCTGTGATGTGCGTGCGATATCGAGACCAAATAAAGAAATAATAAAACAACAACAATAATCATACGCGTAATTTTACATTTGGTTTCGATTTTAATATTGAATTCATGAATCTGGTATAGCCATATTTTTAAAGTAAACCTTTAACCTTTTTACTCTCAAATAGAATGAGCTTAATAATTATTTCTTTTATTTTTATTATGCTTTTGTAAAAATAGGTACTAGCTTTCCGTCAGCGGCTTCGCACGCGCAGAACAAAACTTTGATCTTACATTGTAACCCCTCAGAGTATAAATAAGAAAATACTACCATTTTCTATTTCTCTAGGTAATTAGAAGCCTAATTAATTACCAACTCCGATATTAACCTTAAAAAAATTAATTTTAATTTATACACATTTATCCCCATTTTAAGGAAGTTTCCTAAAATCCTTTTTAGGCAACGACTCCTAATAATTAATTACTTTCGTGTAAAATTTCACCTTCATATTTAAACTTTTAATTTAAATTAAAGTTGACACTTTCTTTGTAGAAACAAAATTTCTTGGTAAAATAAAATAAGACAATACGCGACTTAATAAAGCATTACCTTTAATTGACGCCTTTGAGTGCGGCCGTTAGTGACATATAAAATATCACTGAATTAATCAGGAGTTATGATTCTTATAAATAAATAAGTTGTTAAATAATCTACAGAACTCTTACTTCGTGAATAGCACGAACGATTACAACTGTTTCCAGATTTAATTATGTAGGTAATTGAAAAGAGGACATTCATTAAATCATTTACGAATTCCAAACAAAATGTAATATCATGAGCATACATTAATGACAACACAACCGAACTATTGCTGTTCATTCATAAAAAGTCGAGAGCCCGCCCACTAACGAATCGTACAAAACGAGTGCATGGCAAAATCGCCTTAAAGCTGATCACGCGGCCGTGACCGTGTTTGTACATTCCTGACCTTCAACATATTGTCTAAATTGTTCTAGTGCATAAATAACAGCTAATAATTCTCTCTCTGTTGTACTATAATTAACTTCATTTTTATTAAGTGAGCGGCTACAGTATGCAATGGGGTGTTCCACTCCGTCATACGACTGGGTGAGAACAGCCGCAGCTGAGTATGCAGATGCGTCAGTCAAAATACGGAATGGGCGCGAATAATCTGGCATTTTTAAAATAAGAGCAGAAACAAGGGCAGTTTTAAGCAAATTAAAGGATTTCTGTGCCTCAGAGTTCCATTCAAATTTCACATTCTTACGGGTGAGTTTACATAGCGGTTTGCTGATTTCAGAGAAATTGTTCACAAATCTTCTGTACCAACCTGCCATTCCAAGGAATCTTTTTACCTCCTTGGGGTTAGAGGGTGTAGGATAGTTAAGGATTATATCTACTTTACCAGGATCCGTTCTTAAACCATGTTTATCAATGTAATACCCTAAATATTTGAGCTCTTTGCGACAAAACTGTGATTTTTTTTAGTTATTGTTAGGCCTGCGTCTTTCAGGCGCTGATATATCCTCTCTAGGAGCTCAATATGTTCTGAGAAAGTGTGACTAATGCAAATAATATCGTCTTGAAAAGCAAATACCTTGTTATCAAATTCTGGGCCAAATAATTTATCCATTAAGCGTTGCATGGTCGCTGACGCTCCTACTAAGCCAAAGCACATCACATTAAATTGAAATAAACCTCTACGAGGAACTGTGAAAGCTGTCTTTTCAGCAGAGGCTGCAGAGTCATAAGGAATCTGCCAATATGCGGCACTAAGGTCAATTGAGGTTAAGTATTTAGCGTTGTTAAGTTGATCTAATATTTGGTTAATATAAGGCAAGGGATAAGCGTCTGGTTTGGTGACGTAATTAAGTTTTCGAGAATCTAGGCATAATCTGGTTTCACCATTGGGTTTTTCTACCATTACTACTGGAGAATTCCAAGCCGATTGGGAAGGAGAAACTACCCCCAGAGCTAACATCCTATCCAATTCCTTCTCGAGTGCTAATTGCTTGATAGGTGACAAGGGATAATAACGTTGTTTAATCGGACTATGGTTACCAGTATCTATTTTATGGTGTTCTAATGAAGTTCTACCAAGACCAACCTTTTCTGTGTTAATTAAGTCAAATTTATCAATTATTTTATTTATTATTTGCTTTTGAGCAGACGTTAAGTTATCGTAATCTTCTTAACCGTTTTTCAATGATATTGAGTTAATAGGATTTTCTAAGTTTAAAGTGCTATTTCTAGAGTTGGACGAGATTAAGTTTTTAGTCAAACCAAATTGGTGCCAAAAATCAATACCTAATATAATTGGTGTCGTAATTTCCGGAACAACATAAAATGTAATGACCTTAAGTATTGAGTTATATTCAAAAGGCAGAGACAAATACCCTACACAATGCAATTCAGTGCTGTTAGCTGTTTTTACTATACGCTCTTTATCTAAAGTGTTAAGTTTAAAGCCTAATTTCTGAAAAATGAGGTGCGAGTTTTTGCCAAGTATCGAGCATGCCGCACCAGAGTCAGCAAATCCTAAAGCATATACATTTAATACTTTAAATTGTAAATAAGGTCTATTGTCAAGCTTTTTCTTATGGAAGAGAACTTCACGGTTACTTAAGTTAAAGTGTGACCTTTTTTTACCGGAATTATGTGTGAAGTTCCCACATTTTAGTTTTTTGAATTCGTACTTGGATTACACTGTGGGCATTCAGGTCGTCTTACGCCCTTTTTACCACACTTAAAACAAAGAATTTCTCTTGAATTGACACATTCTCTAGTGAAATGCTCTCGACTTTGACATCTCATACACTTCATATTATTTGAGACATTTTGAGGAAAAGATACGGTTGAGATCTGTCTTGTTGGTTTGTAATTATTTTTTATTTTACGTGACTGAAGGTCATTTGTAATATATAATTTGTTCAAATTCGGTTCTGAAAATTTCTCAGCGCGGACTTGAGCCAATTCTAAGCGCTTACCTAACTGTTTCAACGTAAGGATAGAATCAACGTTATGAAGAGCTAACTCTTTCATATATTCTGGACGAATATTATGCATTAAAATTTCTAACTGTTCATCTAATGACATGGGAATGGATAATCTCGCAAACATACCTTGCATAGTGGAAATATAGCTTACTATTGTCTCTTGTCTAGCTTGTGTGCGTTGTCTAATTTCGTTTTTAAGTCGATAGTCTAAGTCTGGAATATCAAAATCCTCTCTTAAGTGTAACAATAGATCAGAATATGAGTTAAAGTTCGCTTTGTTACTTCTGAACCAAGCTAATGCAGAATCTTCTAAGAGATCTGAAAATGCCGTCAGCATACGAGATTGCGGAATCTCGCGGGCCTGTCTAAGTTCCTCTAACCTCTCAATAAAACTTCTAACGCAACCATTATATTTTAAATTAAGCGAATTTAAGTTAATTGGTTTATCTCTGATTACTATTAATTCCTCACTTCCATTCTTTGCATTCTTCCCAGTTTTCGAGATAGGCAACTCATACTCATCCGTCTCTTGCTCCCTCACATCCTTCTCGCTGGTTTTCCTACACTCGGGAGTTCCCTCCTTATCACTTAATTCGTCTGAACTACTCTCATCTTCCTGTTCTACCTGAGCTAAAATACGAATGAGCCTGTGGCGTAAATCCACTAGAGAAGCATTCTCGACATCCAATCGAGCCAGTCTATCGATCAGATAATTAGCCCTAACTGACACACGTAAGTGAAGATTACTGTCTTTTCCGGGGTCACCTGATGACAGCAGATCCTCGAGCTCAGCAATTTTCGGCGTACAGGCCTTGAGCTCGCTTGCAGGGAGTGGTGTTATCACTGGGGCACACTTGATGCTACCGCGTCTCTTCAGCTTGAAAATTTGGTGAAGCTGCTTTCTCAGTGCATCCACCGATGTGTCAGGAGCTGTGGAAATGCCAAGAATATCCAGTTCATATATGATTTCATCTTTTCTTAAGTAGTTTACATATTTTTGTAAAGAGAGCATTTTCGCAGATTTCTCAAGTTAAAGTTAAATATTTTGTTACTAAGTTAATTACTAAATTTCACTTTCAAATTAATTTATTAAATTACTGTTAATCAAGTTCCTAAATCAAGCTACTTATTCAAGTTATTTAGTCTAAAAATGTTAAATACTAAATTTTTTTTTGAAGGAGGGTATTTTTATTATTACAAATTTCAATTATTATAGACGATCTTGTTCACTGTTTAAGGTTAAAAATTACTAAGTTAATTAATTCTAAAGTGTTATTCTAGTGTGTTTTTCAGACTGATTGGGGATTTAAGCATCAATGTTTCCACCAACCTTTTTATCATCATTTAAACACATGTGTAGTTTCCAAGAGTACTGTTTATTAAAGATTTCTAAGTTGGTTATTACTAGTAGTTATTAAGTTGTTTACTTCTAATGTGCTATTCAGACTGATTGGGGATTTAAGCATTAATTTTTCCACCAACCTTTTTTTATCATCATATTAGCACACCAGTATTTCCCTCAAATACAGTATTTTATTGCTCGGCCCATAAGTTGGTCGCCATTTTGTAACAATTTTTGTTATCACCAGCTATTTCAGGGCTTTTGCATGAAACTCGAAATTAACTAATATCTAATCAGGGCGCCGTAATACTGTTATTTGAGGGAGATAAAATGAAAAAATCAACAACCGCAGTGAACAAGATATATTTTGTTAATATTCAGTTTTAAATTTCAACATATATTAACTCACTTAACATTATTAATTAATATCTTTGAAGGATGGCTTTTACAAATTTTAAGTAGTGACGAACATACAGTCAAAACAGGTGTACATACAGTTATATTAATATTAATATTCTAAGAAAACATTTTGTTTTAGCAAGTATCGTACATACAAATATATTTATATTAAGATTCTAAAGAAACAATTCGTTTGGCAAATATGAAGCTACTTTCGTTAATGAATCTACAGTTTACAACAACAAATCTTTTATTATGTTCTAACAATCTGAAACTTCGTACTTCGGAGAATGCACTGGTTAACGATTAGATAGGTTGAGAGTTTACTTAGCTTTCAAGATATTGGTACCATCAAGCGATTCAGGTATCCACGTGGGTGGTAACAGAATCTGCTGTCATCACATGTGTTCTTTGTTTGATCAAGATTGCATTCACAGGCTCATTTATATATACATAGCGTACTTCTTTATGTATGTATATCCAACGAAATTCCAAGCAGGATTGATTAATTACAATTATCGTATACTGTTGTTTTAATTAGCCACCTCAAAGGACCTAGAAACAATTACACATATTTCCTATAATTCAATAAAAAAACCTAAATTTGACCTACGACCTAACTAGTAAGATATTGGACTTACCCGTTATTCCGGGGAAAATATATCAATTAATAATGCACGGACTACAGCTTCCAGTCACTGTGCAATTTTACTATATGTTCCTTAGTACGGATAGTAGACAAAAGAGACTTGGAACCGTCTGCACAAAGCTACACGGGCATATCACGTGTGCACGGCGTCCTAGCTAATTTCTCTCAAATCACCATATTTGGTGCGAGGAAGCGACGGACCGGTTCGGACGGCTACGCCTCTCTCCCACCAAGTAATTGCTTTCCAAACAATAGCTAACCACGCAATCAATGCGTGTATTTTTATTTAACACTATTAAATACAACTCCATCTATCTCATCTTTCAAATGCAACTATCAATTTTTTCTCATTCATAATATATTCCGTGTTTCTTTGAAACAGATTACATTATTCGATGATTCATAGGTATGCTGGTAGATGGCGCTTTGATTAATAACATTACTTGATATTATAAAATTATGTTGCTACAAAATATATTGCAAACTTATGGGTTAGAGAAGGACAAAATATATCTGTCAAACAAGTGTCAGTGCCACTTTACTTTTGAGGTTATGTCATGCGTGTTTATTTTTTGGTGCAAAACGTAGGACGTCTATCGGTTGTGTTCTTAAAAAATATTGCAAAAGTGTACGGGAATAATGAAATCTATGAAAAGAGAACGTTCAGCAAATTTTAATACTGCAGAAATTCAACTTCTCGTGAGTTTAGTAGGTAAATTGAAATCAATTATTGAAAATAAAAAGACGGACGCGGTGACGAACAAAGATAAAGAGGCAGCATGGAAGAAAATTGAAAATTCTTTTAACTCCTGTGGTATATCCACGTGTCATATCCACGCTCATGGAAAACATTAAAACTGAAGTATGAAGGACTGAAAAAAGGAACAAAAAAGAAATCGTCTCTTCAAAGGCAAGAGATGTACAGAACTGGTGGAGGGCCTTCAACTGCTCCTGAATTTGATGACATCGAGGAAAAGGTGCTGAGCATTTGCTCTAATATAAAAGGACTCGAAGCGCGTAACGACAGTGATACTATCTCTAGTCAGTATTAGTTCAAATGTTACTTTAAAAAAATCCATCTACTATTTGTTGCATTAAAGAGTAATAAACATCCATCCTCACAAACATTCACATTTATAATATTAGCGGTATTCTAGCCTAATAATCTTTATTAGTAAGATCTTACTTGGTTTAGGCACTGGTAGAGTGCTATCTAGAGCCATAAATTTTATTGTAATATGCCAAAAAGAACAAACTATAAATAAATCAATTCCTTTGTTATTTGATTTTTGTTTAGCAAATACCAATCCCACACTTTTAAATATATTTTTCAGCACTGCATCCTGTTGGGGAATTGATTTCGGAGTCAGAGCTTACTGAAGTTTATTCTGCCTATCAACCAGAATCACAGGATACTGCCGAAGCTGCAAATGTGCAAATGCCAGATATGTAATTACCCTCCCGTGGCAGTTTGGCTGGGTCTGCTATCGGGCGCATCCTCTCGGGTGGCGGATGGGAGGCACCGGCTTCGGCCGGCGTGGACCATACCCAGCTGTGAAGACCTGGCTGGCGTCCTGGGTATCCCGGGTAGCGGCAGTCGGGTCAAACTCGTAACCCTGCACATAGTGCGGGGCCGAGGGCCGCCGCCTGCAAAGGAACTGTTTCCTTTGAAGGCGGGGGCTGCAAGGAAGACAACCTCTCTAAAAAATTACCCGGTGGTGGTCTCAGCTGGCGCCCTGGGTATCCCGGGTAGCGGCAATCGAGTCAAGCTCGTAACCCTGCACATAGTGCGGGGCCGAGGGCCGCCGTCTGCAAAGGAACTGTTTCCTTTGGAGGCGGGAGCTGCGAGGAAGACAACCTCTCTAAAAAATCACCCGTGGGGTCTCTCGGCCGGCGCCCTGGGCAGCCCGGGTAGCGGTGGTCGAGACTCTACAGGTTGAGGCGGAAACGCCATTGGTGAGGGCGGTTGCGGCGCGAACTCCGCGTCGCTTCCGGCCGTGGTGTGGGGCCGGGGGCCGCCGTCCTTCGGGGCGGGGGCTGCAAGGAAGAAAACCTTTTCAAAAATCACCTTTGAAGTAGGCCAGGTAGAGTTCTCTCGCCCGGAAGAGGGAATTTATTTGATGATTATGTCGGACAATGTTGTGTATTTGTCCTGCGATCCCGCTGACACCGGGCGCCTTGGGGAAGCTCCTACCCAGGGTGTTAAATTTGTTAGCAGCGGCCTATGCGCTCCGGTTGGCCACCGGCGCCAGGGGGATTCCGGTACCCCTGGTGTGAAATTTGCTACCGAGGCGTCAGGAGGAGTTATTTTAAGGTTAAGAGGCGGAGCGGACAAGGACGGGGATACATCTCCCTCCCCCGCCAAGGTGCACACGGCCCGTCGGGGCAAAAGAAAGGCTACATCCCCTATGGGAACAATACAGGAGGACAAACCACCGTCCGTAGACGAGGAGGAGATAGAGAGCGTCCGCCCATGGAAGGAGGTGAGCAAGGACACTCTGCAGGACCTCAGTAAACTGTCGAATGCGGTCATCGATGTCGCAGATAAGCTGGAGGAGAAAAACTACCGCTACATGATGGATATCATCATAGCACTGAAGGACAAACTGGAGCCTGCCTTCAGAAGGGCCGAAGAGGATAGGTCTCGCGAGGAGAGATCTCGCCGGTACCGCGAGGAGAGGGCTCTGTACCGGGAGCAGATGGAGGACGCGGTTGCCGAGGTAGAGGAGCTCCGCACGAAGAACTCCGCCCTAGAGAAGGAGGTGAGCTGCGGGCCCTCCATGACAAGGTGGTGGGCGCAAGCGAGCCCAAGAAATCAGAATGGAAAGAGGCCGCCGAGGAGCTGAAACGCTCCCTTATGATATCCATAGGGGAGATGGTCAGCACTCGGTTGGCCTCCTTGGAGGAGAGGCTCCCGCCTCCAAAAAGGCTCAGGCCGCCGTTAGCGGTGGACCGGCGGGAGACGGGGACCTCGGTGCGGGAAGAACCGACGGAACAGGCGGAGAAATGGAGCACCGTCGTCGGGAGAGGGAAGAAGGCGAGAAGTACAGCCGCCGACACCATTCCTGCGAAGAAGAAAGGGGAGTCCACGAAGAGCCAAAGGGGACCAGCTCCTAGGAAGGCGGAGGAGCCGAAAATAAAGGTTCCGAACACGGCGGCGGTTGAGGTGCGGTTGAAGCCTAGGGCGGAGGAGCTAGGCCTCACCCACAGCAACGTCGTGGAGATGGCGCGGGCGGCCATTGAACTGCCGTCCGTTGGCATTGAGGAGGGCCTGGTCATAAAGACCAGCCAGACTGGGTCCAGGCTACTATTAGTCTCGGGCCCAGATAGCAGGGTGAAGGCGGACGCCCTGGCCAGGCGTATGGGCGAAGTGGTGGGAGAGTACGCGGAAGTCGGTAGGCCCGAGAAAACCGAGGAGATAAGGGTGTCTGGGCTGGATGAATCAATCACCCCAAAGGAGGTAATGGAGGCGGTTGCCAAGAAGGGGGGCTGCTCCACCAGCGAGGTCACCGCAGGGAAAATGCACCCGGGACAGGGAGACATGAAGGTGACACTGGTCCGGTGTCCCGCATGGGCCGCCAAGAAAGTGGCGGAAGGGGCCAAAATTAAGGTGGGGTGGAGTCTTGCTAAGGTGACGGTCCTCAGCCGGCGCGCGCACTGTTTCAGGTGCATGGAGAGGAGGCACGCGGCAGCGCGATGCCCGGCGAAAGAGGACCGGAGCACCCTGTGCTTCCGGTGCGGGGCAGAAGGGCACAAGGCGGCGACGTTTACTGCCCCCACCAGATGTGTGGTGTGCGCGGCGAGTGGTCGGCCGGCAGACCATATAATGGGGAGCGGGAGATGTGACCCACCGGTCACCAAGGGAAAGCCTCCCGAACGATTGGCCTCTGAGGCGGCGCCCGGACGGACGCCCTCAGAGGAAGGGATGTCCGAGTAGCCTAGGCCGCTTGGACCCCCCCACGAATGCTGTCGCCCGCCTCTCCCCCCTCTTCTCTTAGGAGAAGACGCGGGGAGACGTGGGCGACCGGGAGGGGGGAGAGGGACGGGAAGAATTACGCTTCCCCTCCCGTTCCACCCTCCCAGGAACGGCGGCCCCCCACTTGTAGTTTTGCCCTACAAAGGGGGGGGTGGCGGAGGGTTCTTGGTCGGGTACGCCCAGGAGTCCCCTCCGCAGTGGATGGGGGGCGGTATGGTGGGCAGTAGGCCGCGTACCCAGCCCCCACGCGCAGGCCTACCTGCGCACGTCTGCGGGGTCCCCGAATACCGCGGGAGATCCCTGCCGTGGAGCCCCGGCGAGGCCGGGAAGCTGCTGGGGGCGGAGCCGTGGTAGAATCCCTAATGGGGACCCTGCGGCTCCGCACTAAGCAGTGTAGAGGTATTCGCAGGACTTTTTTAGCGGATATTATCCTGTAAAGCGCCCGTAAGAGTTGCGGGGTCCTCGGTGGGTAGCCACTGGCGGGTCCTTAAGACTTACAGGAGCCAGGTGTGAGGTCCGTTCGGCGGTGTGCCTCTTAAAGGCGCCGTCGTCTGTAAAAATATTTTTTACCTGCGTTATAAAAAAAAAAAAAGGTATGTAATTACCCTAGCTACTACCAGAAAGTTATCAGTTAAGATGTTTGTGTGATGAATACGAGCATTTGTACTCCAGTCATGGATGTTTAATATGTATTTCTATATAAATATACTTATATATGTACAGTATATGTATTCTATCCGTTACCCTAGCATCCCATAACACAAGCCTTACAGTGCTTACTTTGGGGCTAGGCTAATTGGTGTGAGTGTTGTAAATATTTATTTATTTATCTTTATTTTAATTATATCATTTCAACATTTTTTTTATTTTAGGTATGGACGAGTCCATCATAATGGAAATAGTGGAAGTAGAGGACAGCGACTCTCAAAAAGGTAAATTTAATATATATTTTTTACAACTAGTACAGGCAAACAAGTTACCTGATGGTAAGTGCACCCGTCTCCTAAACCATTCACTGTCCCACTAGAACTATGTTACTCATCCTGAGACTTAAGGTGTTATGTCTCATGTGCCTGTAATTTCACTGGCTAACTTGCCTTTAAACTGATACACAGCAGTACGAACATTACTGTCTGGCGGAAAACATGCAAGCTGCTAGTACTGTCTCAGGCAGACTTGCACTAAGTCCCTAACACTCGGATATTCTACCTGTTTTACCTTATTTTATAGTGTAACCATTCGTATTATTATACCATATCAATTTTATGTTTACAGAAAATAAATGGGATAAATGGCATCCTAAAGCACTCAAAACGAGAGTCTCAAATGTCTTAAAACCAGACATTGTAACTAAATCCAGCGTAACCTCCAAACTGGATAAATTAAGTTCAGCTCGATTGGAGTTGGTGCAGTTACAAATGGACAGCACTAGAAAGCAACAAATTTTCATGGAAGAAGAACATAAACTGAAAATGGCACATTTGGCAAATGATGAAAGAAGAAAAGAAGAGCTCCATGCCTTACTAATGGAAAAAATTATATGTGGCCCAGTACCGAGCGGCATGATTTAAGGTGTTTGTGTTATTGTGCTAAATGTTGCTTATGATTTGTGATTTATATTATGCATAAGGTACTGTATAACCATAGGTATTAAGTTTGTTTTATATTAATAAATAAAGACTTGTTTTTTATTTTGTAAATTAGATATTATTCATAAGTAGGTAAAGGTAATTTGAATTAAAATTTTATACATTAGGTAGTTTTTAGTTGTTGTTATTTTATTTTCTATATAATTTCGTACTGTAAATAAAAAGTATAATGTAATAAAAATATTTTTATTACATTACATAATTGGTCAGTGCATTCGCCCGGATTGCGAAGGGTGCGGGTTCGAGTCCCGTCTGCTGCCTGGTCCGCGTGGAATTTTTTCTAGTTATATTTTCTTTAGATTTAAACATCAAGCAGTTACATGCTTTAAAAATAATAAAAATTATAACTATAATTGCTATTTCTTCTTTCAAATGTTTAATACTTGTAAAAGTATTCATTTGACATTGTGGGTTTACCTATAATGCGAAGAGATGGCGCTGCCTTGCAGCTTAAGAATAGCTAGAAGGAATTTCGACGCGGTCCGTGAGGGCCGCGGTAGCATAATTGGTCAGTGCATTCGCCCGGATTGCGAAGGGTGCGGGTTCGAGTCCCGTCTGCTGCCTGGTCCGCGTGGAATTTTTTCTAATTATATTTTCTTTAGATTTAAACATCAAGCAGTTACATGCTTTAAAAATAATAAAAATTATAACTATAATTGCTATTTCTTCTTTCAAATGTTTAATACTTGTAAAAGTATTCATTTGACATTGTGGGTTTACCTATAATGCGAAGAGATGGCGCTTCCTTGCAGCTTAAGAATAGCTAGAAGGAATTTCGACGCGGTCCGTGAGGGCCGCGGTAGCATAATTGGTCAGTGCATTCGCCCGGATTGCGAAGGGTGCGGGTTCGAGTCCCGTCTGCTGCCTGGTCCGCGTGGAATTTTTCCTAGTTATATTTTCTTTAGATTTAAACATCAAGCAGTTACATGCTTTAAAAATAATAAAAATTATAAGAAAATATAGATGATGACGTCTTAACCCCTGGTCATTTCTTGGTGGGAGGTCCGTTGCTGTCAATACCCCTAGAAAATCCAGAGGAACCTATTCACTTGCATACCCGTTGGCAACTAGTAGACAAAATGCATAAATCTTTCTGGAAGAAATGGTCGATGGAATATCTCCATCATTTGCAGACACGCAGTAAGTGGAATCACGGCAAACTTAACATAAATATTAATGACATTGTACTGGTTAATGAGGACAACATGCCACCATCAATATGGGCATTAGGTAAAATTACTAACTTGCACGCAGGAAAAGATGAATACGTTCGTGTGGTGACATTAAAAACGAAGAACGGCTTTTTAAAGCGGCCCATCATTAAATTGACACCCTTACCAGTACGACAAGAAAATGACATAGCACTTGACAAGGTTAATGATATGCAAAATGACAGAAACTGCAGCCAAAACCAGCATCGCAACACTAGAAGTAGGAAACGACCGAACTTTTTTGTTGCAGTCATCATGCTACTTTTGACATTAATAGCACCTTCTTTGCAGCAAAGTTTTAAAATTACTCGATTCAATACAAGCAACACACTTTATTTTGACAAAATCGCTGACGTGAGGATCGTTCAAGATCAATGGGAAATGATAGTATGCTACAATATGACAAAGTATTGGCAAAGCATGACTGACATACAAAATTATATTAATCATTTAAAAAATATAACAACTAATGAAAATTTATTTAAACCTATCATTTCTCAGTTCGATCATGAAATGAACGAAATAATATTTTACAATGAATTATTGCACAGTTGCGGGTTAAACGAGGTGTAATTAATGGCATAGGAAATATTGCAAACACTTTATTTGGCGTTCTTGATGATAAATTTGCAGAAAGATATGAGAGAGATAGTATGACAATGAGAACCAATGAAAATCATTTATTAAAAATGTTAAAAAATCAAACATCTGTTCTTGAGGCCGAAAATAATATTTTAAGAAGGAATGAAAATATTATGAATAATCACTTTCAGTTTATTAATGGACATCTAAAAAATATATCAATGGACATTGGTGAGGTCCGAAAGGCCACATCTTATCAATTTGAACTTTTCGATATGATGACAACAGCTCTATCAGCCGACGTGATCTTATCTAATTTAAGAAGGATTCAAGAAACGCTTATTGACACTATAACAAACATCCATCATGGACAAATTGATATGCACTTAATATCGCCGGAAGAAATGCAAAATCAGATAAATTTGATTTCAGGGCAGTTGCATGGGGAAACAGTGTTACCTGCTGACAATAGAAAAGATTTATATCAACTTTTACAAGTTAGTACAAAAGTGACAAAATCTTTCCTAATTATGGAAATTAAAATTCCGTTATTGAGCCAAAATGAGTTTGAACTCAACAAAATTATATCTTTGCCGTGGACGAAGAAAAAAAGAAATATTTATAATATTCCTATCACTCCTTACATTGCAATCAACATGAAAAGAGATATGCTCATGCCAATGAATGAAAATGACATACAAGCTTGCAAACACATTAGTAAATTAATGTGTTACGAAAGTACTCCCATACTTAATATCCACTTTGATAAGTCAATATGTGCAACTTATTTATATAATAATGACAATGATACCTTTTGTCGCATGGAGTTTAAACAATGCTCCGACAAATGAATCAAATTACAAGCGCCCGGCGCCTGGCTATACTCATGTTGCCGAGAATGCAGAATTCGCATTTTATGCCCAGCTGGAGTAGAAACAAAACAATTACAAGGCAATGGCCTGATTAATATCGGTCAAGGTTGTTTTATAACTTGGGCTATACAAGCACACCGTGACTATACTAATCAAATGTTGTTACACAAAGATATTGACATTCCATCATTAGGAAGCAGTTCTGCTTTTAACGACGTTATTAATTCCTCGTATGCTTACAATACAATGACAGATAATTATTTAGAAAAACATGATGAATTATATGAGTCTATAAGACAGCAGATAGTGACATTAAAAACTCAAGATCTGCAGCAAATACAAGCGAGTGGTACCACACATGATACTATTATATATTCAATCTTGAGTCTTATAATCATGTTTATAACTTGCTACGCAATTGTTAAGCCTTGGAGAAGATATACTTCGGGGGAACGACAACGTTCTTCTTCTCAAGACCAGAGAGAACAGCGGAACCGGCCAGCCGACCTGGGGACAGGGCGGATTCGTGACAGTGTTGTGAGTGCAGTGAGTGACGATCATGGTATAAGAGATCGAAATGTCGATGTGTCGATGTGCCGCGACGTGAGTGGTTCCGTAGTGAACGTGGAAGGGGCCGCCTCCCCAACCATAAAAAAGACTATTAAATTTGATTTGATGATCTGACAATTTACCTCAGCCGTAGTGTATTTACGTGACAATCTTTTAAGTCTATAATAATATACTCTAGTTATATAATTTGATATAACTTTGTTATAGTTTACAATTTTTATCTTTTATTGTTTATTTCTTTTTTGTCGTTGGCAATATGAACAAGCCATTTTAATTATATTTTATTAAGTTTACATTCCGAGTGGATATACTCTAAACTGCTGACACAGTTGACCCACTAATTGGTTTAAGAACAATATTTTACATTATATGACAGTGCAATAAAGGCATTCACATCATATTGACGTATTTTAATAATTATCTCCTGACAATCGTCCCGTGACTAATTGACATATTGACAGTCGTTAGGGTCCTAGTAACGGCCCCTACACTATGAGACCCATGGAATTTGGATTATTAGGTGTACCTATGTGAAGATCCACTTTATACAGGGTGGTCAAAAAGTCGTGGATCAAACGAAACAGGGAGATAAAGAAGGTTATTTCCAATAAAAAATCTTTCAACAGCATGGCCATAACTTCATTGCACGAAAAGTTATGAATATTTTTGTTTTTTTCAATGAATCTACCGAGTTTTTTTACAATTTAATCAATAAAAAAATAAATTGATTAAACACAATAAAACAAAAGGTGTTGTATTATGACCGGATTATGTATCAATACTACAAAAATTGTATTGGAGCTCTCGGTATCAAATTTAACGAGCAATGAATATTTTTTTCGTAAATTTTGAAGCGTTACAAAGAATTACTTCTCACTTTAGGAACACGATGTGAAAAAAAAATGTATTACAGAAAAGTGACCATGTATTAAAAAAACTTGCTGATTTAATGTTGATTCAAATGAGGTACAACTCTGTACTGTGTGATCTTTAGTTTCGGTTTTATGGTAATTTTTTCATGTCAAGGTGCAAATTTATAAAATGGTAAATTGAAAGGAAAATTTAGATTCTTGCTCATACATACTATGTAGTAATTTCAGAAGCCATCATTAAATAAAAAAGAACATTTATGACTTAGTAATTTTGTTACAATTAAAATGTTTACATTAAAAGTTCAAAGTTCCTACCTCTGACCATAATGCACAATATGCACCGCCTAATAAAATTCGCACGTAATCGGCGGAATGCACCTCTGTTATTAACAATTTGTAACCTAGCGAACTCGAGCTTTTGCCGTAGTTCTTGTTCGGTGTTATTCTCTCCTTGATAGACTATTTCTTTGAAATAGCCCCAAACAAAAAAGTCTATTGAGTTAAGGTCGAGCGACCGGGGTGGCCATGCAATAGGTCCGCCGCGACCAATCCACCGGTTAGGGAAGCGCTCGTTCAAATGTCCTCGAACTACTCGAGCATAATGAGGCGGGGCCTCATCTGGTTGCAGCCACATTTCTGCCACTCTATCTTCAGGAATCTCAGCTTCGTTGAGTATTTGGTTCAAATTATTCTGTAAAAAATTCAAATACAGGGCACCATTCAGCCTTGGTGGCAGTTCATGTAGCACAAGCTTCTGGTCAATTATTCCAGCCCACATGTTTATACCAAACAAATGCTTGAATCGATCATTTCTGATGATATGTGGTGACCCACATATCTTGAGTAAAAGTGTAAATTGTGGATGTTAAAAATTCCCATTCTTCTAAAATTTTACTGAAGACAGAGTGGCAGAAATGTGGCTGCAACAAGATGGCGCCCCGTCTCATTATGCTCGAGCAGTTCGAGGACATTTGAACGAGCGCTTCCCTAACCGGTGGATTGGTCGAGGCGGACCTATTGCATGGCCACCCTGGTCGCCCAACCTTAACTCAATAGACTTTTTTGTTTGGGGCTATTTCAAAGAAATAGTGTATCAAGGAGAGAATAACACCGAACAAGATCTACGACAAAAGCTCGAGTTCGCTAGGTTACAAATTGTGAATAACAGAGGTACATTCCGCCGATTACGTGCGAATTTTATTAGGCGGTGCATATTGTGCATTATGGTCAGAGGTAGGAACTTTGAACTTTTAATGTAAACATTTTAATTGTAATAAAATTACTAAGTCATAATTGTTCTTTTTATTTCATGATGGCTTCTGAAATTACTACATAGTATGTATGAGCAAGAATCTAAATTTTCCTTTCAATTTACCATTTTATAAATTTGCACCTTGACATGAAAAAACAACCACAAAACCAAAACTAAAGGTCACACAGTACTGTGTTCTACCTCATTTGAATCAACATTAAATCAGCAAGGTTTTTTAATACAGGGTCACTTTTCTGTAATACATTTTTTTTCACATGGTGCTTCTAAAGTGAGAAGTAATTCTTTGTAACGCTTCAAAATTTACGAAAAAAAATTCATTGCTCGTTAAATTTGGTACCGAGAGCTCCATTACAATTTTTGTAGTATTGATACATAATCCAGTCATAATACAACACCTTTTGTTATATTGTGTTTAATCAATTTATTTTTTTATTGATTAAATTGTAAAAAAAACTCGGTAGATTCATTGAAAAAAACAAAAATATTCATAACTTTTCGTGCAATGAAGTTATGGCCATGGTGTAGAAAGATTTTTTGTTGGAAATAACCTTCTTTATCTCCCTGTTTCGTTTGATCCACGACTTTTTGACCAACCTGTATAGCGAAAGAAGTTCTTTCAAGAGGGCATTGTTGAATTCTGAGCCTGTGTCTGAACTAATTTTAAGAGGAATGCCATGAAAAGAAAAATATTTAATAAGGGCTCTAACTACTTCCAGGGTTGAGCGGTTAGGAATTTCAAATGCTTGACCCATTTTACTAAATGCGTCAATTATTGTCAGGTAATAACGTCCTTCGATTGAAAACAAGTCCATAAAAATTTCTTGCAACGGTTTAGTCTGTGTTTGTGTCATCTGAATTCTGGGTTTTATTGGTTTTCTATCATATTTTATTTTCATACAAGCCTCACAGGCATTTATGAAGCTGGATATGATTTGTTCCATATTGTGCCAAAAGTAAGTACGTCTAATGTGGGTTAGAATTTCTCTAATACCACGGTGACAGATTTTACTAATGTGATATTTTTTTACTATGTCCTTTTGTTTTAATTCATCATCTACAAATACTACTCTTTTGGTGCATTCGAAAAATTTTACTTGTTCCTTTTTAAATAGAAATATTACCATTTCAGTAAATTGTCACTTATGCGGATGACAGGCACAAAGTCAATCAATCAAAATATATGAAATATTTTACATTATTTCTAATCTTAATCTTTAAGAAAATGTTTTACATGATCCGGTTTGTTTACGGGTAAGTGTACTTCTAAAACTCTTTGTTTTTCTCTAGATATTTTTTTACAGATAATTTATCGATTAGCTAACTGTATATTAAAATCTGATTTGGTTTAGAATCTATGGCTTCGTGTAAAATTGGAATACCTTGAGATTCAGTGTCCTTCCCTGAATGGGCGGTATCACTATTCGATTTACTTGACGCGGTCAATGTTGAACTTGAAGGGCACGGCATAGAGTAAGGGGACTTAGGGTCAGCTGTTATTGATATTTCTGAACCTGAATCTGAAATACAACTGTTTTTCCCGAATCAGAATCCAAAATAGACATTGTTTCAAATTGTTGGTTTAACGTTGGATTTTGGTCTTTACCTAATCTTTCTATTTCTTTAGTAAGCTCTTTTATATACGTATTTCTATTCTCGTCTTTGTCAAAATTAACTTTTGTAGATCTATTATCATTGTTACCCAGAGCATTAATTCGTATACGTGATAAAGCATCAGCGTTGCTGTTCTGTTTACCACTTTTATGAACAATATCAAAGTTATATTCAGATAGTCGTAAGCGCCAACAAGTAAGTCTACTGTTTGTTTCCTTCAGGGTGTTTAGCCAAGCAAGAGGCTTGTGGTCAGTCACGATAGTGATTTTCTTACCATAGAGGTAAGGGCGGAAGTGTTTTACTGCCCAAACTATGGCGAGTAATTCCTTTTCGGTTACACTATATCGAGTCTCGGCATCGTTAAGTGAGCGGCTAGCATACGCAACAGGTTTGTCGCTACCGATTGTTCCTTGAGACAACATATTGCACCGAGGGCAAACTCTGAAGCGTCTGTTGTCAGTATGTACGGTCTGTTAGGGTCAGGATATTGAAGTATGGGGGCATTCACAAGTAATTCTTTACATTTCTGGAAAGCAGCAATATATTTGCCGTCATCAATAGGTTTTACACTCTTTTTCTTAAGTCGAACTGTCATCGGTTGAGTAATTTTTGCGAAATCTTTTATAAATCGGCGGTAATAGCCAATGAGTCCTAGATAGCTCTTTATTTCTGTAGTTGTACGTAGCAAAGGGTATTCTAAAACGCCTTTAATTTTGTCATCATTGGGTTTAAACCATTTTACAAGTTACCAGTGCGTCTGGCATTCGCACACCTTCACAAGATAATTTATAGTTCATTATAGCTTCTTCGTTTTCTAAATTAGTTGGTAACCTAACTCTTTGTTCACAACGCGGAGCTAATTTTATTTCGTTAGTAGAGTTATATACAATAGGGATAGACGATGAATTTGAAAAAAGAATTTGATTTTTTATGTCGATTATAGCACCTAATTGTTTCAGAAGATCGCTGTCTATAAGCCCATCATAACCGTCTACGTCATATACGTAAAATTTGTGAGTTTCAGGATTATTAAATGTTGGAAATAACGGTATTATAATAACTTCATCATGCTTGCTGGATGCATGTGTGCTGATGACTTCAAAAGGTTCATACTGTTTATAATTATTAAAATATTTATTTGTCTTTCGTGGACTAATGAAAGACCTTGAACTTCCCGTGTCTACCATTAGTTTTGCATTTATCTCAGGAATATTTACGTAAGGTAATTTTAATGTATTACAATTAAGATTTATTATTTCGGGTTCCAATTTGGAGATACGTATGTGAAAATTTTCAACATTTTGGAAAGAATAATTAGTATTTGAATCTGTTTGATTAATTTCCAACATAAATTTAAAATATTACATTTTATAAGATTTTTATATGGCCACACATATCAATGCGTAATAATATTTTAGTGATGGTAACATCACTCTCTTCCGTCCTGTGTCTCGTTGTAACTGCATGTGCAGTCCTTATAAAAATAAAATAAATTATCAAATCAACTTGCATTTTACTTGCACATGCAAGTAGTGGTCCTTCAAGGTGTCAGAGTTAAATAATCAGTGAGTGATCATATAATTTGGGGTTTGGGATTGTTAGGTAGAATTATGGCAACACTAGCCCCTTCCGTTTCCAGCTAGAATAGCGTCCACATGTGTCTCGTAGTCCTAATGTTAATTAAAGTAAAATATAATAAAACAGCTGATAAAAGTGAAGTATATTTTTATTAATCAAACCTCTGAGCCTAACATGGTGTCAGAAGTCTCAAAATTATGGAAAAAATGGACATAACAGTCGAACAAAGGAAATCGTCGGTTCCGCCATCATTGCCGCAACAGTCACTAGTAAGAACAACAATAATGGAAAGATTGGATTTAAGAAGTGGAAACATGCCGCTTACATGGAAGAATTGGGCAAATAGATTAAAAATATATTTACGGGCGAACAAACTAGAAAATGAGCCAGACCAAAGAAAGGTCGCCATTTTGTTACAATTTATCGGTGCCGAAGCACTTAATATTTTCTATTCATTTGATGTCGATTTAGACACTATAAGTTACAGTGCCCTTCTTGAAAAGTTCGAAACGTATTTTATGCCTAAAATTAATGTCACGATGGAACGCCACAAACTATTTAATAGGCATCAAGGATTAAATGAATCCATTGACGACTATGTCACTGATCTAAAAAATATAAGCCATCAATGTGAATTTTGAAGTCTTCGAGAGAATCTGCGAAGAGATATATTCAGTCTAAATCTTAATAAAGATAATTAGTATATAAAGGAAAAAATATTGAATGAGTCTCCAAAAACATTGGATCAGGCAATAAACTTAGCTAAAACTTATGAAAAAACAAAACGTCAGGCCAGAGTCTTAGAGCAGTCAAGTAACAATTTTGTTGGTCAAGTACACAAGTCTTTCAACAAGTCAAAGTCATATAACAGTCGTTCACCCAGCAGAAGCCGCTCAAAGTCACAGTCTTCTCAGTCAAAGTGTGGTCGTTGTGGTCAAACACATAAGTATAAGTGTCCTGCTATTGGTGTTCAGTGCCATAAATGTAAAAAAATTAATCATTTTGCTTCACATTGTCGGTTTAAATCTATAAAGGTAATAGAGTCAAACAGTAATAATAATGATGTGTCTTCTTAAAAATTGTTTTTAGGTGCAATTTTCTGTGTAAACAATGTATCTTCAAAAGAATATCAACCATGGACAATAGAGTTAAAAATTAATAATTACAATGTAAAATTTCTTTTAGATTCTGGTGCAGATACAAACATAATATCATATGTCATTATGACAGTCTATTCTTGAGCTCATACATAATGGTCATCAAGGCACTAATAGCTGTATCCGTTTAGCTAAAACAACAGTATACTGGCCACAAATGTATACTGATATTGAGAAATATGTAGGTAAATGCAGGATGTGTCTATCATATAGAAGAAATAATAGTAAAGAACCAGTACTCCATCATGATTATAAGTTATTGCCATGGCATAAAGTTGGTATTGATTTTGTTGATTTCAAAATAATAAATATCTTATTGTAGTAGACTACATGTCAAAATATGTTGAAATTGCTATTTTAAAGTCAAATTTCACTGCAAGTATTGTAATTACTCAATTAAAATCAATTTTTGCCCGTCATGGTATTCCAAATATTCTAATTTCTGATAATGGTCCACCATTTAGTAGCAAAGAGTTTAATAATTTTGTAAACAATTGGGACATTGAACACATTACATCCAGTCCTTATTTAAGTCGTTCAAATGGAATGGTGGAAAGAACAGTTGGAACTATAAAAAATATGTTAAAAAAATCTCATGCTGATAATTCAGACCCATATTTAGCACTATTATCTTATAGAAATACACCTAAGTACAGTAAATACTCACCTTCAGAATTGTGTATGTCGAGAAGCTTAAGAACTTTAGTCCCCATTAGTGAAAATAACTTACAGTTTAAAGTAATAGATAATGATAAATTAAAGGATAACATTGAAAAACAAAAATTAAAATCGTCCATTTATTATAATAAAAATATTAAACACTTAAAACCATTGTCTGTAGATGATCATATCTTGTTTAAACACAAACCGAATAGTTGTTGGGTTCCAGGTATCATTTCACAAGTAGGTCCAGAACCTCGTAGTTTTGTTATTAACAGTCCAGAAGGAATATTCCGTAGAAATAGGCAACACATTTTGAAACCATCTCATCCCATTGACAATTTTGATAATTTAGAGGCCCATAGTAATATAAATGTGTCACCATGAGAACCAAAAGCCACATCTGATTTACCTATTGTCAGCGATAGATCAAAATCTAGATATGGGCGTACCTATAAAATACCTGAAAGACTAAATATTTAAAATCATTATTACAGTCGTATGATATTATAGTTTGCATTTGGTATGTATATCTATGTATTATTACAAATATACATTAGATCGCTCTGTAAACATTGTTGTTGAGTTAGATAAAAGTACATAATGTTTCTATAAAAGTCATTTTCATTTAAGTAAATAAGTGAATTTAGTTTTATTTTCAGTTTATATAAGGAAGAAAGGAATAGTTTATGCTTAACTAATTTATCCAAAATTCAATCTGTGTAAATATAAATAGGTTGAGAAAAGCCTGGCTATGAGATTGTTGTATTTAAATAACTTACGTATAGATATTGTATCTAATTGTTAGAAAAAATAAAAACTTAACTGTCTTCAGTAAATAAAATATGTAAGTAACACATTATATATTTTTAAGAAATGTCAAGTAATCAAATGTCACTGTCAGTTTAAAGTAATATCAATGTTTGTTTTTTTTCTCTTTGAGTTTGGGTTAAGAACATTGAGCCATAGTGAACATTCTTTGTAATATACAATACAATACAATACAAAACACTTTATTGTACATCACATATAACATTAAATTTAGTACATAACCAATTAAAACTAGTGTAACAATGGGCGGCCTTATCGCTTAGAGCGATCTCTTCCAGACAACCTTTGGATGGAGAGGACTAGAAGGAAGTGGGAGAGATGGCGGTGTAAATCACTTGAGTGATATAGGTGATAATATATACAATTATATACATACATAAATATAAATATATATTAAATAAATACATACATACACATAAATAAACAAATCTAGTTCAGTTGGAAGAAGTCACAAATAAGATTAACATCAAAAGTTATAAGGACAAATAATGGGACTTTACGAGGTTTTTAAAAGCGTGGATAGATTCTGCACGTCGTATGGTAACTGGGAGAGAATTCCACAAATGTACGGCACGCACTGCAAACGAACGGTTATAAAATGTTGTAGCATGTACAGGAGTCATGAGAGTAAGATTTTCTGATGACCTAAGGGATAACGTGTTAGAAGTGTGAAGGAAATTAAAACATTCCTGGAGATAGCGCGGGGTCTTAGGATTAAACAATATATTGTAAAGGAGAGCAAGAATATGAGCATTCCGGCGAAGACGAATAGCACTTGAGTTGCGAACGAAATTGAGAAACGTGATCATATTTGCGCAAGCCAAATATGAAGCGGATGCAAAAGTTTTGAAGTCGCTCAAGCTTATTTAGCTGGTCCTCGGTAAGATCAAGATAGCAGACGTCAGCATAATCAAGAATGGGAAGCAACAACGACTGTGCTAGTGTAATTTTAGTAGTGATGGGTAGGAAATTACGTAGTCTTCTAAGCGAAGCTGCTGAAGCAAACAATTTGCGGCTGACCACTTGCATCTGTGGACCCCAGCTCAAACAATTATCGAAAGTCAACCCCAGGTTTTTTACCGATGCGCTAAAAGGGACAATTTCACCAGCCAGCTGGATATTGGGTAAAGACTGCCAATCTACTCTATCTATCATCCTAGAACTACCTACTATTATGCTAGTAGTTTTAGAGGGATTCAGTTGCAATCCAAAGGATTTGCTCCACTCGTATATAGTATGTAGATCGCTATTAGTGGCTCGTACCGCATCTCCAAGTTGACCAAGTGCTGCTTGGCGATAGATTTGGAGGTCATCTGCATATAGGTGGTAGGAAGAAGAAATATTATTAGAGACGGAGTTGATTAAAACAGCGAAAAGAAGAGGAGATAAGACGCCGCCTTGCGGAACGCCAGCAGTCGTGTCGCTCCAAGAAGAAAATTTCTCCTCAAGGCAAACGCGTTGCCTGCGCCCATACAGATAACTGTGAAACCACTCAATCACTGATGGAGATACGTTAAGTGAGCGCAGCAATGCCAAAAGAACGTCAAAATTGACGGTGTTAAAAGCATTGCTGAAGTCCAACAATGTTAATACCGTGAGGAGACCATTATCCATCTCAAGGCGTATGTCATCTGTCACTTTGAGCAAGGTAGTCGTAGTACTATGGCCGGGACGGAAACCAGATTGGAAAGGATTAAAAAGGTTGTGGCGAGATAGGAACATATTAAATTGGTTGTGGACGAGGCGTTCAAGGACCTTAGATAGGAAGGGTAGGATAGAGATGGGGCGAAAATCGGCGGTGGATTGGGGGCTCGATTTTTTAGGGAGTGGGATAATTTGGGCTTGCTTCCAAACTGATGGAAAGACAGCATTGAAAATCGAACTGTTAAATAGGAAAGTAAGGATAGGAAGAATGATATCTAGGATTGGTACCAACATGTTGCGACTAATGCCATCGTTCCCCACCGCATTGGAGGAGATAGAAAGCATACCTTTCTTAACGTCACATTCAGTGAATTGAGTAAAGACAAAAGGAGAGTAGTCAGGAACTGGTAACGAAGAAAGAAACTTTAAAGTATTAGTCCTGTTAGAATCACTGAGACTAGAACATGAAGAGAAATGAAGGTTGAGTGAATCAACGTTAATGCTACTAGGAATAGATTCTTGTCGGGACTTACCAATTCCAAGAGACCTGAGGAAATTCCAGACTTTTGTTGGATCTTTATTATCGACGGAAACATGAATATGGCGACGTAAGGCATCCCTACACACCAAATTGCAGTGATTACGAGCTCTAGCATAGTTAACCTTGTTTGCATCTGTTGAACGGCGTTTGTATTTGCATTTAGCAACATCCTTTTTGTGCATAAGTTCTTTAATATCTGGGGTAAGCCAGGGCGCAGGAACATGTTTAAGCTTGATGAAACGAAAAGGGGCGTGCTTGTCGTAAAGTTGAGTAATGATATAATTAAAGGTCTCAACTTGCTCGTCCACAGACTCCGCATCAGTTACCGGCGACCAATCAGTATTTTGAGCGTCAATAAGAAACGCTTCCCTATCCATACCACCAAAATTACGCTGAAGAATGACTTTGGGTTTAATTTTGGGAGGACGAATTTTGTAGGATAAGAAAATTAAGTCATGGTATGAAAAGGCATCAGCCGAACATTGACCATGCTTCATGACAAGATGAGGAGAAGAGACTATAATTAAGTCAAGAAGTGAAGGAGATGAGTTTGGGAAATGATGAGTGGCATTAAGTGGAAGAATATGAAGATTACAAGAGCTAATAACAGAATTAAGGGAGGCAGAACGGAAATCATTTTTCAGAAGACAGGTATTGAAATCACCCATTATCAATGAATGGCTATAAGATGGGACAACATCTCCTAAGAGCTGCTCAAAAGAACTGAAGAAGTTAACATTTAAAGAGGGGCTGTAATAGACTCCGAGAAGGACTTTGGTATGTGACAGGAGAACCTCGAGTAGTAGATGTTCGCCAGCATTCGCTGGAGGAGGCTGTGTGGAGGAGCTAATTATAGTAAAGGGAATATGAGTACGTAAGTAAATTGCAACTCCACCACCTCGAGAACCAATACGATCATTACGTATCAAACGGAAACCAGGTAAAGTATAGAATGAAGAGGGCAGAGAAGGCTTAAGCCAGGATTCGGAGACTAAAACAGCATGAAGGTTTTTGTGGTTGAGAGACGCTAGCATATCAGTAAAATGAGCCGGAATACTTTGCGCATTAATGTGAACCACGTTAAAGTTTTTAGGAACATCAGAAAACTCACCATCGATGCAGTCGGAAAGGGAAGGCATACTAACAAAACTAGCATCTGTGCAGTCACTAACCGGTGACAAGGTCTGAAACGAGTCATCGCTATCTTTTTCTGAACTAGTCATACACAAAATAAATACAATATATAATAATAAATAGATAATAACAAATAAAAAGTTAAAAACTAAGTAACAGTTGGAACAAAATAAGCACTAAATACTTAATATGCTCCACCTGCCGGTTGAGTGGATAACATAGCACGGTAAATGAAGTTATGTATGGAACCAATATACAAAATAACATTGAAAAACCCATTAAAATACTATTAAAATTTCAGTTTGCAACTTTTAAGTCTGTGGATCTAAGTCAAATAAATTGACATAAAAAATAAAAAGTATTACGTGGCTGTATGAAACATTAAAACTTATGCCTACGTTATGAAAAATTTATAAATAATTTGACGTGAGAAAAGGTGAAACGATATGTCAATGTCAGTCAGTCTGTCACAATACGCAGAAGTTTACAAATTTAATTTACCTTCAATTTATGATTAATCGAATGGTGATGAACAAAATAAGTTTTAATATATGGATACAAATTGAAGTGCAAGGAAACAGTATAATAAGATGATCCACAGAACGAGTACAAACACGGAACAAAAAGCGGCTCGAACACACGCTAACATAAAACACAATAAAATCACTTAAAGCTACTTTTTAACTGATGCAGTAACCGTACGCTTGCCCCTGGTGGAGATTTGGGCAACAGGCTTCGGTGATTCAGCCTTCCCTGTACTTGGAGCTGCGACTTTATTTACCTCAGTTT
The DNA here is from genome assembly GCA_902850365.2 of Chilo suppressalis. NCBI lineage: Eukaryota > Metazoa > Arthropoda > Insecta > Lepidoptera > Crambidae > Chilo > Chilo suppressalis. The sequence goes on along the minus strand of OU963923.1, from coordinate 1,967,147 downwards.
GTGAGCTGGTACAGCTGGATGTTTGCCCAACAGGCTTCGGCGATTCCGGGGTCACCACTACTGGAACTGGGATTTTGTTTAACTCAGTAAGGGAGCTGATACGGTGACGCTTTCCGTCACCACCAATGACGAAAACAAACCCCATCCTTGTGAAGCACTTATTCACAACAAATTTGTCGCGCGCAGCCATAAAAGTGTCATGCCTGCCTTTTGTCAGGAACTCGGATAGAGTAATACGGGACCCTTTCAATTTTGTTTTGGCAAACCAAATCTTGTTTCGCATGTCAAGGTCACATAACTTCACTACAAGGGGTCGTGGGTGATCATTGTTAGTGAATCGACCCATTCGATGGCAGCGACTGACATCCTTGGCTGAGAAAGATGATATCTGCAACTGACTAGCGATGGCCTTCACAGCAACAGCAGTAACATCCTCCTCCGAAGATTCTGGTAGCCCGTGAAACAGCAGGATCTTTCTTCGGCTGTATTTCCATGCTGTCCACCTGACGCGCAAGAAGATTAATTTGGTCTTGAAGACTATGAATAGAAGTCAAAACGAAACTTCGAAAAGCTGAAAATTCTGCAGTGAGGCTGGCAACTGTGGATGTCGGGGTGGCAGCTTGAAGGTTGTTTTCATAGTTGTTCATCCTCTCAGTGAACATTCGCTGGAGTTGAGACAGGGAGTCTTGTATGGCGTCCATTAGGTTATGATCAGCAGGGCAGTGAGGTGTAGTTTTTATTAAGTTTTGATCCAGTAAAAGTGAAAATAACACTCTCCGGCAGGTATTGTTCAATAAATTTTAATTTAACATGTAAGATGTAGATATTTAATTTGAATTTACTTATTTTTATTTAAATATAAACTAGATAAATTTGAAGCAGTACTTTTCTTTACACCTACCCTCACAGAAAATATAATATATTAAAAAAATAAAATAAAAAATAAAGTGTGTATGTTTATAGAATTAAATTAGGTCTGTTGCATAAAATTGTAAAGCTATCATTCTTTGTTTTGTAAATGGAAAGATGTTAGGTAGAATTATAGCTCCTTCCATTTCCAGCTAGAATAGCGTCCACATGTGTCTCGTAGTCCTAATGTTAATTAAAGTAAAATATAATAAAACAGCTGATAAAAGTGAAGTATATTTTTATTAATCAAACCTCTGACCCTAATAGGGATAACAATTTGCAGCGTCAACGCGTGGTGGCGAGGTTGCCGGCAAGTCATCTTGCTACATATATCACGAAAAATCGGCAGCCAGTGTCAGTGTAAGCAATAATCGATCGAGAAACACGCGATCGAAGTGTTTTTTCAATACCTCAGTTAACCTCAGTGGCAAAAATACATCTCAAAGCATATTGGGAAAGAAATCTACGACGCCATATTTGAGAGTTGGTTGGTACTACGCAGCGTCTGCATTTGCGCGCCAAGCGTGCGAGTTGAACCAGAACTTCGCCGCCATATTTGTGAGCTGGTACCACTTCATAGCTGTCAAAGTCATAAAACGTAAACACGGTGAGTCCTGCATTATACGATTACGAAGCCTTTAGTGAAAATAAAAAGTGATTGTGCGATTAGGTTTTTCAAGTGAAAGTGATCAAAAATGGAAAGCGGGTCAGACGAATTAAAAAAGCTTAAGTTGCGTCGTGGGCTTCTCAAAGCCACTATTACTAGAATCCAAAACTTTGTAAACGATCCTATTAACTTAACTTCGTCCTCATTAGAAATGTTTCAAGCACGTAAGGATAAATTAAACAGTACCATGAAGGAATACGAAATGCTACAATTGGAAATTTTGGCAATAGATCCTCAAGATAGTGAAAAAATAGAAATTTTAGAAGAAAAATATTACTCCATTATTGCAATATTAGATCCAAATATTAAAAACTTAACTGATACTCAGGTCTCAAAATGTTCAAGTGTAGCTACTTCTAAATTACCAAACATAGAAATTCCTGTTTTTTCTGGTAAAGATTATACTAAGTATATTCCGTTCATTGATTTCTTTACTATTGTATTCCATAATAACACCTCATTGTCTGATGTTCAGAAACTATTTTATTTAAGAAAATATCTCAGTGGTGATGCACTCACAGTTATTATTAATTTGCCTCTTGTTAATAATTTATATAAAGAAGCTTTAGAATTGTTGAAAAGAAGATATGATAATAAAGCTAGGCTAATCATTAATCATATAAATATTATTTTGGAATTACCACAAATGCAGCGAGGTACAGCGTTCTCTATAAGAACATTTATATCGGAAGTGCAGCAGCAATTATATGCCCTTAAAAATTTACAAGAACCAATTGATAAATGGGACATGCTGCTTATATCTATTTTGAGTAAAAAGTTGGATCAATATACCAACAGGGCATTTCAGCTTGATAGAGATTCTGAAAAATTGCCAACACTTGTTGAATTTATAAACTTTTTAGAAAAGCGTGCAATAGCGCTAGAAGATAGTGGAGATAAATCCACCTTAGAATGTATGTCTAAGAAGACATACAAAGTAACAAATGGTGTTAGAAAAAGTAGTAATAATAGGAAAGTTTGTCCTCATTGTGATAATTTAGGTCATCCATTATATAATTGTCCTCAGTTTAAATTGGCACCTGAAAGTGATCGTATTAAGTTTGTAGACCAAAATAAGTTATGTGTGACTTGTCTCAACGATCACAAGGGCCACTGTAGATTACATTTAAAATGTAAATTATGTAAAAAAGGACACAATACCTTACTGCATTGTTGCACAACTAGTAGTGCTACTGAAGGAGAACAAAAGGTTGTTTTTTATACAAATAGCTCCTCTTTGCAAATATTATTACCAACTATTAAAGTAAAAGTTTTTAACGCTAGGGGACAGTCTCTATTTGTCAGAGCATTATTAGATAGCGGCAGCCAAGCTTCATTTATCACAGCTTCATTAATGCATAAGTTGTCTTTAAAACCTATATCACAGGCTACTAATATTATTGCAATAGGAAACCAATATAATAACATTAATAAATATGTCAATCTTGTTATATATTCTTCCTCAATGGAAGCTCAAATAAATATAAAGTGTAATTTAGTTGAGTCTATCACCACTAGATTACCACAACAGAAATTTGACATATCTAAATATAATATACCACAAAGTATCACATTGTCAGATAGTAATTTAAATATACCTGATGAGATATCATTGCTTTTAGGTGCTGATGTTTATTTTAAAATTATCTTAGATGATACTGTCAAACTATGTAATGGTCCTGTATTACAAAATACCATTTTTGGATATGTAGTTGGCGGTGCAGTAGAGAATGTTTCAGTTGACAATCACAGCTTAGTTTCTAATATAGCGATTTGCAACTTTAAAAAACTTGAAACCATAATGGAACAGTTTTGGTTAAGTGAAAGGGTTCCAGAAAATAATAAAAAGCAGTGTGATGAATTTCAAAGGTCAGAAAAAATATTTTGTGGTTATAATTTTTATTATTTTAAAGCATGTAACTGCTTGATGTTTAAATCTAAAGAAAATATAACTAGAAAAAATTCCACGCGGACCAGGCAGCAGACGGGACTTGAACCCGCACCCTTCGCAATCCGGGCGAATGCACTGACCAATTATGCTACCGCGGCCCTCACGGACCGCGTCGAAATTCTTCTAGCCATTCTTAAGCTGCAAGGCAGCGCCATCTCTTCGCATTATAGGTAACCCACAATGTCAAATGAATACTTTTACAAGTATTAAACATTTGAAAGAAGAAATAGCAATTATAGTTATAATTTTTATTATTTTAAAGCATGTAACTGCTTGATGTTTAAATCTAAAGAAAATATAACTAGAAAAAATTCCACGCGGACTAGGCAGCAGACGGGACTTGAACCCGCACCCTTCGCAATCCGGGCGAATGCACTGACCAATTATGCTACCGCGGCCCTCACGGACCGCGTCGAAATTCTTCTAGCCATTCTTAAGCTGCAAGGCAGCGCCATCTCTTCGCATTATAGGTAACCCACAATGTCAAATGAATACTTTTACAAGTATTAAACATTTGAAAGAAGAAATAGCAATTATAGTTATAATTTTTATTATTTTAAAGCATGTAACTGCTTGATGTTTAAATCTAAAGAAAATATAACTAGAAAAAATTCCACGCGGACTAGGCAGCAGACGGGACTTGAACCCGCACCCTTCGCAATCCGGGCGAATGCACTGACCAATTATGCTACCGCGGCCCTCACGGACCGCGTCGAAATTCTTCTAGCCATTCTTAAGCTGCAAGGCAGCGCCATCTCTTCGCATTATAGGTAACCCACAATGTCAAATGAATACTTTTACAAGTATTAAACATTTGGAAGAAGAAATAGCAATTATAGTTATAATTTTTATTATTTTAAAGCATGTAACTGCTTGATGTTTAAATTGAAAGAAAATATAACTAGAAAAAATTCAACGCGCATCAGGCAGCAGACGGGACTTGAACCCGCACTCTTCGCAATCCGGGCGAATGCACTGACCAATTATGCTACCGCGGCCCTCACGGACCGCGTCGAAATTCTTCTAGCCATTCTTAAGCTGCAAGGCAGCGCCATCTCTTCGCATTATAGGTAACGCGGTAGCATAATTGGTCAGTGCATTCGCCCGGATTGCGAAGGGTGCGGGTTCAAGTCCCGTCTGCTGCCTGGTGCGCGTGGAATTTTTTCTAGTTATATTTTCTTTAGATTTAAACATCAAGCAGTTACATGCTTTAAAATAATAAAAATTATAACATAATTGTTATTTCTTCTTTCAAATGTTTAATACTTGTAAAAGTATTCATTTGACATTGTGTGTTACCTATAATGCGAAGAGATGGCGCTGCCTTGCAGCTTAAGAATGGCTAGAAGAATTTCGACGCGGTCCGTGAGGGCCGCGGTAGCATAATTGGTCAGTGCATTCGCCCGGATTGCGAAGGGTGCGGGTTCAAGTCCCGTCTGCTGCCTGGTCCGCGTGGAATTTTTTCTAGTTATATTTTCTTTAAATATTTTGTGATTCCGTCAACAACCAGAATCATACTTACTATGTAAATCTACCACTGATAACACACTTGCATGAATTGAACCTAGGAGACTCATTTTCTCTTGCTTGGTCTAGATTTCTAGCTTTGGAAAATAGATTTAAAAAAGATCCATTATATTTCAAGTTATATAAAGAATTTATTGATGAGTATATTGCTTTGCAAAGAAGGTAGAAATAGGTGATTACAAACTTCCCAATGGCTCAGTAAATTTTCTCTCATCATGCAGTTTTTAATAAAAGTAGTAAGACTACTAAAATTAGAGTTGTGTTTAATGGAAGCATGAAATCCAAATCAAAGGTATCATTAAATGATGTTATGTTATATCAAGCCTAGAGAAATTACGCATCCAAAGTATAGTGGGTTTCTGCTTAGGGGGTTTCAATTTATATTTCAGGAAGATTAGGTCATGTTTAGAAAACCCGGGGGCAGGTAGTTGACCATGACTGATCACATCATCAGGAGAGGTTATTATTAAATCAAGCCATGTGTACAATAAGAAGAGGGGTTGTGATGCGTAGGCTCAGAAGGCAGAATAGAGAGATTGATGGACTTGACAATATTACACAGTTTAAGAGATCGGTATTAAAATCGCCCATAATTATGAGATGCCTGTTATCTGTACAAAGAGGTTCGAGGATAGACTCAATATGAGTAAAATAGTCTACAGTAGGCGGACAGTACACAACTGCAAGAACGGCCTTAGCTCCCCCTACAGAGATCTCCAAGAAAATATACTCAGCAGAACCAGAGTAAACAGACGGTGAAGATGCCAAAATTTTGTGAGAAATGTCATTGCGCAGATAGACAGCGACACCCCCACCACGTTTACCAGTACGGTCTTTCCGGATCAAAGTATACCCAGAGAGTGAAACAGAAGAAGAGGAAAGATTTGGTTTAAGCCAGCTTTCTGAAACTAAAATGGCGTGAATAGCTAAAGAAGAGAAAGTATCTATAAAATCTGTGTAGTGAGAGGGTATACTCTGAGCATTTATATGGCATGCGTTGAAACTATGAGGAGCGCTATCAAATATTTTTCCCAGTTCATCATCCAACGTCTCAGGCTCAGTCTGCGAGCGAACCAGCTTTCGCTTTCGCGGGAGAGGAATAGCTCACGTCAAAATCTGGATGAAAGGAATCATCATCGGACATAACAAATAAATATATAATACGAATAAATATATAAATACACTTATAAAAATACATAAAATGATTAAAACCTCAAAATTAGCGAACTAATCTATCCTGCCGGTTGACAAGTATAGGGACAAGCAATGGGATCCAGGGCGAAAAAAGTACCAAAAAAAAAAAGTTAAGCTGTATGCACTTAGTATCGCTTGCCTTCAAAAGACAGACAAAACAAGAACAAGTGAAATGACATTTAACAACATGAGTGACGTGAAACTGACATTGGACTTTATTGTAAATAAAGTAGGTAGTGCATTATTAAAAAGGAAAATATTGCAATAAACTTACCTAAAAAAACATTACAAGATGGTAGGAGAACAAATTGGAAAGAAAACTAGTTACATGTAGTATGACAAAAAGGAAACTAATCAAGCAATACTACATGACACAATTTAAAAGCTGACACAATATAATGTATGGTTGAGTTACTTTTTCGCCCTGGCTGGCCGCTTAGATTTAGTTGGGGTGGCTGTTATTGTCGCCTGCACTGGCGCAGTGGAACCCGTCGTCTAGACCGGAACAGCAGGGGCCGCCGCCTGCAGCGGCGCAGCAGGGACTGCCGTCCGTACCGGCGCCGCAGCCTGATGAGACTCATTTTCCGCCGTGACAATTGCCGCAAGGTCTGCCTCGGTGAACAACCGCCGCCTGGAGCCGTCCATCAGTTTGGCTATGACATTCCCGTCCATTATCCAGCACCTTCTTATACCAAAGCGTTTACGCGCATTGAAAAACTGTGACGAAAACTGTCTGTCGCTGACGAGTAAGGAACTCCGAGATGATGTGAGGTGTTCCTTTGAGAGCCGTTTTTTTGCGCCATACAGCAGTCCTCAGCGAATGATCAGAGAAACGCACCAACACTGGCCGGTATCTTCCTTCTTTGACATTGCAAAGACGGTGGCAAACCGAGAGCTTATCTTCTGTTATAACCAGTCCCATCTTGCTATTAAATAAGCTCACAATAAACCCTGGGAGCCCATCAGCACAGTCCTCCGGAATACCACCAACCAACAGATACTTCCTTCGATGCCGCATCTCGATGTCATCCACGGATCGACAAAGTCCATATATCTGGTCACGGAGAAGTTGGAGAACATTTAATGTTTCCAGTTTAAATGCCTGAAACTCCTCGTGCAGACTTGTAAATGAGGTCGCAGTCTCTGGAGAAGAAGCCTTCCATCGTGCTTTCAGCTCGTTCATCTTCTTGAAGAGTCGTGATTCTAGAGCGTGCTGTGTCTCCATTATCGCAGCAATGTTCGCCATATATAGTTCGTTAATGCGTGGCTCCAGTACAGCATTGTTTTGTGGGGAAATAGCGTAGAAATTTCAAAACTATTTATACTCCAAAAGCGCTGCCTCAGAATTATAGTAAATATTGATCAAAGGACAAGTTGCCGACCATATTTCATAGGTGAAGGTATTCTAACCCTTACGAATATATACATTTTGGAATTATGTATGTTTGTTAGAAAACACACTCATCTTTTTCCCCAACAAGAATGTTAAATATAAGGACTGGGTAGTGCACAAGTGAAACGAGACGCTGCTAGTTACGCAATGCTTTATTTGACAGACACGACAGTGGTCGCAGCCATCTGCATATGTATATACATACATAACACTCCTCCCTCTTAGATGACTATCTACTTTAAATAAACTATTATATAAAACAATTAACCATAACTGGGTTATACAAAAATATGCCTAATCACTCTCCGCTTCTTCAAACAAGCTTGTGTCTGTTTGAGGGGTAGTCTCAATCTCCTCATTCCTCCCCCCATTCTCTGTGTACTCCTGGCAGGCCGGCGGTGATTCAATCGGTAAGTACAACTCGGCTCTGCTATCTGGGCGCAACGCTGGCATATGACCGGAATCTGTTGGTGACAGGGAATCTACTGGCAGAGGTGTTAATGACTCCACGTTGACAAGTGAGTGCGCCTCGTCGTTGGAAGCAGGGTGAGATGGACTGAGTTGTACCGGCGGCGGTGTAGTTGTAGGCGGTGGCGACGGTGGCGGTGAAGACGGCGACAATAGCGGCGGCGGCGGCGTTGTACATAACCCAGGTATGTATGTACTGTCTTTTATCTCGCCTTTATATAACGATATTTGATTTTTGTGTCTCTTAATACATTCAGAGGTATTGCAATCCTGTATTAAATACAACACTTTCCCTACTCTTTTAATTATGATGCCTTTACACCATGTAAAATTGGATTTATTTGTGTATTTTTTTATATAATACATTATCATGTTTTTAAAGAAACCTTTTTTATTTAAAGTTATTTTATCAGATTGCGAACACTGTGATATTTTCCCTAAGTTAGGTACTGCAGGTATCGTGGGTGACGATGGCTTGAGCGATATTAAATCTAGTCTTGAACGTAATTTATGACCAAATACTATTTGGGAAGGTGAATGGCCTGTGGTAGTATGGATTGAATTACGATAATCCATTAGGTATCTTAATACTTTAATAGATGTATCCCTAGCAGTATTACTCGACAGTAAAGAAGTCTTAATACCCTTCTTAACAATTTTTACAAAACTTTCTGCCTGCCCGTTACTGGCTGGATGATAAACGGGTGAAGTTAGGTGTCTAATACCATTTACTTTACAAAAAATTTCAAAATCTTGTGAGCAGAAAGCCGTTCTGTTGTCACTCACTAACGTCTTAGGGATACCAAACCGGGCCATAAAATCACACAATTTAGTTTTTACTGCAGCTGAAATGGTACTCGTATTCATGTTATATACTTCTACCCATTTCGAGTACGCATCCACAATAACTAGGTAGATACAGTTCCTAATGGGCCCTAAGAAGTCTATGTATACCCTAACGAACGGCCCGCACGGATATTCCCAGGACACAGGCGGTGCGCGGGGTGGCGCGGGGCGGAGCTGCGTACACACATCACACAAAGCTATCATGAGTTCCAAGGACTTATCAATACCGGGGAACCAAAACCGAGATCTAGCTTCTGCTTTTGTTTTTACGATTCCCAGGTGCGAAGTATGTAGTTCTTTCAAAATCACTTGATACAAACTCTCAGGTAAATCTATCTTGTGCCCTCTCATAACACAGCCCTGCTCAACCGATAGTTCTGATTTACATAAGAAATACGGTTTTATTCTTAAATCATTACATTTCGGTGGCCAACCATTGATAATAAATTTCATTATTTGATTTAGAATCACATCTTTATTAGTTTCTTCTCGTAACTTATTTAAGGTAACCGGCATACTGTCACCGTCCATGACAAAACAAATGTAAGTAGCGCGATCGCATCCTATCTCTGTCTCGCGGCAATTTTGTTCGGTGCACGTGCACCGCCCGCGCCCGCGCCGGCGAGAGTGCAGGTGCGGGCCGCCGCTGTCGCCTCTCGGAGCTGATAAGCTCGCGCGAGACAGATAATCTGCACAATTATCGCTGCTACGTACATATTCAATTGTGTAGTTATAACTACAAAGAAATATCGCATATCGCTGCAGCCTATTTGCAGACATTTCGGGTATTCCTTTATACGGACCGAAAATAGAAGGCAACGGTTTATGGTCCGTACGTAATATAAATGGCACTGATCGACCGTACAGATATTGGTGGAACCTATGGACCCCGTAAATAATAGCAGTGGCTTCTTTCTGTATTTGTGCAAAACGTTTTTCAGCAGCATTTAATGTTCGAGATGCGTACGAGATGGGTTTTTCGGTGCCGTCTGCTTCGACTTGTGACAACACAGCCCCCAACCCACTCGGTGAAGCGTCCACTGTCAATATTAATTTAGATTTAGGATTAAAATGAGTTAAAACCTGTTCCGATGTCATGATTTTCTTTATACTATCGAATGCTGACTGATGTTCGGTTGACCAGTCCCATTTACGACCCTTTTTTAATAAATCATATAACGGGCTTAAAATGGACGATGCATTTGGTACAAAATTTCTATAATAGTTAATAAGGCCTTAAAATGACTGCAACTGATGAACATTTGTAGGCACCGAAGCTTCCGACATTGCTTTTACTTTCTCCGGTGCTTTCTTTAGTCCATCCCTTGACACAATATAACCTAAATAGCTAATCTCGTTCGGCATCTTGCAGTCTACTCAGTACAGTGTCTAATCTCTCAAGATGCTCCTGGTGGTTAGCCCCTCCAAATATTAAAACATCGTCAAGCAGACAAACTACCCCGTCAACGCCGGTTAGGACGCTTTCAATTGCCTTTTGAAATATTGAAGGCGCGCTTGACAATCCAAACACCAATCTAGTGAAATTATAAAGCCCTTTATGAGTATTTATGCATGTTAGACTTTGAGAATCTTCACTTAAAACAAGTTGATTATATGCGTTAGATAAGTCTAATTTCGAAAATAGTTTACCTCCGTGGATTTTGGAAAACAATTCATTAATTGTAGGTAATGAATATTGTTCCATTAGCAACTGTTTATTTATTGAAACGGAATAGTCGGCACATAGTCTTACCGATCCATCTCGTTTCAATACAGGTACTATGGGTGATGCATAGTTTGAGTATTGCACTGGTTTCAAAATGCCTAATCCGACCAATCTGTCTATCTCTTTACCTACTTTATCCTTCAATGCAAATGCCACCGTACGAGCTTTAAAAAAAATTGGTTTAGCATTTTCTTTTACTTGTAAATTTATTGAATATTTATTAAATTTACCTAAACTGTCGGAAAATAATTGAAAGTATTTTCCTTGTAATTGCTTAATCAATGATTCTGTAGGTTGGCAATAATTAATAGGTAATAATTGTAATTTAAACTTAGCAATAAAATCCCTACCTAATAATGGCGGGCCACCTTCCTTTACTACGTAAAAATCTATTGTGTGAGTAGTTCCAGAGTAGTGAACCGGTAATTGCATTGTACCTATACAAACAATATGCCTACCATTATAGGACATTAACCTCTTCCGGGTAACTGATAACGACACATCTTTGAAATAAGTTTTGTAATATTTCTCAGAAATCACCGTTACTGCCGAACCACTGTCAATTTCGAATTGCAGCGAAAGGTTATTAATTAATATTGTTTCTACCATAGGCTCTCCAAACAAAGAACGGATATGATAAATCTTACCATCATCGCTCTCACCGTCCTCACCCTGGGCACCGCAATCCACTACGTAATTCACTTTGGGGCACATTTTACGAATTTTAAGCGAATTTACACTCCGCGGTTTTATGATTCGTATACCCGCAAACACTACACTGTACCGTTTTCCCACTTTGCGTGGTTCTAGATATTTTAAACACCTGACTATCTTGTTTGGTGACGGTGCAGTCCGACGACGCGCTAGCAACAGCCGCTGCACGAGCATGACTGGCATTCTATGCTATTTCTATGACATTTGCAAACGTCAGGTTCGTCAGATCATGAGCGTAAAGTTTCTCCTTCTCATACCCCGGGCGCATGCCCATAATGAACCTGTCACGCAGCGCTTCCTCCACGTTAAGGAATCCACATCGCGAAGTCAGACCTCGAAGTCTTGCTGCCCACTGTGAATGAGACTCCTCCGTATATTGCGTCGCGACGTAGAAATTATGTCGTTCACCAAATCCGACAGTCTTCGGCGTAAAATGATTGTCCAGCAATTTAATTATATCTTGGTAAGGCACCTCATTGATGTCTTTGGGCAAAGCCAAATCCGATGCCAACTTATAGGTAGACTCCGTGAGTGCGCTAAGAAGGATGGCCTTCCTCTTCGTGCCCGTCGCATCTGTGCAAGACCTTTTTCATGTTTTTTTAATGTTCCTACGTAATGTTATTTTATTTGAAATTATTATTATTGTTATTATTGAATGCTATTTGTCAGTGTTATTAATTATTAGTTAATAATTATGTTCAAGTTAATTTTAATTTAATTTAATTGAAGTAGATTACTTTTATTATTATTATTTAATTAAGGACATTTTAAATTAAATTGCTATACCCTTTCAGGGTTCATATGTCTGTATCTGATATTTTTATGTAACATCTGTAATAACCACATGAGTGCAATAAATAAATAAAAAATAAGTGAAAACTTTTCCAGTTGTGTAGATAAAAAGTGGCCGACAGGACAGAATATTGAAATACTATTCAAAAGTGCATGTACAGTTTAGATAACACTATTAAGTGACATTTGTGTTACAAATAAATTAAAAATGTATTAAATTATATTAAAGAGTGATAGTAAGTATTTTTAATTTAATTATAATAACAGAGGTCGAACTATAGTGTTTTACACCTACCGCCGAAAAAAGTATTGAAATTATCCGGTTTTTCAAATCCACATTTATTTGCTTGATTGCACAGTCGAACTAGAAACTTCTCCATCTTTTCCCCAGTGTCCTGTTTCAGTTGTCTAAACACGTGTCTCTCGTAAACCTTGCTTTGCTTCGGTAGAAAATAAGCGTCCAACTTTTCCAAAGCGACTTTGAAAACGTCTTGGACCTGCGTATCACCCGATAATGCCTCTGTTGAAATAGTAGCATCAACTGGGGCTACCCAGGCAAATTATAAAATATTTCCTGAAGTCCTGGACCTCCAAAATGCAAAAGCGTAGCTCTTCTCTTCACGGGGCTTTCAATTCCGGCGGCTTCGAGATAAATTAGCAACGACCTTTTCCAACGCTCCCAACGAACATCAACAGAGGAAGTATCTCCTTCGAGATCCAATCTATCCGGCCCAGGCATATTACTTGCCATGATAAACGTTTATCTTCTGGTTTTAATTGTGGGACCTGAAACGAAATGACTTGTGGGTCTGGATATGCGTGCCGCCTCGCCTAGAACCTCCTTTAGCTTTTCGGCGAGTCAGTCCGCCTTCGCGCCACTGGTAGCGCCAGGCACTTGGATGATGCGTGCCCCCGTGGCTGTATGCCTAATTTGTACATCCTCTATGTCGAGGTCCTCGAGCTGGACCACATTCTTGGCCTTCCTTATAGCTTGTGCGTAAGTAAGCCCCTCCTTTTCAGCCTCCGGCGTGATAGTAACTACAACCGCAGTAGTACGAGGTGCAGTTAGCTTTCTCTTCTTCTCCTTTTTTTTTCGCAGGTGTGACTTTGAGGACTTGAGCACCGACGTAGTAGGCGGATCATCCGTAGGGGTGAATTCTGGAGTCGCAGTAGCCGTCCTTTCTTCTGTGGACTTTTCCTGTCGCTTTCGCGAAGCGTTTTTAATTCTATGCGCATCCCTTCGACTTCACGGTTTAGTCTCGCGTTGTCTTCACGTAACCGGCGCATTTCTTCATCTGCCGTAAACGTTGCTAAGTTCTCTACTACTGTGGTTATAGCATCATTAGGTTTCTTCTTAAATTCACCTTTTAGACCCTTAGAGAGACGAGCCACTGTAAGAACTGTGTCCACCTCGTTGAGAGCTTTCTCTCTCAATTTCTCCGCACCCATACTTTCGTAATCGGGAAGGGGACCCATGTCTTCCCCCCCCTTGTTTCGCTTCTTGGCAGATCGATTTGCCTTTTCTAGTTCCTCCTGGAACTCCTCCTCAAAATCGCGATCTTGGAGTTGAGTCTTCGCCTTCGACAATCCAAAACATGCACCTGAGACATTCGCCCTCCCCCCTCTTCGTCCTGTAGAGACTTTTGGCGCCGTGGCCGAAATAGCCTCCATGTCATCGTCATCTAAATTCGATGCAACCGTGTCATTACGTCTCTGACGAGTTCCTGATTTCGCCAATTTGTCACCCCTATTAGTAGGAGTTGCTGGGCGTCTGAATATAACGTCTCTATCCATTGAGTCTAAGTCTATGATATCAGCAGTGAGTTCTGCATGTGATGGAGCTGAACTTGATCGCCGCAATGTCTGCTTGCGCAGTGACTGCTTACGCAGATTCGCAGCCTGTTGTTCAGCCCACTCCTGAGCTATTCGTCTGTATCTGGCATCATCCACCTCCGCAGCTGTCGGAACGACGTACACGTCGACTCTACGTGTGCCTCTACAGATTCCACACCCGCGATGTTGAGACAACTCGACTTTTTGAGCACCTTAGTCAGGCAGCAGATGACGCGCAGGAGCAATTTCCCAATGCAGAATTGGTGTTTTTGGGGGACTTTAATGCTCACCACAATTTGTGGTTAAGTTCTTCCAAAACTGACCATACAGGGATCTCTGCTTACACATTCGCTCTCACGCATGACTTGAAGCAACTGGTTGATCAGCCCACCAGGATCCCAGATATTCCAAGTCAAGCGCCTTCTTTACTGGACCTTCTGCTCACGACCCATCTACAGGGCTATCAGGTTGTGGTAAGAGCCCCCCTGGGTTCGTCAGACCACTGCCTGATATCTGCCAAAGCACCACAGGCCAAGCCTCCGCGTCCAGCAGTGGTCAAGCGCCGTATTTGGCATTATCGGTCGGCAGATTGGGACGGTATGCGTGACTTCTTTGCGTCTGTCCCTTGGAAGCAACGTTGCTTCAGTGACAGGGACCTGTCGGGCAGTGCCGTTGCCGTTACTGAGGAGATTATAATGGGTATGGAATACCATATTCCTCATTCTGATCTCATCAGTAAGGGCACACGTAACCTCTGGTTCAATCACGACTGTGCTGAAGCTGCTTCGCGTAAGCAAGCGGCATATCGTGCTTGGATCAGAGGCCGAGCTCTCAAGGATCCTGAGGTCGATTCACTCAAAGCAGCCTACAATTTTGCTTCCAAGGCCTGTAAGAAGGCTTACATCAGAGCGTATGCCGCGCGTTGCACGTGTTGGCCAGGAACTTATAACGCATCCTACGGGCTCCCGTAGCTACTGGCGTTTGGCCAAGGCCGTTCCTACGTAATGTTATTTTATTTGAAATTATTATTATTGTTATTATTGAATGCTATTTGTCAGTGTTATTAATTATTAGTTAATAATTATGTTCAAGTTAATTTTAATTTAATTTAATTGAAGTAGATTACTTTTATTATTATTATTTAATTAAGGACATTTTAAATTAAATTGCTATACCCTTTCAGGGTTCATATGTCTGTATCTGATATTTTTATGTAACATCTGTAATAACCACATGAGTGCAATAAATAAATAAAAAATAAGTGAAAACTTTTCCAGTTGTGTAGATAAAAAGTGGCCGACAGGACAGAATATTGAAACACTATTCAAAAGTGCATGTACAGTTTAGATAACACTATTAAGTGACATTTGTGTTACAAATAAATTAAAAATGTATTAAATTATATTAAAGAGTGATAGTAAGTATTTTTAATTTAATTATAATAACAGAGGTCGAACTATAGTGTTTTACACCTACCGCCGAAAAAAGTATTGAAATTATCCGGTTTTTCAAATCCACATTTATTTGCTTGATTGCACAGTCGAACTAGAAACTTCTCCATCTTTTCCCCAGTGTCCTGTTTCAGTTGTCTAAACACGTGTCTCTCGTAAACCTTGCTTTGCTTCGGTAGAAAATAAGCGTCCAACTTTTCCAAAGCGACTTTGAAAACGTCTTGGACCTGCGTATCACCCGATAATGCCTCTGTTGAAATAGTAGCATCAACTGGGGCTACCCAGGCAAATTATAAAATATTTCCTGAAGTCCTGGACCTCCAAAATGCAAAAGCGTAGCTCTTCTCTTCACGGGGCTTTCAATTCCGGCGGCTTCGAGATAAATTAGCAACGACCTTTTCCAAAGCTCCCAACGAACATCAACAGAGGAAGTATCTCCTTCGAGATCCAATCTATCCGGCCCAGGCATATTACTTGCCATGATAAACGTTTATCTTCTGGTTTTAATTGTGGGACCTGAAACGAAATGACTTGTGGGTCTGGATATGCGTGCCGCCTCGCCTAGAACCTCCTTTAGCTTTTCGGCGAGTCAGTCCGCCTTCGCGCCACTGGTAGCGCCAGGCACTTGGATGATGCGTGCCCCCGTGGCTGTATGCCTAATTTGTACATCCTCTATGTCGAGGTCCTCGAGCTGGACCACATTCTTGGCCTTCCTTATAGCTTGTGCGTAAGTAAGCCCCTCCTTTTCAGCCTCCGGCGTGATAGTAACTACAACCGCAGTAGTACGAGGTGCAGTTAGCTTTCTCTTCTTCTCCTTTTTTTTTCGCAGGTGTGACTTTGAGGACTTGAGCACCGACGTAGTAGGCGGTGCCGGAATCACTTTGACTTTTTGAGAGGAAGGGGGAAGTTGAGGATACTTCTTCTTCTTCTTCGCCACGGTTGTCCAAGCTTCTGGGGACCTCTCGATGGGAGCCAACCGGGATTCCTCTTTGGACACCTGTTGTGTCGTATTCCGGATAGCTGTTGATGTACTCGGTGCCTCTCTTCTTACATCCGATGCAAGCGGTGGCCGCAGTCTTTCAGCTGGAGGAAGTCTAGCCTTTAAGCTCTCCAGGCGAGTATTAAGCATAGTTCCTACAGTGTTGAGAATGAACTGCTTTAGCAATTCCATTGAATCATCCGTAGGGGTGAATTCTGGAGTCGCAGTAGCCGTCCTTTCTTCTGTGGACTTTTCCTGTCGCTTTCGCGAAGCGTTTTTAATTCTATGCGCATCCCTTCGACTTCACGGTTTAGTCTCGCGTTGTCTTCACGTAACCGGCGCATTTCTTCATCTGCCGTAAACGTTGCTAAGTTCTCTACTACTGTGGTTATAGCATCATTAGGTTTCTTCTTAAATTCACCTTTTAGACCCTTAGAGAGACGAGCCACTGAAAGAACTGTGTCCACCTCGTTGAGAGCTTTCTCTCTCAATTTCTCCGCACCCATACTTTCGTAATCGGGAAGGGGACCCATGTCTTCCCCCCCCTTGTTTCGCTTCTTGGCAGATCGATTTGCCTTTTCTAGTTCCTCCTGGAACTCCTCCTCAAAATCGCGATCTTGGAGTTGAGTCTTCGCCTTCGACAATCCAAAACATGCACCTGAGACATTCGCCCTCCCCCCTCTTCGTCCTGTAGAGACTTTTGGCGCCGTGGCCGAAATAGCCTCCATGTCATCGTCATCTAAATTCGATGCAACCGTGTCATTACGTCTCTGACGAGTTCCTGATTTCGCCAATTTGTCACCCCTATTAGTAGGAGTTGCTGGGCGTCTGAATATAACGTCTCTATCCATTGAGTCTAAGTCTATGATATCAGCAGTGAGTTCTGCATGTGATGGAGCTGAACTTGATCGCCGCAATGTCTGCTTGCGCAGTGACTGCTTACGCAGATTCGCAGCCTGTTGTTCAGCCCACTCCTGAGCTATTCGTCTGTATCTGGCATCATCCACCTCCGCAGCTGTCGGAACGACGTACACGTCGACTCTACGTGTGCCTCTACAGATTCCACACCCGCGATGTTGAGACAACTCGACTTTTTGAGCACCTTAGTCAGGCAGCAGATGACGCGCAGGAGCAATTTCCCAATGCAGAATTGTTGTTTTTGGGGGACTTTAATGCTCACCACAATTTGTGGTTAAGTTCTTCCAAAACTGACCATACAGGGATCTCTGCTTACACATTCGCTCTCACGCATGACTTGAAGCAACTGGTTGATCAGCCCACCAGGATCCCAGATATTCCAAGTCAAGCGCCTTCTTTACTGGACCTTCTGCTCACGACCCATCTACAGGGCTATCAGGTTGTGGTAAGAGCCCCCCTGGGTTCGTCAGACCACTGCCTGATATCTGCCAAAGCACCACAGGCCAAGCCTCCGCGTCCAGCAGTGGTCAAGCGCCGTATTTGGCATTATCGGTCGGCAGATTGGGACGGTATGCGTGACTTCTTTGCGTCTGTCCCTTGGAAGCAACGTTGCTTCAGTGACAGGGACCTGTCGGGCAGTGCCGTTGCCGTTACTGAGGAGATTATAATGGGTATGGAATACCATATTCCTCATTCTGATCTCATCAGTAAGGGCACACGTAACCTCTGGTTCAATCACGACTGTGCTGAAGCTGCTTCGCGTAAGCAAGCGGCATATCGTGCTTGGATCAGAGGCCGAGCTCTCAAGGATCCTGAGGTCGATTCACTCAAAGCAGCCTACAATTTTGCTTCCAAGGCCTGTAAGAAGGCTTACATCAGAGCGTATGCCGCGCGTTGCACGTGTTGGCCAGGAACTTATAACGCATCCTACGGGCTCCCGTAGCTACTGGCGTTTGGCCAAGGCCGTGCAAAAAAACTTCTGCCAGCCCTCGCTGCCACCTCTGAGATGCCCAGGCGGAACACTAGCCCATAAGCCGCAGGAGAAAGCCGATTTACTGGCAAAACTCTTAGCGGCTAACTCCCGCTACCTCACTGTGGCACAACGATGCCTGATATTAAAATCAGCCAGCGTGAGATTCGTGCCGAATTGCAATAACTCGAGGTCCGGAAAGCTAGTGGACCTGATGGCATCCCAGCAGTAGTACTGAAAAAATGTGCAGCGGAGTTGTCTCCCGTGCTCACGCGCTTGTACTAATGATCGTATTCTTTGGGGCGTGTGCCGGAGACTCGGAGAGATGCTAACGTGCAACCGGTGCCCAAAAAGGGGATCGCTCAGACCCGGCAAACTACCGGCCAATAGCAGTCACCTCAGTTTTATTTAAAGTTCTTGAAAAGGTCCTTAATAACCATCTGACCCGCTACCTAGAGGATCACTCTCTGATTAATGATCGTCAATATGGTTTTAGACCGAAAAGATCGACGGGTGATCTTCTAGCGTACTTAACTCATATCTGGGGTGAGGCTATCGACAAGCGTCGCGAGTCGTTGGCTATCAGCCTTGACATTGCCAAGGCGTTCGACAGGGTTTGGCACAAAAGCCTTCTCTCCATGCTTCCGGCATACGGTCTGCCAGCCCAGTTCTGTTCTTGGGTAGCTGACTTCCTGCATGAGCGTAGAATTCGTGTCCTTACGGATGGTAGCAGTTCGCGGTTCATGTCAGTGAATGCCGGCGTTCCCCAGGGCTCCGTCCTATCCCCCACTCTCTTTCTACTGCATATCAATGACTTAATTCCTCTTGGGAATATTCATTGCTATGCAGACGATAGTACAGTGCATGCGGGGTGTCTCGGACAAGCAGCGGCTGGGCAGGCGGTAACCAAGGAAAAACGGGAGAAACTTGTCATTGAACTCAATCAGGCTTTGGACCACATTTCCGAATGGGGTACCAGGAACTTGGTTGAGTTCAATGCCAAGAAAACTCAGGCTTGCGCTTTCATGGCAAAAACATCACCATTCCTTTCACGTTCTTCTCTTCAGGGCACAACACTACCGCTACAGAGCAACATTTCCATGCTCGGTATGGAAGTTCGGTCAGACCTGAATCCAAAGAACTACATCGAAACCGTGGTCAAAACAGCTTCACGCAAACTCGGAGTCCTGAACAAGGTGCGGCGTTTTTTCACGCCCGATCAACTGTGCTTGTTGTACAAAACGCAAATGCGGTCCTGCGTTGAATATTGCTCGCACCTCTGCGATGGCTCCGCCAAGTACTTGCTCGATGCTTTGGATAGGTTACAGCGGCGCGCGATCCGCATCATAGGCGATGAGGAGGTGACTAAACACCTTGAGCCTCTTCAATTACGCCGTGTCGTGGCGTCACTAAGCGCGTTCTATCGTCTGTACCACGGCAAGTGTTCTGAGGAGTTATTCTCTCTTATCCCACCTTTCCCATTCCTTCAGAGGACCACGCGCGCTGGCATATGTTGTCACCGTCTTAAAGTGGCCACAATTCCAACGCGTACAAAGAAATTTGGTGACTCATTTCTTTGTCGCACTATCCGTAAATGGAATGCTCTGCCCGCTCACGTGTTCCCTTCGTCTTAAAACCTGGAATCCTTTAAAAGAGGCGTGAAGAAGCAACATGCAGGCCGGCAGGGTGAGGATGGCTGCTGTGGCAGGTAGAACTGCTGTATCATCTTCGCGTCTGGACTTCACCTTCACTTAACATCAGGTGGGGTGGAGTTATTTGTCGGACCTATCTATAAAAAAAAAATTTTTTTTTGACGATTTGTTTGGTTTACTATTTTGTTTTGGTAATTTGTTTGCCCATATTTGTGCACATCAATTGTTCGTTTTCGCACATCATGTTCGGAAGTTCGGTGGTGTTGTGCCGATCATGAAGTTGCAATTTTGACTTTTCTGTTCAACATTGTTGACCGTGTTTTTGGTTTTGCCATATTGTTTTGGTATTTTGTTTGCCCATATTTATGGACATCAATTATTTGTTTTTGTGCTT
Organism: Chilo suppressalis; assembly: GCA_902850365.2. Taxonomy (NCBI): domain Eukaryota; kingdom Metazoa; phylum Arthropoda; class Insecta; order Lepidoptera; family Crambidae; genus Chilo; species Chilo suppressalis. The sequence goes on along the minus strand of OU963923.1, from coordinate 1,946,763 downwards.
CATGCTCGGGAGTGTGGTGGGGTTGTGCCGATCATGTAGTTACAACTTTTGTTTTGGGTGCTTCATGTCCGGAAAGCCGTTGGTGTTGAGTCGGCCATGAATGTCATGTTTTGCTGTTTATGCCAATTTTTTTGCTGTTTAGACTTTCGTCACTATATTTTTTTTGTCGATCTGTTTATTCTCGACGCCTTTTACACATCATGTTCGGAAAGCCGGTAGTGTTGTGCCGGCCATGATTGTGACTTAAATGAGTTAGTGTCAACTTTGCCACTAATCTCGATCTTTTTTGGGATTTAACTAATAGTACTTGCGACTTTTTAGTATGGCAGTACTGGGGAGGGATTTTTCTAGAGTCTGCGACATAGTTGTCTAACAGATCGTCTGTCCCTATTAACAAAGTCGGATCTCGAAAACAGCAACTTTACAGGAGAGCACATCAAAGTTTAAAATGCTTATATTTTTTTATCTTCTTTATACAATCTATTTATTAATTGTATAGTTTATAAAATATGTAGTTTTTAAATTGTTAGTACATTAAAAATAAGTTGTGACATTTTTAACAGGACTGAGTCCGTGTTGATTTATCGGAACTACCAAATACGACATTGTTTAATGTATTCTTGGAGTACATGTATGTATATCGTATGTTAATTTAGACTTTGTAACGTTCTTTTAATAAGAAAACCAAAGTCCTTTTTGTTTCTTAGGTTTTCACGCACATCACTCATTAAATATAACTAGTTTTTACGGGTTAATGCACGAAATTTTATTTATTTATTGACGTTTTGTAGCCTTTACAGGCTTCGTCGTCAGAATAAAACTTTTATTTAATTTGTCGAGCTACCTTCGAAAGACTTTTATTGAGCGTTTGGTTATTTCATTGTTCTATTTTTAAGTTTTATTGTCTATGTATGAATTTATTATTTAATTTACTTAATAAGGTATTTTATTTAAAATTCTTTTTTGTAATTTTGAGTTTATTTATTTGACCCTAACTACCGTAAACTACCACCGGTTCCGAAATTGGGAGACCTTTCTGAGAAGAACCGGCGAAACAAACTCAAGAGAGGCTTTCTATCTCCTTCTTATGCTAAATTATGCAAACAAAAAGATCTAATAGTATCTGATGATCTTGCAGTGTGTGCTCGGGGTTGGGATTTTATCTCCTGTATAATAGGTTCCCAAGCTGGTGGTATATACCAACCATCTTCCCTATTGAAATTTGGATATTTTTTAATCTCAATAGCCTCGCGCATCATTCGAGGAACGAACCGCCGCTCAGCTGCAAGGATCTGTGGTCTATCAAATCTAATATAGTGGTTTGGTCCCCCTAATGCATGTTCACACACTGCAGATTTATTTTCGCGCCTATGTTTCATATCTGCGATATGTTCTTTTACCCGAGTTCCTATACTCCTCTTTGTTTGCCCGATATAGGAGAGCCCACAGTCTCATTCTAGTTTGTAGACACCAGCAACTTGAAAGGGTATATTGCACTTGACCGGTCGTAGAAACTGGTTGATCTTCTTTGGCGGCTTGAAATATGTATTGATTGAAGCACGCTTCAGAATCCTCCCAATCATGTCAGTGACTCCTTTCATGTAAGGTAGTATAGCAGGTTGTCGGTCGACTGTGCTAGGTTTGGCGCGACTGTGACGGCGACGTGGTACATTCAGGTTATTATCCTTCAGTACTTGCTCGACATGCTGAAGTTCAGCTGCCAGGTGTTGTTCGTCACAGACACCCCGTGCTCTCTGAAACAAAGAGTTTCCTACGGCAGTTAATTGTTGCGGTTGATGGTGTGAGTCACCATTGAGGTACCTATCAGTATGAGTCACTTTACGATACACAGTATGGCTTAAACTTTGGTCAGGATTCCTGATTAATAAAATATCTAGAAAAGCTAGTTTACTATCTGCCTCAAACTCCATAGTGAATAGGATGTTGGGGTGTATAGAGTTAAGGTGATTTAAAAAGGCAGTGAATCAATCTGGCTTACAATCGGACGTAGCGGAGCATTCGGTTTGTGTATTTTCGGTAACCCATACAGTTTTGGTGGCTTGGGACATGCAGGAATTAGGTAGTTGATGTCAAGATCCAACGTTTCGGAAAGTGATTTGATGAGACAAATTAAATAAAAGTTTTATTCTGACGACGAGGCTACGAAACGTCAATAAATAAATAAAGTTTCGTGCATTAACCCGTAAAAACTAGTTTTATTTAATAAGTGATGTGCGTGAAAACCTAAGAAACAAATATGTTAACCAGTACGGGCTGGAAACCGCTAATAAGATCCGCCGATTGGAAGGTCTGAAGACAAAGCGCGCAAGGAGACTAACATCGTTGAATTTCCTGAAGAGATGCCGAGACCACAATCTCATCCCACCCTGTGTGAGAATCACACCAAAAAAGGACATACGTGGGAGCGCCAAGATCTTACAAGAGGCAAGTAAAAAGCTACTTCGAAGGATTATAGAAGGACATCGTTCGGATTTATATAAAATCAACGGCACCATTGAGGTTTTGTTCAGTGATTTGAGGAAACAATTGTCATCGGAGGATTATCATAATTGCATTCTGATACTTAACAATCGTGAGTCATCAAAATTCAATGAGTGCAAACATAGACAAATAGATAAATATCAAAGACTATCTCGCGTTCAGGAAAAACGAAACGCACCTGTCAGAACCACAGACAAGGCGAACGCTACCCGAGCAGTTGTCAACTTAAGTAAACAAAACTTGGACGAACCTACTTTAAAAGTTTTGGAGAAAGGACTGAATTTTGCTGTAGCACCACGCAGGATACCGTACGAAGAAATTATCTGTAACGTAGAGGATTGCTTAGTGAAAAACAACATGAGAAAGGAAGACATGGAGGCGCTGCGTGAAGACATTTCATCAGTGTTAAGACGGAGCAAACCACCGAAATCAAACCTTCCTCGTGATGAATACCTTGCACTAAAGAACTTGCGAACTAAGCCAGAACTTACTATCCTTCGTGCAGATAAAGGAAACGCCACGGTAGTAATGGATACGTCAGATTACAACGACAAGATATTACAACTTCTATCGGATGAGAACACATATAAACTTGTGAGGAGTGATCCGACCGCCAAGATTCTCAAAAAGACAAGTGAACTCATCAAATCACTTTCCGAAACGTTGGATCTTGACATCAACTACCTAATTCCTGCATGTCCCAAGCCTCCAAAACTGTATGGGTTACCGAAAATACACAAACCGAAAGCTCCGCTACGTCCGATTGTAAGCCAGATTGATTCACCAACATACCGTTTGGCTAAACACGTAGCAAAGTTACTTTCACCACTGAGAGGTAACACAACAGCCTTTGTGAAAGATTCATACCAATTTGTCAATGAGATTAGAGATCAACGTCTCATGAACAATGAAATCATGGTCAGTTTTGATGTTCAGTCCTTATTTACATGCCTACCAGTACAGGACTGCATTGAAATCACTAAGAAGAAGCTACTTGAAAATAATATGCCTATAGAATATGCAGTATTACTGGAGCATTGCCTTACATCTGGCTACCTGTTATGGGGGGATGACTTCTATGAACAAATAGAGGGTGTTGCAATGGGTTCCCCTGTCTCACCTGTTGTCGCGGATATTTTCATCGAAGACTTCGAGAAGAGGGCTCTCAGCGTAGCACCACACCCTGGCTTTATAAGCGGTACGTAGATGATACTTTCACAATCCTCCCAACAGATCAAATTTCTGCCTTTTTAAATCACCTTAACTCTATACACCCCAACATATAGAGTTAGAGGCAGATAGTAAACTAGCTTTTCTAGATATTTTATTAATCAGGAATCCTGACCAAAGTTTAAGCCATACTGTGTATCGTAAAGTGACTCATACTGATAGTCACCTCAATGGTGACTCACACCATCACCCGAAACAATTAACTGTCGTAGGAAACTCTTTGCTTCAGAGAACACGGGGTGTCTGTGACGAACAACACCTGGCAGCTGAACTTCAGCATGTCGAGCAAGTACTGAAGCATAATAACCTGAATGTACCACGTCGCCGTCACAGTCGCGCCAAACCTAGCACAGTCGACCGACAACCTACTATACTACCTTACATGAAAGGAGTCACTGACAAGATTGGGAGGATTCTGAAGCGTGCTTCAATCAATACATACTTCAAGCTGCCAAAGAAGATCAACCAGTTTCTACGACCGGTCAAGTGCAATATACCCTTTCAAGTTGCTGGTGTCTACAAACTTGAATGTGACTGTGGGCTCTCCTACATCGGGCAAACAAAGAGGAGTATAGGGTAAAAGAACATATCGCAGATATGAAACATAGGCGCGAAAATAAATCTGCAGTGTGTGAACATGCATTAGGGGGACCAAACCACTATATTAGATTTGATAGACCACAGATCCTTGCAGCTGAGCGGCGGTTCGTTCCTCGAATGATGCGCGAGGCTATTGAGATTAAAAAATATCCAAATTTCAATAGGGAAGATGGTTGGTATATACCACCAGCTTGGGAACCTATTATACAGGAGATAAAATGCCAACCCCGAGCACACACTGCAAGATCATCAGATACTATTAGTTCTTTTTGTTTGCATAATTTAGCATAAGAAGGAGATAGAAAGCCTCTCATGAGTTTGTTTCGCCGGTTCTTCTCAGAAAGGTCTCCCAATTTTGGAACCGGTGGCAGTTTACGGTAGTTAGGGTCAAATAAATAAACTCAAAATTACAAAAAAGAATTTTAAATAAAATACTTTATTAAGTAAATTAAATAATAAATTCATACATAGACAATAAAACTTAAAAATCGAACAATGAAATAACCAAACGCTCAATAAAAGTCTTTCGAAAGTAGCTCGACAAATTAAATAAAAGTTTTATTCTGACGACGAAGCCTGTAAAGGCTACGAAACGTCAATAAATAAATAAAGTTTCGTGCATTAACCCGTAAAAACTAGTTTTATCAAAGTCCTTTTGGTTAAAAGAGTTTTACTTTCACAGGTTTTACAAGTTAACACTATAAAATGCAGAGCGTAACAATCGTCAATACGTAATGGCTTCATACGGCTAACTAACTACTAAAATGGTGGCGTCGCGGGAGGGGGCCGCGCGGAGCGCGGTCCGACTCCGGCGCATCGGCGGGAAGCGCTTTGATTGGTTGAGGGGCGCGCGGAACACGGTCCGATGCGTGCGTTTCGGCGGGAAGCGCAGCTGTGTGAACCTAGCAGCCGACTTTGGAAAATAAATTTTTTTCTTAACGATTCTTGAAGACTTTCGTATGTAGTTGATTTTAGTAAAAATTATTTCGTTTGTAGTTGTTTTCAAAAAAAGTTATGGGACTTCGAAAAATCGTTAGCACCCCAATTCGGCCAAATTCAATTTTTTTGATTGATTCCTATCGAGAATCGTTTGTAGTTGATTGTAGTGAAAGAATTTTCGTTTGTAGTTGCTTCAAAAAAAAGTTATGGGACTTTGAAAAATCCGTATAATCCCGTTTCAACCGTACCCAAAGGACATTGCTCGTTCCCCATACATTGAATGCCCTAGAACGCCCAGCAATGAGAAAATGTTAGTTGTGTTCGGAATCATTCATAAACTCTAATTAGGCATTTGTTGAGATACGGACAACTTGAGGAACCGTGGCCTACTACAGAATGTATTGGATTTTGAGGTTATAATTATTATACTTAATCGTAAAAGATGTACACTTTATAAATTCTGAATAGATTTAGTGTTTACCTCTATGTAAGCACTTATATAATATGAATTAAATGAACATAAAATGCAATTAATAATAAAATAATTAATACTTATATTCAATTTCATATTGATTTATGAGTGTTGGCAGTTGGCACCTATGATACCTATCAAAAAAAATCCGTGTAATCCCGTTTCAACCGTACCCAAATTTTCTGATTGATTCTCATCAAAAATGGTTTGTAGTTGATTGTAGTGAAAGATTTTTCGTTTGTAGTTGCTTCAAAAAACAGTTATGGGACTTTGAAAAATCCGTATCCGTATGGTTGTAACGGGACTATACGGATTTTTCAAAGTCCCATAACTTTTTTTTGAAGCAACTACAAAAGAAAATTGTTTCACTACAATCAACTACAAACGATTCTCGATCAGAATCAATCAATAACTTTTTTTTGAAGCAACTACAAACGAAATAATTTTTACTACAATCAACTACATACGAAAGTCTTCAAGAATCGTTAAGAAAAAATTTGATTTTCAAAAGTCGGGTGCTAGGTTCACACAGCTGGGAAGCGCTCCGATTGGTTGTGGCCGTGTCAGTGCAGGCAACACAATGGACGCGCATCGCGGACGTTCAGCCAACATCGCGTAGGAAAACTAGAGATGCGCGCTACATCCTCCTCCTCCAAGTCATGATGTCGACCCGACGAGGATTTGGCAAAACTAAGAGCGCGCCTGCCTCGGGGACTTACGAGGTCGACCTCGCAGACGGCGAGGTTGGACCGGCTCAACGACATTAGTCACATTGTCACAAATAAGACCCGTAAGATCGGAGACGTGAAAGCGTCCCAAGTACTGGCCCTGGATAACCAGGGCCGATAAAAGACGATAACGTCCAACTCATAGGCTGTAGGGCTAACGACCTTTCTGATGGTATACGGCCCATCTCTCTGAAGCATAAACTTACGAGTCAAACCTTTGGAGGCATTCCTGAAGGCATGGGTGGTTAATAATACTTTGTCACCAACCTGGAACACAGGAGACGGCTTTCTGGACGAGTCAGCATACTCCTTCTTTGAATCCTGTCGTCTCTCAACCCGATCTCGTATGTCTTTAAAAGACTCTACAAACCTAGTAAGGAAAGGTGTCACCTGAGGGACGAATGTCTCCTTTTCCAATATGGCTCGTAGGTCATGCTGTACGTCGAACGGCATTCGCATTTCACGGCTATACATCACGTAGGACGGTGTAACACCAGTTGTCGAACACGTAGCTGTGTTAAGGGCAAACTGTACCTGGGGTAAAAACTGCGGCCAAGAGCGATGTTCACTTTGTACCAATATAGCTAGTTGAACTTTGAGGTCACGGTTTATCCTCTCAGCTGGAGGCCTCGGGATGATAAAGAGGTATTAGGTTTTGTTTGATACCGAACAAAAACATACATTGCTGCATCACTGCCGACACAAATTGGACTCCGTTGTCCGAAATGACCCGTCTGGGAAAGCCATAACGGGGAAAATATTCCTCTATCATGACTTTGGCACATACCACAGCGGTTGCCTCTTTGAGGGCGAAGATCTCCACCCATCTGGTGGCAGTATCCTCTATGAGAAAAACCCACTTCTCACCAGACTCTGCTTCGGGTAGTGGACCGAATAAATCAATAGCTAAAACCTCACCCCTTTGCTGAAGGATCGGTGTCTGCAAAAGTCCAGTGGGCTTTTGATTCGCGAATTTTTGAAGCGTTGACAGGTTATACAGTTTTTCAAATACTCTGTTACATGCTTCCGCATACCTGTAAAATAGTACCTCTGTCTGATACGGTTTATAGTGCGGTCTACGCCTTGATGTACAGCCGTAGGAGTGACATGGAATTCTGCAAGTACTTCCTTGAGCATGGCTGCGGGTACCACTAACTGCGGCTCCTCGGCATCAGATTCAGGAGAGTGACGATAAAGAACACCCTGGTCCATGAGATAACCGTGTTCTAACCAGCGAGCTGAAGCTGTAAGATCACTGTTGCTCTCCATGTCGTTGATGACTTTACTCACCTCGGAATCCTCTAACTGTGCGGATCTGAGCTCAGCAGCACTTTTGCGGGGTAAGTCTATGATGACTGAATAGACTCCACATGCTTCTTGAGTAGTCTCATTGCAGAAAGAGCGGCTAAGAGCGTCGGCTACAACATTGGTCTTACCAGGTGTGTACTCGTACTTTATATCAAAAGCTTGCAATTTGAGGACCCAGCGCATCAACCTGCCACTAGGTGATTTTAAGGTTAACAACCACTTCAAGGGCTGATGGTCGCTACGCAAAATAACTGGATGACCCTCTATGTATGGGCGATACTTCTCTACTGCCCACACTACGGCAAGTGCTATCCGTTCGGTAGTAGAGTACCTTTGCTCAGCAGATGTCAATAGACGGCTGGAATATTCAATGGAGTGCAAGTCGTGATCACTCTCGCCTTGCAAAAGGACAGCACCCAATGCATAATTACTAGCATCCGTGTGTATTATGAACGGTTTGCTATGATCAGCCTGTACAAGGACTGGTGCTGTAATGAGCCGCATTTTTAACTCATTAAAGGCTCGACGTTGATCATCGGCCCAGACCCAAGGCTCATTCTTCTTTGCGAGTTTTGTGAGAGGCTGGGCTATCTCAGAAAAACCAGGCACAAACTTTCTGAACCACGAACAAGTTTGCAAGAAACTTTTAAGATGCTTGAGGTTGGCTGGTTCGTTCATATGCTGAATGACCCGTACCTTGGACTCGTTAGGCATACTACCTTTAGGGGTAATGAGATATCCTAAATACTTAACTTGTTCACATGCAAAATGGCATTTGTCTCAATTGGCACGTAAGCCAAGTAACCGTAAACGTTCAAATACGGCCTCCAGGTCATCCAGGTGCTTCTGGAAGTCTCCATTTGTGAAAATAAGCAGGTCATCTAAATAAATTAATAAGGTGACATCCTTTAAAGCGCTCCCAGAGCGAAAACGGTCCATTAGCCGTTGGAAGGTCGCTGGAGCATTCTTGAGACTAAAGGGCATGCGAATAAAACGGTAAGTACCTACCGGCGAAACAAACGCCGTCTTGTCTCGATCAGCAGGGGCCACGTTCACCTGCCAATAGCCGGATCGAAGGTCTAAAGAACTCATGTATCCTTCTCTTTTTGTAGAGTGGAGGAGATCCTCCATGACAGGTAAGGGGTAAGAATCACTTTTAGTGATAGAGTTAAGGCGACGGTAGTCGACGCAAAAACGATACGTGCCATCCTTCTTTGGTACTAGGAGAGCTGGTGCGGCCCACGCTGATTCGCACTCTTCGATCACCCCATCCTTCAACATCTTTTCGATCTCCGCCTCTATTACTGACCGCTTAGCGGGTGTGATGCGGTATGGCGGCGCGGCGATAGGCGGGTGATCGCCTGTATCAATGTGGTGCTCGGCGAAGACAAATATCACATTAGCCGGGAAAGCATTGAACTAATAATCGCAAAGGGAGTTAATGCAAATCCTCACTCATTTTGGGTTGTCAATATATTGAAAATTTCTAGTTAAAGTCCAAAAATGTTAATATTAGGAGCTTATTATTAGCTTAATAAATGACTCTACCAGGAATTATATAAAAAAATTACCTTTCTATGGGTTCTGGTACAACTATAAATTTTGAAGCTTACAGACCTCGCTGCATCTATGTAGGTTATCTCTGGCGTTAAAGACATGTAAGGATGGCCGTTTTCACAGCTGATTACATCAGAGTTTAGGTTAATTTTCCATGACGTGTTAGTGAAATTTTAAGTTAAAAAAAACGCCTACGGCTGAAAATAAACATTCCGTAGATTAGCATATGGCTCAAAACAAATGAAAATGTATAAACCGAAAGAAATCGCTAAGGTTCTTACCGTTTTGTAAACAAATTATGCTTGGGTCAAGTCCTCGCCATAAGCACGGCAAACTAAGGTTTCATTTCTGAAAACAAAATCAATCCTCATGTAAATTATCAAAATATATGAAGAAAAACACTTTTTGAATTTAGAAAAACACTTACCATTGAAAATATATACTGATAATATGATTTACTAAGTATCGTATTTAGATAAGCGGCGAACCATACCGCTTCCAGAAAAATTACGACGTGAAGTCAAGTGACACTAGCTTTTTTTTAATTCGTTTTCTCTTTCCGGACGGGCAAAGAAAACAACGCCCATATGGCTTACTACTTGATAAAGGCAGAGTCACACTTATTTAAAAGCGCATAGATTAATAAAATGGACGTGAGATAAAAACGAGCAGAGAGAGACAACCTAAAAAAGTCTTCTATCTCGCTCTTCGAACGAAGGAGATTCATGTAACGTTTTTAACACGTTACATTTCACCCTTCCCCGAATAAAGCGTCGAGAATCGAGGCTAAAAAACTACAGCTAAAGTTCAAATACTAAAATCCAAAACGAAATCCCAAAGTGAAAATAAAATAACTTCTTATAAAGTTATCCAAATACCAAAATATCATCCAACTATAGAGTCCTTGGACGAAAAGTCACAAGTCTCAAAACAAAAGCTGTTAAACTAAATTAGTCACAGACCCTAAATTATTAAAAACTAAAGCAGAATGCTTCAAAATAAAAGCACGCAAAGCTTACTACAAAAAAGTAAAAAAATCAACCACTATCATCATCATCATTATTTAGATCTGTCGGACATAAAACTCGCAGACTCTAAAAAAATTCTTAATCCAAATTACAACTAAACCCTGAAAAAGATCTGTTGGGCATTTAAGTCGCAGGCTATCAAATCGTACATTTTGCTAGCAAAGCATTTTTAACTGCAAGTAATTGTTTAGGTCAATATTTTACCGTTTAAATATATTTCATAATCACGCCCAAGTTAGTTCGCGTTTGTCTCAAGCAGTGTGCACACACTTACTTTCAAGTTTAATAATAAATATTTTCGTCAAGTTTATCAAGTGTTTTCCTGTCTTCGATATCAAGAAATAGCAATTCAATGTACTGAGTTGACAAGGGCTCGTACATTAGTGGTCCTTCGAGAGGTTTTCAGTGTTTTTTCGTGGTTTCGTGTGGTTGCGAATCGGCTCGTCGGCCTCCCACAAGCGGGTCTCACCGACCGAGTTGAGAAGGCGCATAAGATCACGCGGAGTCTGAGGAAACACTGAAGAACAAGAACAAGCGATTCAAAACCATTATTATTATCAGCAAGAATTTTCCTTCATCAAGACGAGGGCTGAATACTTTTTCACTGACGAGTGAAAAAATCAATACAACAATCATTCAAGCATAATATCAAATAGGTACCTATATATTTTGTTTCTTATTTTCAAGAAGAATATTCGAGCAAGAAATCGACAAACGTAAGAACTCATTCAAATCAAGGCACTATCAAGACAGGAAATTATCAAGTTTTCAAGATGGAGAGTTTAATTGAGAAGCATAATATTATCATGTCTACTTTACAACAACTTTGGACTAATTTCAAGAAAGAAAGAAAGATACGTAAAACGCCTGTGTATATCAAGAATAAGCTAGAATTTCTAGAATCGAACTGGACTGAGTCTTCGGAAAATCATGCACTGATTCTAAGTTTCAACGACAGCAATGATGAATACTTCCTTCAAGATCACTATGGAGAGACGAAAAAATTTTGTGAAGAAATACGAAAATCTCTAAAAAGTTTTATTCCTAACGAAGAACAGTTTGGGGCAAGTACTAGCAAGGAAGACCTGAAAGAAATTTGGCAGGAGCAAATTGATCAAGATAGTTCATCAGGATCCAGAAACAAGAGTGATAAAGTAGAACTGCTTCTCAGGAAACAATTAACCAACTTCAAAGCTTTTTCACGCACTTTATCTCATATTGAAATTGATAATGTTAAAGAGAAGTGGGAGTTCAAAGATGTGTTGAAAAATATTGAGATGAGATGGCTAGCGATCGACAAACTTCATTAGGAAATTGACAGTGAACTGAGCGACGGAAAAAATGACAAATATTATGATAATTTCTTTACCCAACATGAGGCCGATTATATTCGCATCAAGAAAGAGATTAATAGCAAATTATGGGCGGTATTCCATCGAGAGAAATCTACACCCAAACTTGATATTCCGGAATTCAATGGAAATTACCAACAATGGGTGTCGTTCAAGGACTTATTTTCGGAAGCAATACACGACAACCCATGCTTATCTAATGCTCAAAAAATGCAGTTTCTCAAAAGCAAGATTAAAGGGGAACCAGAACGCTTAATACAGCACCTGACAATCAGCTCTGATAATTATATAACGTGTTGGGATATACTTAACCACCGTTATAATAACAAAAAACTAATTTTCACTACGCATATGAATACTTTATTGGCACTTCCAGTGATGCAACAAGCCACAACAAGTTTAATTAAACGCATTCACGACGTAACCCAAGAATGTCTCAACGGTATTAAGAACTTAGGGGTTGATATAACCACCTGGTATCCCATCTTAGTACACCTACTGGCACAGAAACTAGACGCCGAGACCCATAATGATTATTTGGAATCATTGATTTAACCACGAGAATTACCATCATTAAAAGAATTTTTGGGGTACCTTGAAGGCAAGTTTACAGCTTTAGAAGCATCAAGACGCAAGCAAAATAACGCAATACAGAGGTCAAGTTACAGTATACCAACAACATCTGGAAATAGCCGTCCCTACAGACCTCAACAACAAGCCAAGAATTATTATTTAAGCAACAAAACAACAACCAACGCGTGGTCTCAAGGAAACAAGATCCAATGCCCTATATGCAAAGGTGATCACGGGATATACTTCTGTCAACAGTTCCTGGATATGTCACCTGCAACGAAAATAAATACAATTGGGAAACTAAAACTTTGTACCAATTGTCTCTACAAACACGAAGAAAAAAGTTGCAACTCCAACAAAAGATGTAAAACGTGCAATGGATGTCACAATACACTCCTTCACAACGCATTCAAATTCAAATTCAAAATCGTTTATTCAGTCTAGGCTGTTACAAGCACTTGTGAATGTCGAAAAGCTACGCCATCGGTTCGCAAATCTACGGCGGGAGACCTTGTACTGAGAAGAACCGGCAAGAAACTCAGCAAGGGCTGTTTTTTTTTCCCTGTATTATATACAGAGTCGTCAAATTGAAAAATGACTTCAATATGAGGTAACTCATAAAGTCACTTTCCATTACAAACAAAAACAAATGCAAATAATATAAAAATTATGACTATAAAATAAAAAAAAATATATATAAAAAACTGGTTTAACAAAGTTTAGGAATGACGTGTCCTACCGTTTAGGCAAAAAATAATAATAATAATAATGAACGATTAAACTTTAGCACAACGATTAATAGTACCCAGCGAATTAAGAGCAGACTCATCTCCGCTGGCAGCACCCGTTCACGAGCATGACGCATGAACCAGCCATCGCTTCGCTCAACCATGTTTTAGGGAACGCAACGACCCGCCTCACACGACACCACCGAAGAGATTTTTAAGAGAGCATGACTACTCACAACTACACATGGATACTATGTTACAAAATAGAAAATATATATATATATACATAAGTACTAGTGTACATTATTATAACAAACTATAAACACAACGGCAGGACACATGCATGTAATTATTCAAACACTGTTGTCGATTCTGGCACTACTCTCCCAACCCAAAACCAAATCCAACATCAGTCCCCCCTTTTCAGTCTGTATAGAGAATGACAAGGATACACCGCTGCAAAACCAAGTTCAGGTCTAGAAAACCACACCAGAATCCACACCGCCATTAAATCTTTATCAGAGAAATAATAAATGTTCACTTACATTTTGATTGCTGTGTCATACAGTATAAATACAAGTTGTGTAATGTAAAATACAATCTAAATTTAATAATAATTATCATTACAATAATAAAGTAGTATAAGGCAGACTCATCTCCGCTGGCAGCACCCGTTCACGAGCATGACGCATGAACCAGCCATCGCTTCGCTCAACCATATTTTAGGGAACGCAACGACCCGCCTCACACGACACCGCCGAAGAGATTTTTAAGAGAGCATGACTACCCATAACCACTCAAACCAAACTGCAAAATAGTTACTTAGAGTTAAGGTAATTTATCTGTACGACACTGCAAACAAATACAAAACAATTTTGCAGTTACAGCCATGCAGTTTTGTCATTCAAGTATTCTTTAATAGTATAATAGCCTTTATTTATTTATTTATTTATTTTATTCTTCATGCACATACTGTACAATGGTGGACTTAATGCCGTAGGCATTCTCTACCAGTCAACCATAGGGTGTTGTGGAGATTTTTAGTGGCAGTGTGCACAACTGAGGTGGAGATCACATTTAAAGAAATATTACTCATAATTAATATAATATAACAATAACATACATATATAAGTAAATATATACAAATAATATAACTAAATATATACATACACATACATACATACATACTTCATATAATACATACATGACGACAAACTACTCAACGAAACGCCTGTTCCAATAAAAAGATTCGCAGCTTGGTTTTAAAGAAATGTTTGTTGGGGGACATTCTAATGTCTAGCGGGAGTTCGTTCCACAAAAGTATAGTTTTGACGAAGAAGGAAGAGTGAATGATATCGGAATTGTGAGATGGAACGACTAGTAAACGATTGAAAGAAGATCTAAGATTTTTAGTATGAGAGGTACATAAGTACTGAAACTGAGAAGTGAGATAAGGGGGGCATTTGGAGAATCCAGCAAAGTGAACAAAGTGGTCAGAGCCCGCATACATCTGCGTTGCCTAATGGGCATCCATTTTAAGAGAGATCGGTATGCGGACACATGGTCATATTTTCTAAGATTAAAAACGAATCGAATGCAGTTATTCTGAAGTCGGTCAAGCTTGTTGAGTAGATCTGCATTCAGGTCGAGGTAGCACACATCACCATAGTCGATTGTGGGAAATATAAGGGTTTGCACAAGCATTGCCTTGATATTGACCGGCAAAAAATTTTTCAGGCGATAAAGGGCAAGCAGTATTCCTGTTACTTTTTTGCAGACGCTACTAACTTGGTCCTGCCATTTAAAACTGGAGTCAACATACAACCCTAGATCTTTTACGACATTGCTGAAGGGGATTGGTGTGCCGTCATAGATGATGGAACCAACACTGCCGTTGTAAATTTTGCTCATGGCCCTTGACCCACCTAATAAAATGCCGACCATGTTTTAATAGCTACTAAATCCCTGTTTAGAGCATCAATGGCTTCATTTAAATTGTCAATACTTGTCTCGGTATATAATTGCAAATCGTCAGCATATAGATGATACGAACACTGAAGTTTGTGAGTGATAAAATCAATAAAAGTTGAAAAAAGAAGAGGAGAAAGAATACCGCCTTGGGGAACACCAGTTTCCAGACTACGCCAGGATGAGGAAGAATCCCCAGACTGGACCATCTGCTGGCGGTCCCGAAGATAAGATGAAAACCAAGTCAACACTTCGTCAGAGACCATAAGATGAGACAGTATAGAAAGGAGAATATTGTGATTGACGGTATTAAAAGCATTGGAGAAATCGATAAGTACTAAACAAGTAACTTTACCGTTCTCCATACCCGCTCTAACATCGCCTGTCACTTTTAAAAGTGCTGAAACAGTGCTATGCCCTGGTCTAAATCCTGATTGGAGAGGGTTCATTAAGGAATTTCTGTGGACAAATTGAGAAAATTGCTTGTGAACGCATGCCTCCAGCACTTTAGACATGAAGGGGAGGATGGAAATCGGCCTAAATTCATTAGGCTGCGTTGGATTGGAAACTTTGGGAAGAGGCCGTACATAGGCTTTACGATATAGAACAGGAAAGGTACCGGTGTCGAGAGAGGAATTCATAATATGCGTTATGACAGGAAGTAGAGGGTCTAGAATAGTAATGATCATGCGACGACTAATATCATCACACCCCATTGCATTCGACTTAATGGAAAGAATAATCTTCTTAATCTCTGCCGGTGTGACTGGTGAAAAATAGAAAGGGTCAACGTTAGGACGCGTTAAACCATTTATAAAAGCAATAGTGCTTGCTGTAAAACAACGATCCAACTTTAGAGTAGTTGTGAAATGACAATTGAGATCGTTAAGGTTTATTGAATTAAGTAGGTTTAAATGTCGCGATTTGCCGATACCTAGCGTTCTGAGGAACTTCCAGATATCAGCCGAAGATGAGGACGAAAGATTGTTAAGAATATATCGGCGTTTGGCGTTACGTATCATCTGATTACACCGATTTCTAGCTGCTTTGAAGAGTTTCCACTTTTCGTCAGAGCGGTCCTTTCTGTAACTGTGATACGTACGATTTCTACGTCTCATCGCCATCCGAATACCTGCTGTCATCCAAGAAGCCGGTCGGCGCTTAAGTCTTACTTTTCTGATAGGAGAATGAACAGGGTGTCGTTAAATATTTTTATCTTTTCATCAACATCGGAAACTTGGAACATTGGGTCCCAGTTGATCTCAGAGACATCCTTTTGTAGTTTGCCTAAATCCATACGCGCGAATGAGCGCCTGTGCAAAACCTTGGGAGAGGATTTGGGGGGCTTAAAGCGATAGGAAAGGAAGATGAGATCATGATGCGAGAAGCCAGGAGCGATATGTTGACCATGAGATGTGACGAGGGAGGGATTAGAGGTGAGGATTAGATCCAGCCATGTATCATCACCACAAGTATTTTGGTGAGTTGGTTGAAGGGGTAGAACATGTAGGCTTGCGGACTGGATAATATGAAGGAGTTTGCGGGAACGAGAGGATTCGTATGCAAGGAGATTGGTATTGAAATCACCCATGATGATAACATGTGCATACTCAGACCCCAAAGATTCTAAAACCTCTTCAAGTTCGGTGAAATAATCAATTGTGGGGGGACAATAAACTACACCAATAACTGCTTTTGCACGACCTGTACCAATCTTCAGAAAAATAAATTCAGAATTGGAGTCAGATTTGGAGGTAGCTAACAGTTTGTAGAAAAATGTACTACGTAAAAAGATAGCGACACCACCTCCGCCACGACCACAACGATCATTCCGAATTAAGGTAAAACCAGGGATAGAATAAGTGGTAGAGAGAAGATGTGGTTTTAACCAAGATTCGGAGATAAGGATAGCGTGTGCATTACGCCCGGAGAAAACATCAAGTAATTCATCATAATGTCTAGGTACACTTTGGGCGTTGATGAAAAAAAAAAAATGAAAAAATGTTTATTACTTACATAAAGAATGTTACAATAATAGGGGTTGGATTCCCCTTTTAAGTGTAAGAACACTTGTGCCAGGGAAAGCCATTCTCTCATAGCTTGAAGTGGTTATGTTAAATACAGCCAGCGCATAATAAGAACATACAAACAATACATATGCTAATAGTAAGTCGTACATATTTACTACAATGATGTGTACTTGCAAACTGTTTATCCTATTCAGTGTGGTAAAGTTGAAACTACTTAATTATTAAGCTTTCAGTATCCTCATAACTAAAAGTTGTCAGCCAGTCGGTAAGCAGTTGCTTGTTTTAAAAATTTGTCTTTAAATAAATGTTCAGAATCTTGTTTACGGAGTTATAAAGGTGAGATGATCGATTTTTGTACTGGTGATTTGCAAACTGCGTTTTACAATTGCTGGTCTTGGCTACGATGTCTTTCCTTCTTTTGGTTAAAATAAATGAATCTAGCGGTAAGGATTTGTGTTTTTTTAATATGGTGTGCAAAATATAAAGTTGTCGAATTGTTAGTAAATTAGTCAGTGAGTATAGTAACTGAGTTGAGAATCTTAGTTTTTTGAAGAACATAATTTTAAGAAGCAACCTCTGTGCGCGTTCTGCCTCTAATAATTTTACCTTAGATGCTCCACCCCAAACTGGAATGCAATAGATCATGATTGATTGTGCTAATGCAACATAGATTTTTTTAAGAAGGTCTTGACTACAGCAATGCCGAAGGTTCTTAAATATCCAAATCAGCTTCCTTATTCTGCTTGCTATTAAGTCAATTTGGGAGTGCCAGGAGAGTCTATTATCAATCATGATTCCTAAATATTTAGTTGAGCTCACCATATTAATACCAGGGCAACTACAATTAGTATTATCATGACTGGTGCAATTATGTATTTTAAGATTATAATCACAATGTGGTTGTGTTTTATTATTAATTGTAAAGCACATGAAGTAAGCTTTTAGAGCATTTAGTGTCAGTAATTTATGTCTAAGCCAAAGTCCAATTGTCCAACAGCAAGTGTCGATTCTGCATCCTTTTTTATGAAATCCCATGATTTTCCTGTTATCACTATGGCAGTGTCGTCAGCATAGGAAAACACCGTAGTATTATTAAGCTGTATGTTGCAGAGGTCATTTAAGTAAATGAGAAATAGTGTCGGCCCAATAACCGAACCCTGGGGCACACCAAATGTTATGTCAACTTCTTCACTCACGACATGTCCCACCCGTACACTCTGTCTCCATTCACTCAGATAGCTTTTAAACAAGTTCAGGGGGGTGCCTCTTATTCCAGTATTTTCTAATTTCTGCACTAGAATGGGGACAGAGACAGTATCAAATGCCTTTTTTAGGTCTAGGTATACAGATAAACATTTGCCTCCATTGTCCAACTGGTCAGTAATCAGAGAAGTCATAGCTATAACAGCATCCTGGGTGGATTTTCCAGTTTGAAATCCATATTGTGATTTTGATAAAATATTATATTTCTTTAGATATTCTTTAAGTCGTTTGTTGATTAATTTTTCTAGTATTTTGGACAATGAAGGCAACACAGAGATTGGTCTGTAATTATTGACATCCCCTCCGTCCCCACCCTTGTGGATCGGGGTAATGATAGCTTGTTTCAATAAGGTTGGAAAAACACCCCGACTGAAGCAAGTGTTGACCAGATGAGAGATGACAGGAATCAGAACGTGTCTAGCCAGCTTGAGAAATCTAATTGGAATGCGGTCAAAACCAGAAGCGCTATCAGTTTTTAAACTCATGAGAACTTCATGTACTTCGATGGGGTCAGTCTCCAATAGCACAAAAGACGCGAGCTGGGGTTGGCGCACATATTGGGAAATAAACATATCCTGCTCAGGGGTCAGTGGCTTGATGCTACTGGCTAGATTTTCTCCTATCCTAGCAAAGAAATCATTAACAAAATTAGCCGATTCATTTGGGGTAGCTTTACTGTTTAAAAGTTTTTCATTATCTGTTTTATTCTGGTTTAAGTGAGTAATTTTTAATATTTTTCCAAAGGCACTTAGAATTTTTTGTTGAGTTTTCTAGTAGTTGTTTCTCATAGTTATTTTTCAGTTTCTTAATTAATTTGTTACAGAAGTTGCGGTATCGTCTGTAGGTTACGTTGAGAACTTCATCGCATGGATTAGAACGTAACTTTTTTTGCATGTTGTTCCTATTCCTAATGCACTTTAATAGTCCTGGGGTCATCCACGGTTTAATTACCCGCTGTCTTTTAGGAATAGGTTTATTCCGTGTATTTTCTTTTAAAGATTCAGCAATATCAGCAACTAGTTTTTCTGTTATGATCTCTGGGTCATCACAAAGAAGCAGGTCAGTTGGGTTTTTACACAGAAGACTGGCAACTGCTCCGTCATAGTCCGTAAGTAATGCAAACTTCTGTGTTTTCGATCCTATGTTTACGTTTGTTAGATGAAGGAAAATCATAGAGTGATCTGTAATAGAAGTAATAAGTACTACTACACGGGCGCACATCCTACTTTTATCAAGTTTTAGCATTACATGGTCTAGACAACTACCATGTCTTGTAGGAAGACCGTGGCCACTGATTATACTATGGGTACTCAACATGTTAAGGTAATCTTGTCGATTCTTTCTCACATAGTTTTGTTCATTTGGAATATGAATTAGATTTATGTTTATGTCTCCTACTATTATTATGCATTTATGTGATTCAATTGAATTGAGGTGAGAATTTAACGAGTCAATAAACCTTTCAGCATTAGTACTTGAGGGTGATCTGTATAAAGCCAAGGTAATATGTGAGCCAGTCTCAATTTGCAGACATGATGCATCGTCAATGATTATTTCCGTTACATTAACCAACAAATCATTTTTAGTATAGACAGTAACACCATCATTTTGATTAAGGTAGCGGGTACTAAAATACGAAACATAATTAGGTAAGATGGGCACAGGTTTGTTCTCATTTATCCAACATTCAGTTAAAATGACAAGGTCAGGATTAAAATTAATTAGACTGAGAGAAACTGTAAGATCATCAAAGTTTTGGTATATACTCCTGATATTCTGTGATATCAGGGTGAGATCTTTATTCTTTATGCTAATTAATTTGTGTAAATCCTCAATATCTTCAACAGACGAAGTAGCAATTTCTGAACTATCAATATCATTTAATGTGTTAAGAGCATCATCCATTAAAAATCGGTTAGGCTGCATGAGAGTGTAAGCAATGTTTAGGTGTTGTCTGTTATGTAATATAGTTAGGCGTTTCGTGCGCACTGTGACAGTTATGAGGTATATAAGCAACAGTTTACTATTGTAATTTATGATAAGGAATATTTCAATTTGGTGATGTACAATCATTACAAATTGAATTATTTGTAGATGTGTATGTAAAGTAAGTATATACTGAATAGAAATTAGCCTAGCATTAATTATTAAAATTATACAATAATAAGAAGTTAGTAAAAACACAATACGAATGAGCAGAAAGACAAAACAATAAACTATTAAAAAGACAATATCATTTAAGCGATTTCTATTAATATCCCTAATTAAGCCACAACACTGTTCACAGAATAGTCATTTTTCTTTAAAGAGCTGATGAACTTGGGCCTCAGACTTGATAGAAATGATTTGAGAGTCTTCAGTTTTCCGTATGTAAACTCGTCCGTATGCTGTCCAACAGAACTTGTATATTCCAGCCTTAACGAGGTCTCTAGCCAGGAAGTGAAGCCGCGCACCCTTCGCCGTCAGCTGTTCAGATACGAAAATGGGGGTGTCTTCAGAAATCTGTAGTCCCAAGTGCTTAGCACATAGCTTATTCTTCTTTGTAGTATTAAATGCTTTGCATAATTTCAGGATGTCAGTTTTGATGAGAGTCGATGCAGTTTCGACTACAATCGGGGTATTCTTAGTGTCCTTCTTTTTACCTCGAACCCTATAGACGTCCTTGATATCAAATTTGGTTAGTGCACCTCCCACGGAAGAGGACAAACGCAGGACTATGTCGACTAAGTCCTCTTTCGTTTCGCTAGGTTTTCTAGGCACGTTTTTCATTTCAAAATTTGACTTACGGGTTCCTATCTGCAAATTTTCTATTTTTTCTTCTAGTAAAGTTATGTAATCTCCATCTTGTTTCACTTTAGTTTCTAACTGAGTAACTTTTTTGCTCAACTCTTCATTTTGTGAAGTTAGTAATGCGATGGAGTTCTCAATATTAAGATAGCTTTGGTGAATCTCCTTCAGCGTAGATGGAATCGATTTAATTTCTTGTTGCTGTGCCGTCCATAATTGAGTAATCATAGTTTTAATCTCCTCCTTAAAGGTATAGAAGTCATCCGCAGTAACATTCTTAGATCGCATCGAA